>JAKFHU010001953.1:44022500-44405000 GCA_023783475.1 Daubentonia madagascariensis | reverse complement strand
CCCAAAAGTCTTAAAAATCAGCTGTCCCTATTGTTATTGAAGTATCAGACTATTTTTATCTTAAATCCAAATTGTAATTTGGCCTCAATTTTATGACAATCTTGTCAATAAAATTTGAGGCAAATATCTCTTTATACAATAAGTCTTCTGTATCACTAGTAAGAAGGGACTGAGTAATGTGGATACATGAATTTTTATTTTTAAGATTTTAGGCTTTGATTCAACCCTCTGATTACCAGAGCTCCTGCATCTGCTAAAACTGATTGAAATTTCAATTTGTTAGCCTTTTCCCTGTTGGAAAGTCTAATAAATAGTAAAAGGACCAGAAGATAGGCGTACCCAGTGTGTGGCCTGAATCATCCATAAACTGGATATCCAGGCTGTTAACAAGAACCCAGGCAGAGTTTTCCTTTTAAATAATTGTCTGCATTTCCCCCCCGCCCCCCCCCGCCCCCGCCATTGGTACATAATTTGCATGTGTAGGTTCATGTTTCTTTCAGGTTTCATATGTTTAAAGTTGCTTTTCTACCCTTTGCCATTCCTGACATTCACATTAATGCATTTCAGTATATGGATGTATTATCAGTTACATAAAATAAGTTTTGTTGTGCACAAACAATCCTATTCAGCCCCATTACAAATCAGACTCTTCTGAAATACCTAGTAGGCCCTAAGATTTCTACCCATTGAGGTGGTCTTGAAATGCTGCCCTGACTTCATTTCTTAAGCTTCCTTATTTATGTATAAATGGTTATCTCCAGATGCCCCGCAGAACTTCTCCCTGGAAGACTTCTATTTTGGTGATAACAGTGTGCCAAATTATACGTAATGACAGTATCAAATGGTGGGGACGGGAGAGGGCAGGCCACGCACTAAACCACTATCTACTACTGGGAACTAAACCCGCTGCCTAGTGTGTGCTTAAGCATCCTGGTAACTTATATTTTCCTTTTTGTTTCTCCATTTCACTTAATGATTTTCTATGTATTGTTGCAGACATCTCAACAGTGAGCATGCGCTGGACGATAGAAGTACAGCTCAATGTAGAGTACAAATGCAGGTTGTACAGCAGTTAGAGCTACAGGTAAAACCAAATTTATTTTTAATATTACCTCAGTATTCCTCAAATTCCAAATTTCTGTAGTGCTCTGTAATGAGTTCCTGTGTACTCATTATTGAATGGGAAGGTCCAAAACCTTGTTGTTGTCCTTTATTTGAATTATTTTATTTTATTTTTTTGCCTCTTTGGGCAAGTTCAGCCTCACTTGGCTCTCTGGAACTGCTCGGACGTTCCCGCGTTCTGGGCACCTACGTGTGTGCGGTCAACTCTCAGTCCCCGCTTCCCGCCTCCCGCCTCTCTCTCTCTTTCCCTCCCTTCTCTCTTCTTTTAACTTTCTGGTTATCTGTTGTTGGTATAAGACCCCGAAGTTGCTAACCTGGTTAAACTGGAGCTAGAAAGACAGGCTGGGGAGCGAGAGAGGCCGAGAGAGAAAATGCGCGTGAGTGGAGAGAGAGCGTGAGCGAGACCGAGCCCGGGCGACAAGGCTCACGCAAGCCCTGTTCCCCAGAGCTGCAGCACAGTGCGCCTGTGGGTTTATTCCTCCTTTTGCATTGTCCTTTTTGCTCTCCATCACTGAGCGTAATTGAGAGTTCACTGGGCACATTTTAAACACATACACACACACACATTCAGAGATATATAATATGTATATATATGTTGTACATATAAAATCTGGTATTTGGAAATCCATTGGGCTATGTTGAATGTAACTTATGACGAGGGAAAAGAAACTTGTGCGTGTTGTCTTGAGGATCCCAGTTGTGAGAGATGGGGAGGTTTTTAAGATGGGTTCTACTTCCGGGTGTAACTTGATGAACTGCCATATTTTAACAGTAATTCCATTCTTGGTATAATTAATAGAAAATTAGTTTCTAAAAGTACAAATTAGGTCAGAAAGGGAGATTATTCAAATGTACAAATGCAGAAGCCTGACCCTGCAAACCCCATTTATGCAGCCGAGTTCCAAAATGCTTTTGAGTGCTTGATGACTCACTGTGGCTTCTTCTCTGGCTGGTTTAGTGTAGGCAAGAGGTTAGCCGACTAGGGGAAATTAAAACAATGTTGTACATTATATTGTTACCAGCCATCGAAAAGCCTATTTTGTATGCAAGACAGCAATGCTGAGATATATGGAGAGCCCTAGGCTAAGTACAGAAGATAATTACATTTGGAATTTTACTGAGTTAAGTCATTTACAGCTTCAAATAGTTGCAGAGAAAAATCAGCCAAAACACACTTAAACTTTTTGTTGTGACTTTTCAGGATAGAAAGGATTTTTTAAAAATTAGTTATTATCTTATATGACAAATTACATTTTTTAGTAGGATTTTTCTCAAAAGTTATTTTCTTTAGCTAGTTAATATTTTCCCATTCAAACTATGGATATAAACTTATTAGAACAGTAAGATACTTATACAGGAAAAGGACACATCATAAAATCCGCCAAATTTTGTATAAGTCTTTGGAAACATCTTTAAATTTAGCATGTGTATTGAGAAGAAAAAAGTAGTAGATTTAATCCACCCCCAGTGTTCATTTATGATTAAAGCACAGTAATGCCTTGAAAATCGGAATTCAACAGAATAAACTGCATGACAATTATTATCAGAATTTGTACATATTGATGGTGGTATTTATAAAGTGATGCAAGTTTCTACATTTATTTATTTCATAAAATTAAATTTTTAATGATGGGCTAAAATAAATTGTTCACCAGAGTTGTCATGGTTCGTCCAGATAGGCATTCCAAACTGCAAATTTGAGTGTTGGGCCATTGTTAATTACTCAGGAACTGAGTATCTTCTGAGTATCTTTTTTTTTTTTTTTTTTGGTGGGGGGACAGAGTCTCGCTCTGTCACCCCGGCTAGAGTATATGGTGTTGTCATAGCTCACTGCAACCTCAGACTTCTGGGTTCCGGTGATCCTCGTGCCTCATCCTCCCGAGTAGCTGGGACTACAGGTGTGAGCCACCACGCCAGGCTACTTTTTCTATTTTTAGTAGAGACGGGGGGTGGGGGGGGGTGGGGGGGTGGTCTCTCTCTCTTGCTCAGGCTGGTCTCGAACTCCTGACCTCAAGTGATCCTCCCTCCTCATCTTCCCAGAGTGCTAGGATTACGGGCATGAGCCACCTCACCTGGCCTCTATTTTTTAAATTATTCTTCACTCTCCACAAAGACAGGTCAAAAGAAAGAGAATTAAAACACCAATAAGTCATGAGGCTATCTCCTGGCAGCTTTAGTGTTGTTTTTTGGTGGGTGTGGCCTGGCTAGAAGTAATACAAAAACTGGTAGAGGGAATCTTTGATTATTTGTAGATTTCCTTTATTCATAGATTTCCTTTCATCCTTCAACCCTAAATCAAACTGAACGCAGGTTTTTCAACTTGTTTGCTTTAATGGAGGAAGGGACAGGCTAATTCTGACGTTTTCGGTTTCTTCAAAGCTTGAGAAAATTCTCAGAGTGTTGATAGAGTCCTTGTCCAGGACAGCTTACAGACCTTAGGCCAAATCTTACAAGCTAAGGAAGGTTTTTACATTTTAAGTGGTTGGTAGGGGAAAAAAAAAAATCAAAAGGAGAATAATATTTCATGACTGGTGAAAATTCTATGCAATTCAATTTTAGTGCCCATACATAAGGTTGTATTAGAACACAGCCGTGCCTGTATCCATTTATTTACTTACTATCTATGGCTGCTTTTGCACTACAATAGCAGGGTCAAGTAATTGCAGCAGAATCTATATGGCCTGCAAAGCTGAAAATATTTATTGTCTGGCTCTTACAGAAGTTTGCCAAGCAAGCCCTGGTCAAGAGGATCAGAAAAAATAATTTGCATTGCATTATTAGCAACTTGTCCCCTTAGGTTCCTGGCTACCTACAGTTCTGCTCACCCCTTTTTGCCTCTTCGTTCTTAGCCATGGTGTATAAAACCAGTTTAGTCACCAAATTGGTCAGGTTTCCCTACTAGCAGCTTCACATGACAAGTGCTTGCCAATCTTGGGGTCATGAAAGGTTGGCTAAGGGATACTCATTCATCCATCCATCCATCCATCCATCCACCCACCCACTTACTCCTTTAGCAAACATTCATAAGAATCTGTTCCATAGCTGGAACCTTGCTGGACCCACTGCAAAGTATAACAGTGATTAAAACAGATAGGGCTGCCTTCCTCATTCTTACATTCTAGAAGAAAAAACAGACTACAAAATAATTTTCCAATGATACTGTCTGATAGATGATAGTAGTAGATTCTTGAAAACACAGGAAATTTCCTCTAAAGAGGGTTTTAATGCTTGAAAGGGTCCAAACCAAAGCAGATTGTATATAATTAGTTACTATTCATGCAGATGAAATAGACAAAATGTTAACAGTTTTTAGTATTTAAAGAACCCTTGCCCTGAGACAGAGTTAAGAGAAGCCTTTATTAAGAGTTAGATTGAGAGTCTTTGGGTTGCAGACCTAGCACATTTCAGGGGTGTCTGGGACGCGGTACAATTACACTCAAAGCTAGATTCCTTTTAGGCTCCCTGTTTCTCTAAGTTCAGCATTTCTGTTTGTGCTGTCCCATTTGCCATTTCATGCACCTGGCTAGAGACATATTTTTTTCCTTTATTTAACTACTGCTTATTGTGCCCAAAAAACCTGATTTATTGGGGCAGTCAGGTCCCCGCAGCAGCAAGAATACTCTAAAGAGACATGTTTGTGCTCAAAACTGCCCGTCTGTCTGCATTTCCTTTTGCATCATCCCGCATTCTCCCAACCATAGGCTGGCGTATCACCTCCTCTAGAGGGGATGCCCTACACTTGACTGATCCAGAGGGCTACTACTTTTTCCCTTTAAGAAGGCATTTCCCAGTCCAGGAAATTCCTGAAACTCCATGTATCTCTCAAAGTGTATTATAAAATTACCATTGATTAACTTGAATTTGAAAAACACTTGCACCACTTAGCACTACAGGAAAGAGCAATTAAGGTTTGAACAATTCCCAAAGGGTAACCACTGTTTTAGAGTAGGAGAAGCAATCCCCCTACCACCCAGACTCACAGGGCCTCTCTCTCTGCAGAGTGGCACTTAAGCCTCTGGTGTACACCTGGTAGAGAGAGACCACACATGTACCTCCATTATAAAACCAAACCCAATAAGCCCAAATACGATCTTAGAGTACACATCAATGGCGGTTCGTTGCGTCTAACCTAGAAGGTTGTCATAAAATGATTCCACAGGGTAATTCGGAGGGCAGAGTCAGTCAGCTCCTGAAGCAACTGAAGCTGGTGAAGGTCACTTGAGAGCTGTCTATGCCTGTATAGCTCCCTTGAATCTAAACCCCAGAAACCTTTTCTCTGACCCAAAATGGAAGGCCCTTGTGTCTCTGCTCTATCAGTCAAACCTTCCTAAAGAATGAGATGCAATTAAAAAAAAAAAATCCTGCTAGCCTTAGGGGATATGGGTAGAGATGTTTCCCTTCATAGAGCTATCTATACAATACTACACTTGAATCAAACTGAAAGCCTTTACGACTCTAATGGTGAGATTTCAGGCAGGATAGAAATCAAGATGATGGGTTATGGAGTCTGACTTAGACCTTCCTCATCAGCACTGTGCCTAAGAACTGTCCTGTCCCTGTGTTATTTAAAATATGACTTGATTTACGAAACCAGAGTTTTAATAGACGTATCAAATACAAAAGGCAGGATACATCTGTATTTTTAAAATTTTTGTTGGAAGATATAAAAATATATAGTGAATGTTTTCTTAGCAGTGGACTGCTTGTGTACAGCTTGTTAACAGAGAAGGGTTGGTTAATTCCATTTTCTTGTTGCAACTTTTTACTGGTCTCATTGAGAGGAAAGAGGAGTCAAAAAGACATCTTAGTGGGCATTCTGAGCCTTTCTGAATAATTTCTTTACATTTTACCAATGGACTAGGTGGATATTAACCCAGCTGTTACCTGGGAGCCCAACACTATAAATGCCAAGAAGTGTATGAGCTCCTTACACTGTGCACATAGATACCTAACAGCAAGACAGACCCCACAGAAATCATTTCGGTCAATGGCATGGCTTTTTGAGGTCAGGGAATGTATTAAGATTTTATCTGTTAGTTCTCTTTGGACAGATTCTTCTGGAATGATGTACAGACAAGGAGATGAGTTAGAATTGGAGGGGGAGAAAAGTTCCAATAATCGGTGTACATGACCTTATATGGCCTTCCCTCCACACCTACCAGGACCGAGGAACAGAGACACAGGAACTGGAAATATGTTGAGAGTAAGGACTGTCTACCCGAAATGCCATGGCCAGGATTATAAGGAAGCACTTGAAGCTTGAAGCTTCCATGATAGTTGAGTTCCATGTCCACTAGACATGGGCCTAGGGACTTAAATTCAAATTAATCCAGTTTACCTGGGTTCACTTGGTTAGGATGTTGCCTGTGAGCCCTCCTAACCTTTAAGCTATGGATCAGATATCACAAAAAGTGGCAGTGGCTGAATCGTAATTCCATTTTGGGGAAGGGGAATGCCATCCGATTTAACAGACAAGAAAAAAGTCTTCTGACAGAATTTACCTCTCTTAGAAAGCTGAGACATTAGTGGTATAGATACGTCTTTCTGACCACATACATTGGTTTGAATCTGTTCTGTGACCGTGTGACATTGTTAAATTGTCGTATATTCTCTCTGGTGGGTGAATATGTCTTTTGAATGAGAGAAAGAAAGAAGCCTTGGAGGTGATACATTTTCGTCATATGTTGGGGGACAGGGTTCAGGACAGGCTTCCTACACCCCTCAGCCTGTAGGCCCTTTACAGTGAGTATTGAAGCAGGGAAGGGAAAAAGGACTCATCCAAACTGTGCTTCATCTGCCTGGCAGGGGATGGGAGCAGAGGGATGCATACCTTTTATTCTTTCATAATTTTCTTCCATTCAGTCACTACTTACCAAGCACCTATTGTCTTCAAAGTACCAGATACAGAAAAGGTGGCCCCTTCCTTCCAGTAATATGCAGCCCAGTAGGACAGCGTGCCTTTAACTGCCCCGCCAGGCAGAGTGAAGGGGGTCCTGGGGTGGGCAGGGCTGTTGGTGAGGACGTTCCAGGCCAAGGGAGCTGCTGAAGAATTTGCCTAGGTTGTGTAGGGTGAGGGAGTCGGGTAGTGGAGGAATCTATTGTTCTTTTTGAAATTCATCTATCTGTTTGACATGAAATAGGGTGACCAGCCATCCCAGTTTGATTGCCTGGGACTGAGGGGATTCCTGGGAGTTGGGATTTTCAGTTTCAAACCTGGGGAAGTCTTGGGCAAACTAGAATGAGGGGGTCACCTTACTGATCAGTGTAAATGCACTGGCTGTAGGACAGAGCTATTGAATGCCCCACATTCTGCTTGTGATTGTTCCATGTGGCTCAGAAACCAGGTGAATGGCTCTCTGTGGAGTTCCTATTGTGTGCCAGGGCACTGTTCTAGGGGCTTCCCACCCCCGATTTTATAGAATCCTCACAGTCCCTCTGTGAGTAGACACCACCCTATTTCCTGGATTGTAAGAGTCATTTTTAAAAAGAAAAATGTAAGATTTAGAAATCAGTATATGTCTTACATTTAATGAGCATGTCTCATGTAGTGTTTCTTCTTGTTCTTTGAAAAGGTATGGCTATATCTATGGTATCTTAATAATCATTGGCCTCTTAGAGTCAAAGAAATAGTTTTCAGGTCCCCCTCACACAAACACACACAAAATGAGGAAACTGAGGTTTAGAAGGTCTGATTAAAGCCAGTGGTGAATAATGGGCAAAAGCCCAGGAGGCTTACCCAGCCTTTGCTGAGCTCCTTTTATTGCAGGGTGCCTGCCTTACGGTTTTCACCCCAGAGGATCATCGTGGCCCAGCGGGGTTCTTTGCAGGAGTGGCAAGTTTTAAACCAGTGGCGTGTTTTAAACCTTGGCTATGGGGCCATGCTCCTGTCTGCCTCAGGAGCTCTCTCCTGAGCAATCCACAGCAAGACGGCAAGACTGGAGCTCAGTGATGCTGGGATCGCTCTGAAGTTTTTGAAATCATCTACATGAGGAATTGTAAGCTCTAAGAAAATGTCAGCAGGAAGAAAAGTGCACAAGTTTCAGTAGCAGAGGGAGACATTAATCCTAACACAAATCAATTACTGTACAGACTTTACGTGTGATTACTCTACCATTAGTGGTGCTATTTGTAATCACACCCACTTCCTAGACTTTAGCAAATATATTATCTGTATCCCCCTTTGGACCTTTCTAACCCCATTCAAGGCAATACTCAGGACAGTTCTTCACAGCAGCCGCCTCATAGTGCTTCCTGACTCTCCCTGAAAAAGCTCAGAGCATGTTGGGAAAAGAGGTCCTAACAGCATTGTAGCTTCATATTGCCACCGCTTTGTGACTGGAGCCAAGAAAAAGAAGAGGGTCTCTAGGTTTCTCACTTCCACGTCCTACTTTGAAAACCAAGACACTTATTTTTCATAATTTAAAATGCTGCCTAACTCTGGGAGCATTAGAATTCCTAGACTATGACTGAGTATTAGTGTGCGTCTGCTTTAAATGTCAAGAGAGTCTTTAATAATACCATGTAAGGAATGTTAAGATGGTGACAGAATACAATAAAAGTAGGGAAATTCTTCAATTGGGGTGAAATGAGCCATATATTGCCCACCACCTGAATGCTGTAGTTGGTGTGAAAAAAATCGTTTAAAAGTTTTCACTGTTGCTGAGTTCTGAAACCATAGTTTAATAAAATGGGTCAAAAATAACTGGTAAATGCTCAGTCTGGTAGAAGAATCTGAGTTCTCCTTTCACTCAGTGCTTTTTTTTGGGGGGGTTGCCCTTATTTTTCTTCTTTTGATCATATGTACTTTGGAGACCTGTGTAATTGGATATACCCTGCCTAAGTCAAGTTAATGTGTTTGGATCATCATTGTATAAACAACTTCTGAGGAAACCTATATAGCCACTGTTTAAGGCATACTCAATCTATGGCAGAGAGGAGTATCTCCCACACTTAGCTGATTAATTTGGACGCTTGGGCTCCTTATTAAAAATACCTACTTCCAGGTCCCTCACTTGGAGTGTTGGGTTCAATAAGTTTGGGTGAGACCCTAATCAAATTGGAGGTCATCATTTTGTGGGAATAATGCAGATGTGCCTACTCATAAATCAGGTGCCTATTAAAACTACATATCCCCATACCTCCCATGGAGGTTCTATCTCGGTATTTCAGCATGGGGGTGGGGAGAGAGACGAAGATCTGTATTTTTAGTTTTTGCCCCAGGCGATTCTTAGGATCACACCAGTGTGGGAAAGTCAGACCAAGCGCCAGGTAACCAGGATTCCAGTCTTATTTCTGCCCCTTGCCAGCTCCCTGACCTCAGATGTCAGACACATTTACCCTGCCAGCCTCAGTTTCCTCAACTGGAATACATGAGAACAGGACTAGAGGACTTGAAATAGCCGTGGAAACCTTTGCCTGTGTGAAGCCAGATGCGTGGCTTGGCCCCTTCTTCTCATCTGTCCTCAGTAATGCCAGCATTTTTACACACACAAAACCCTTCATTTATTTCAGCAGAGTTTTGTTTCTCATGAGTGAGAACCGCCAAATTGGCTTTAAAATGATTAGTCCCCCTGACAACATAGAAAATGATGATGTTAAATGAACCCCAAACCATGTTTTTCTCTGCTAAAAGAATGAGTTTAATCTCCTTAGTTTCTATCTTTGAAGACGTTGAAGGAACTGCTAGCCTTTGGCAGTTACCAGGGTGTCTGGAGCAATATACAAATCCTGATCTTCCGCAGCGTGGACTATCTCAAACCTAATTTGAGGCCATGGGTAATGGAAGAGGGGATGACCTGTATCAGCCAAAGGGAGGAAAAGCGTTTTCCAGGATGAGGGGAAGATATAGTCAGAACAGAAGAGATAAATCTATAAGAAGCACACTTCATCTTTCCTATGCTTTCTGTTCCATTCTTTAAAAGATCAAAATTATTCCTCTTTCCACTTAGCTGAACTGCAAACTCCATCGAACCCCTGTTAGGCAGATCCTGATTCCAAGCATATACTCAGCCAGTAGAAATCTAGACAAACTAGACTGATTTCACTTTAATTTAAAAAAAAAAAAAGAAATTAGCAATTTTTTGACCATTCATGAAGCACTAGTCGCTTTGGCTAAGCTTGTTATGTGCAAGAGCTCATCTCATCTTCAGAACAACCCTTCAGAGTTTGGAGATGATTATTCCATATTTAGAAGGAGCAACTAGGTACTTAAAAGGGTTACATAATGTGCTCAGACTCCCCGAGCTAGAATTTGAACACAGCACAATGGGATTGTTGTGCCCATATCCTTAACCGTTTTCACGTTTTCACTCTGCCATCACTCTACTGAATTGGTGAACAAACTCTGTAATTAAAACTCCCCCAGCATAAACGTGTCGCCCATTGTTGTCCCTTTTAATGCCAGATACTCCTTCCGTACCCACCAGGAAAGGTTTTAGAGGGTAATTCTCTTTTGATACACACGTAAAAAATCTTAAAAGTTGCCAACCAAATTTTTAGGTGACCTTAGGACTGAATTTCTCCACCCCCTTTTCTCTGCTTTGCATGAGATCTACAGTTTAAGAGGGAACGCTGGAATGTGTTTGTTAATGTTAAATGTTTGTGTTCTCATATTTTAGTGATGACAGGATGCCATGAAAGTTGATGGGGATGGTGAGCTCTTGGGATGATGGTGTAAAATGTAATAAAGAATGTGAAAGCTTTTTGAAGGACCAGCTAGTATTTTAAATCAAGACAGCCATTGTAGAAAGGGTTTCAATAGGTGTGAATGTTTCTAGCCTTTTTGCCTTAAAAAAAAAACAAAAAAAACCACAAAGTGAATCTGGCAGATTTCTTTCTTTAATGGTTAAAACAGTTTGCATTAGAGCTATACTTGATTAAAAGTCTAAAACTCATCCAAGAATATGATATTACACATTAGTTTGCACTAACCAAACAAAAACAGAAAGTTGGATTTTTGCCTTTTTGTGTAACCTTGCCCATCTTTTAGAAAAGCAGAACTAGGGTGGTAGAATTGAGGTTCTTGGATAATTCTCAAAATGGATGATGAATTCTAAGCAATGTTCTCATGGAAAAATAAGAAAATGTTCCCTATGGCAGTTATATTCAGGCTTATAGATGTCTCTGTGTACAGATTCTAGGTATGTGTTTGCAACATGGTGTTACCATCTTTGACTGACCAGTAAAAGGTCAGCCTGACATACCTTTGGATGGAATATGGATGGGATGATTCCTTTCGATGCTAAGGATTTGGATCTTCCTTTTACCAAACTTAGAAATTTTTAATTTTCTTTATAATTGCTACATCAACAGTGTTTACCCCCAAATTAAGTCACAATTAATATTCAGCAGCCTCTTCAGTAAATATCACCTCTCACCCTTTAATTTGTATTCTTCAGCATGGCAGACTAGGTACTACTTGTTTTTAAAAAACGTGCCTGAATTTCTTCTGCCCCATAACTTTAAAACAAAACGTTTTTTAAAATCTAAGAATATTTTAGTTTTGACACCAAAAAACTTAAGGCACTTACATAAAAAACAAATAACTGTAGAAAAATGCCATTCCCAACAATTTAATTGTTCTGAGCCACTTGGGAAAACTAAATTCCTTTAGCATTATGTGTTCAGAGAATCTTTGAGTTTGGCTGTTCAATAACTTACTAAAGAGCAGAGGATGAAGAACATAAAGTGGCTCCTAATATGGTATCATTTTCATTTCCTGTTTGTTGAAAGATAAATGCTCACACTGTAAGGCTTTTTTTCTTTCTTTCTTAATTTATTCCTCCCTGAACCACAAGGGAATAAAAAGAAAAAAAAAAAGTCAAATACGATACGGCTTGAGCCTGAGTCATCCAGTGAGAATAAGCCCAAAGTTTTTCTCTTCTCCCTTTGTACTCTTCCCCTTTTCTCTGTCTTCTCCCAATTCCCGAAACCTACCCCCCACATTAGACAATAACTTGGTTTAAAAAGGTGAAGCGTATTTGATGTTTATTTTGGAATAATTTTAGACTTGCAAAAGATAATGGGTTTTTAAAGGATTTCAGGCTACTTAGGTGACAGAAGGAATGAGTCCCTCCCCAATTCTAAGGTCGTATTTTGGACAAATGGTCGATAAATGTATTGAAACAAAACTGTGTATGTATTCTCTCTCTCTTTTTCTCTCCTCCTCTCTCTCATTAATTTCTTGTACATTTTCCCTAAATACTACGCCTGTTCTCTTTATTTAGAGGATATATTTCCCACTTGTTTTATAGAAGTAATCATTGTATGTCCCTTACGTCCAACTGTCTCAAACTATTGAAAATGCCGTCGTGTTAAAGCAATCCAAGGCAAACATAAAGGATGGAGCTTCCAATAAGTAGTATTTGAGTGCCTACTATGTATATCCAATTAGAAACTCCTGTGATTTCAGAAGATAATTTTTTATAGAATAAGGAGACTTAAATTATTCAGATGAGGCCAGCACATAGCAGGTACTCAAATATTGAATAAATGAATGAGTAAGCTTAGTCTATGCTCATTTGAAAATGGGAACCTGTCAGCCTTCATAGCCTGCTCCTGCCCTGCTAATATCACTTGCCAGCACTGTCTTAATCTATGCCTACCTGTTGAGAAAGATGAAGCTAATTTTGCATAAATGTATCCATCTGGCTAGGAGTTTTTCCACAACCACAACAGATGAATTTATGAGTTTTAGCTACCTAGCTCATTTTCCTTTGGCTTCCTCATGAATAAGGTTGGTTAATAGGCATGATTCACATTTGTCTTTTAGCCCGTCTGTGTTCCATGGGACTCCTTGGTGCCAGCAGGTCTAGAACTTCCCAGTTAAAGTCTAATGCATCTTGTATTGAGAAATCCCATACCAGCACCTCCAATGACTTGGAGTTTGGCAGTGGTCATATAGATTTCAAAAAGGATTAAGCAATGAAAATGATTTTGTCATGTGCTATGGTGCCATAGTTTAATTTGGAATATGTGTCATTTCTGGTGTTAAAAGAGTCTCACATCTTTATTCAGAGAAATAACAAAGCGTTTTCTTCCTGCTAGCTTGCAAAAGACAAAGAACGCCTGCAAGCCATGATGACCCATCTGCATGTGAAGTCTACAGAACCCAAAGCCGCCCCTCAGCCCGTAAGTACTGATCCCACACCAAGGGGAAAAGGCAAAATAACTTACAGTATTCCTTTTCTGCTTCCTCACCCCACACATAGGAAAGGAGGACAGCCTATTATGGCAGATATGGGTGTCGAAGGCCTTAAGATCGATTGACTGTTTCCAGTTATCTTTTATGATGGAGGTACCATGCTAGGCATTAGGGGAGGTACAGGCTGGTTCAAACATGGTCCTTGCCCATGAGGCCCAAGCAACCAGCTCTTCTTTGGGACAGAATGACTGGTGCTAAACCAAGGTGTTAAGATACATTATGAGAGCTCCTTGGGAAAAGAAAATCCTTCTGAATGGTAGGAATGCAGAGAAGGCAGCTGCTAAACCATGATGGCAGAAGACAGGCATTTCAGCTTGGGTAAGCCGAGAGAACATGGTATGTGAGAAAAGGAGCAAGAAATAGTCTCGTCTAACTGTAACAGAGGAAAGAAATAGGAGACACACTGTGTCAGAATAGTTAGAGGCTGAATTATGGAGAGCATCTAATGGTTACTAAGGAATTTGAAGTGAAAATTACTCCTTCACAGTTAGGAGACCAAACATGGTACGCTGAAATTACATTTGATTTTTTAGGAATCTCCTATTTCTTGCCTTATTCCCTTTTACTGGACCTTGAAGGGTGTCATCCCAGCACAGGCAGTTAATATCAAAGCAGAAAGATGGTATCTAAACCCAAAATTCCTGTCTTGGACCTCCTCCCTTGTAATAAATTGATCTCTTTAACAGTCATATTTCTCATATACTTATATTTCTAAAATTCTCTTAGTAGCTTTAACTGATTATTCAAAGTGGAGACACTGCTTTGCTTCTTGATTTTAAGATTTGTAAAATTTAAAGGTACACTGCCTTTATTTGATTTTGCTTGGAGTCACTGTGTGAAAATTAATTGAGCGTTGACAATCTATAGTTAGTACCAGCAATTTTAATCAATATGCAATGATGCAGCATAATGGCAAAGTATTGGTTTATCTGTTTTGACTGATTTTTTTCTATAAATAAAGCAAACATACACCCATATATGTATGATTTATGGTGATAGAAATAAAACGGAGTCAGGCTATTAACCCAGCAAATATGGTAGCCTGCCAAGATGCAGTTGGCAGACAAAATTAATGTCTGAAACAGAACACATTACTGAGATATAGGACATAAAATCATTAAACACTTCGTGCATCCATTTTTACTAGGAGAGAGTCCTTAGTTTCCATGTATTTTACGGTAAATGGCTGTAGGACTGGATGTGTAGGCTACCAAAGAGAAAGGAAAAAAAGATCCAGGCTGTTCAGAATTGTGGAGTCAGTAGTCAACTGTGCTGTTTCTATTAGCCCCTCCTATTAGCCGCTAGCCCCTCCTTTTAAGGAGGATACTGGCAAGAGCGTGAACCTATCCAAGCAAATTGGTGAGACCCTGAAATGACTTGGCTGACTTCTTAAATAGGCATTGCACAGGGCACTGATTGCCTTGGAACTTCATGAAAGTCTTCAGATGGCTTTAGTGAAATGGTTTTCCCAGAATGAAGGGTTTGAGTCTTTTCACTTAGCAACAAGGGAGAGAATGGGTTTATCTTCTCCTTTCTCCATGGATTAAAAACAATGATAGAATAATGGTTGGACCCAGCACTCAAGGAATGGACTTGTTTTGGATCATGGGGCTCCTTGGGAGCAGGAGCTGCAAAATTCTGTAGGGTGCTGGGCAAGTGACTGTTGGGTGTTGGCAAGGGGCCACCATATATGTAAGCCCACATGGGCCACAAAAGGACCGTTGGGAATCTCCACATGGACAAGTGTTAAGCAGCCAGTAAACAGGGAAAAGGAGTCATGGGGGGAAATGAACAGGGAAAGAAGGTTTGTCTTGATTAGTATTAAAAAAAAATGTTTTACGTTCTAGAAAATTATAACTTTGAAGGGGACCTCCTACTAAATTTATTTTTAACTGCTCTATTGAAAATTCTCTACCACTAGTCAACATTATCTCTTAGGAGCTCAGCACAGTATTTCTTTATTAAAAGAAATAGGCACGAATATTTTTGACTGAAAAATTAATAGCTTTTGAATTCATACACAGCAGGTTTTCTTTTGCAAAGAAGTCCAATATCGCTGCACAGCACTTCTATAACCATTTATTTAGAGTCCAAGTCAAACCTTTGACAGCTAGAGCAGCGCTACAAGCCAATATAAAGAACTCCAAGATGTAAACCAACAATAGGCCGTCTGTGTGAGGTTTGCCATTGTCAAATACATAGATTGTTTGGATTAGTTTATGTAAATGTACTGTTGTATTACCCTTTGGGGAAAAAAAAGATCACATTTGTGTATGAAAAGTGGTTCCCTTCACAGGCAGCATTATAAATTCCTTATCCTTTAACTTACATGTAAGAAGTAAAAATTGGTGCCTGACAAGCAGGTATTGTGTGACACTCTGTTGTCGGAGTGAACCTGCCTCCTTTTCATTTATTGGAAAATAGAAAATTTTATTATAGATACCATCTTATAAATCAGGAATTATTAAAATATGTATAGGTGAGGCATTGGGAAATTAATTATAAAAGGTGGACGTGTAATGTTTTGCATAAATTTACACTTCCTTGCCAAAAATAAAAAAAGAGGCACACACATACAGTGAACTCTTGCTGCTTTCAACTTTAGGAACCCAGAGTTATCTGGTGACCAATTTCTGACGTGAAAAATATTCCCTGTAGCCTGTAATTAATTTATTCTACCCTAAATAATAGAACGAATGGTGTATGTTCGAAGGAGTATCTTTCTAGAACCTTTGATTTGAAACAAGCAGTCACCGGGATTCAAATCTAACCATAGATGGGGACTTTCATGTTACAACCTTGCCAGTAAGTTTACAAAGTTTTTTGTTACTTCCATTTCTGTGTAAGAGACGCCTCGTGTTTATTTTAAAATTCTTAGTCACTAAGTGATAGAAAGCTTTGCTGTAAATGTTGCTTCTCACTAAATGCCATTTGGGTGGTAAGTGTCACTTGTTCTATTCAATCATCCAGCCATTCCCCATTTCATTGCATCAGAGAAACTGCTAAAACGTTCTTTGATTGCTCTTACGTCAGCTCATAGATGCATTTTCTGGATCCTGTTGTGGAACTTATCTTCAGATTTGGATAGTTAGAAGATGTGCTCATCTCGGGATGGTGCCCAAGGGTTTAGATGTGAATCTGAGCTTGACCCACAGTGGGAAGAAAGTGTATGGGTGAACTGGAACAGGAGCTCACAGGCTTCCTATCCCTTGGACTCCTTCAAAAGCATCTCTTCCTGCCTGCTGTCATGTCTTTCGTCTTTTCAAACTTAAAAAAAAACAAAAAACAAAAAAAACTTTCCTTTCAGAATTATACCCAAGACTGAAAGTGTAGGTTGTTTTGGGGAAGGGGATGCCTGCATTTAATATCGAACTATTCCATCAACAAATATTTATTGAGCATGCTAAATACTGGATGTAGGATAGTCAAATAAGAGAGACCTGTCCTTGCCATTGAGGCATTTGGAGTCTTGTGGAACAAACTAATAAATAACCACACACACACACACACACACTCTTATTGCATGAAAGCGTGAGTCATGCTACGTGTAAGTAGGACAACTGACCCAGAATAGTGAGGTCGAGGAAAACCGGGAAAAGTGATGTCTGAGCTGAAAACTAAAAGATGAGTAGGAAGAAATGGTAAGAAGTCAGCTTTGTGGATCTTTCCTTGGGTTAAGAGTAAGTGCACATATCTGTGTGTCTCTGCGGAAGGGTGCTGCGAGAGGAAGGTGGGTAATGAGGATCTGTTTGGAGGAAGGAAAGGAATAGCCCACATCAGCTAAAATAAGCTTTTCATACTTTAGATTTTATTAAGGTTTAGACCATGCATGAAAAAGGATATGTAAAAGTTCACCAGAGCAGCTATAAGTTCTAAGAATCAGGTACGTAGAGCAGAAAAGCAGTTGTTGACATATGTTTAGAATGGCCAAGTTTGTTGTATTTCAGGTTTTAAAAGATTCTTCTCTTTTCCATGGAAAGAGAAGCAAAAGCAAAAAATAAGATGATAGTAAAGTGCTTTAATGAAAATGATTGGTATGCTTTTGTTCCAAACTTAGTAACATTCTCAAATTAAACACCCATACTTATTGCTTGGAGGTGAACATCTCCATACCTACTCCATGGAGAATTTGCCACCAAGATATTTCCTTGGGGTGGGGAGGGGGCAAAACTCAGAGGACAAACCAACAACAAAAAGAAACATGTCTGTGTTACAACTTTATTAAGTTGTTAAGGATTTCTTAAAAAGACTTTTCACTATCGTTATGTCAGGAAAACACTGTAAATTGTATTTTATAATACTGAGTACATGAGAAGTACGCTGTGCTTTAGGGTATTCCTACACGTCAGAGAAGAACTGATCCTGGAGAAGCCACATTCTTACAGATTTGGTGGGCACGTAATTATAGTGTAGGTAGTATATCCTTCTTTACGAAAATCTTATAAAACACTTACAGGAACTTGGATATTTGGAATGAAATGCAGTGTTAGATTTTCCTCTTTTACACATTTTCTTTTACTCTAACCATAGCAATTAGGACTGTTTTGAAATAGTTTTTAGCTACTGTAAAAACAAAGTGCCCCTCCTCTGAAAAAAAAAAAAAAGTCTTTTAACTCTTTAAGGATCATTTGGGCTGCTGGAGTCTTGCTTTAAGGTTGGAGAAATAATATTAGGCAGTCATAAAAAGGGGGCTTCTCAGGCACAACATACAGAAGCTGTTTTATGTACTGTTTTTCATTAATTCCCCTCTCCTCGACTCAAGTTTTTTTGTTTTGAGTGTCATTGCCAGTAACACCACCTTCTAAGTGAGTGCCCTCTGCCAGCACCAGTCTCTAACACAGGGCCAGGCTGAGATACTCAAGGAAAGCACAGGCTTGTAACAAAGGCCTCCTGCTGCCACCCACTGTCCTGCCCTCCCCACGGTCTGGTAACTGTTCCTTCTTCCTCAGAAAGGCCGTCTCTGAACTCAGTGATTCATGCCTAGAAACGCTGCTGCCACCGCACAGTTAAAGCGGGACCTGAGCCCACTCAGGCCGGTAAAACCAACAGCCGAAAAACAAGTTCTGTGAGCCAAAGTCCCTACTATGCAGTTGTGTCCCTTGGTGTTTGGGTTTCAGGTTTGTCTTTTGTTCCCAGAATCTGTTTTCATATGATGCAAGAGCACAAACAAAAATAAAAAGGAGTTCTTATGGGAATACTTACAACAAGTCTGTTTCTGTCTGGGGTTTACATCAGCGGCTTGTTTATTTTTTAAAAATGTAAGTGACTCATCATCTTTAAACAGGAGAAGAGATTACTGTTTAAAAACTAAAGATTAATTTTTTTCAAGAAGAACTAAGCAGAATGAGGAGCTGATAGAGTTCAAATAGTCTCGATGGTTAAGACGTCCAGGGAAGTCCTTCTGTGACCAGACTGAGGGAAAAGACGATACTTAAGACCACAAATAAATTTAAAAAATATAAACCCTATAGCAATTTTAAGTGACATAAGAATTTAACTTTTGGCCAGAGTTTCAAAGAGATTATCTTTGCTGAAATCATCACATGATGGAAACTTGCCATGTAGAAAATATCAGAGTTACTGACTTTTCTAAACATAGCAACTTCTTTTTAAATAGAAAATGAACACAATAAGAAAAATAGGCTTTCCATCAGGAAAAGAAACCCTCCCAGTCCATTCCCTTCCTGCTCCATGCCCTAGAAAAAATTATCTTTTAAAACCTTAACTACAGTCAGAAACACGAAGCACATATGCTTTCATTTCTAATTGATGATGATATTAAGATTTAATAGTTTACAATTAAGATGAATATTTCAAGATTACAGCAAAACCCACACCGTTCTCCATTTGCTCTTCTGTTCTAATTAATTTTGGGGGGCCACTTTTTTTTAGAGAGACCTTAATTAAAAAAGCAGATTTGGTTTGGACACGGAGCCTGTTTTGACGACTCCTGCGTTTTCACTGCATGTCTCTCAGCCTTCCCTTTCGAAGATGGTTTCTCAAGACAAGCATGTGATCATCAAACGAAAGTTTAAAAGTTAAGAAACTTCTATACCAGTTGACAAGGTTGACATTTCATTAACTTGTTGGTTCAGCCTTCAAATGATTTTGTGTGGCAAAGCACCCTCTGTTTGGAGTTTACAGCTTTTTGTTCTTCCTTCCCTCACAGGCTACAGTCACGTTTAATTTGGAATCTGGGCTCCTTTGGCAAATTAGCAATTAGAACAATTTTGTGGGAATATGTATATGTGTCATTAGTTTTCCTGCAAATTAATAGCAAGGGCAGAGGTCAGACAGAAATTTTCCACTTGACTGCAGCTCCTCTATTGAGACTTGGCACTTGGTTTTGGAATGGCCACAGCTGCTCTCAGCCACCCTCTTCCTCTAGGAACTGTCTTTTAATTAGTTTACCTCATAGCCATCATTACAAATATTACTGCCTCCCCTCCTCGAAATAAAATTACTGTTTCTACAAAATATTCCAGTGACATCTTGCACCACTGCACATTGATGGTGGGGTCACTCGAATGCAGCATTTAATCATTAGATCACCTCCATCCGCGTCTCCTAATTAGAGTCCTTACAATACATTTTTATCTGGTAATTAGCCGAGATTGGCTGCTTCCTCTGTGGCTTATTAGAGACAGCCCAGCAGTGGGTGTGAATCACGGTGTCATTTGTCAAGCCTCGTAGGCCCCCTCTCTGCTCTCTTTTGGCTCAGTGTTTATTTCTACTTGCTATGTTCAAAAGCCTCCAGAAAATTCTACCTGCATCTCTTCCTTCGTGGATTGTGCTAACCTGGAGGAATTTTATTTTGCACTGTTGCCTTTTTTGGTAGAAATAGTCCAAGTGGTAAGACCTTTGTAAAATCTTCAGGAGTCAAATTCTTTTCGCATTTGATGACGTTTTACCTGGGATTTGTCTGTTCTTCTTAGATGTGAACACCCAAAAAGATGGGCTTACACTGGCTGAATGTTTACATGAGTTTTGATTTTTTTGACAATTAAACTAATACCTAGTGGACTTGATGCTCTTCCTCCCAAAACTGGAAAGGAGCATGCCATATTGCTTAAGGCCATTTGTGTTTATAATTTTTATTAGGTTTTTAAGAAAGCCACCATGTTTAGGGTGATGTTCTTAAGCCAAAAAGTAGAGTTAGTCCTCAGAATTTGTGGTTATTGTGTACCTTTGCCTTTGACTAATGTCTGTATCTGATGCTAATCACTTCAAGGGCAGCAATTAGGCATTTTATTCCTGGTTTTGTCATTAGAGGACCAACTGCCTTATATTTGCTCAGTCATATGTATTGATTGAACATCATTCGTAAACAGGGATAAAAGCTATATCCACTGAATCCTTTTTAAAAATGAGCATACAGAAAAATGAAACTGGTTAGTATTTATTTTTCCCATTAACGAGGCATAGGAAGATTATACCAAGAGTCTAGTATCATAAGTGTGTGCTTTGACTTCAGTTCCGTGTTGGGAATATGGACAAGTTATTTAGTCTCTTCAAGCCTCAGTTTGCTTATCTGTAAAATATGAGTAATAACATTTCAGATATTAGTGGTGGTACAAGAATTAAATAAAACCACCCACTGGCAGGTGGTTTAAAACATGATTTTTACAAACGTGACCCATGACTTTCCAGAGTGTTCTGAGATTCTTAGGCTTAGCAGCATCTGAATTATAAAAGCTGTGTATTTATGGGCGTCAGCCTTTCATGCACTAATTTCCTTGACCCACTGCTTAGGCTGATGCTTATACGTACTGTTCCTGGACTTGGTCAGTGATTAAGGCCTGAGGCGAGGAAGGGGTCAGCTCCAAGTCTGGCCCCTTGGCTTCTTAGCTCTGCTCCATCCCGTGGCTGCTACTCTGAACTCTCAGCACTCGCTTTGCAAATGCGTGTCATAAAGTCAAGTTTCTAGCACTATTGAAAAAGCAGCTCCCAGCATCTGCCCAGCCGGCTGGGGCATTTGTAAGGGCAGTGCTATCACCATAGCTTGCTCTTCTTGGGCATTGTGGGGGGTGGGGGTCTGTTGTTTGCTGAGTCAATATTCCAAGCTGAAAATAAAAAGAAAGGCACGACTAAAAGCTCACAACCCAACATTCAGTTTCCAACGTTGTGTTTGCATTTTTTCATTAGTATTTCTTCAACGATATTTGATCTTTCTTTTCTTCACATTCCTTGCTTTTTCATGGAACTCCCCCAAACATGTTAGAGAGGATTCTCGTGGCTTTTTTTTTTTAAACTAGAATATGAGTAAAGGTTGAGTCTTCTCAACAAAATTGAAACTCTTTTAATATGTTCTTGGATTATGATCTCAGAGGAATCTCATTTTTAATACCTTCCACAAATACTTCCTTGTACTTAAGACTGTAGCGATGGTGAAATAGATTTACTACGGTAAGTGATTCAAAGTCTGGTTTGAGATAATGTTACCAAGTAAGCCTACTTTGCTGAAGTTTGTGGGGTTTTGAGGTGGCTCTGTGTATCTGAGATAGCAATTCTGTGTAAACTGTGATAAATATGTTGAAATCAACCAAGTTCTTCAGCATTGCCAGACTTAAAATAATATTTCTATTTCAACAAATTTTGGGAAAGAGGTGTCCCTTTTAGTGTTTATAAGAACAGCACTTCAAGGTGAAGGTAGGATAGATAAAAATAAAATAGTACTCATTTTTTTTCTTTTCCACTTCAAGTAAATAATATTCATTTCCTTACTTGAAGCAGATTATTTTCCATTTTATGGAACATTCAAAATGCAAAGGAAAAAAAATCAACAAAAATCTCTCAGTTCTAGATCTCTCATATGCCATATTTTAAAAAAATTAATAGATGCCAATCCTATACTTGATAGAGTTTAATGAAGATTACACAAAGCTTTTAAAGAGTATTTTCTGCCAACTGATAGAAATAAACGATGGCTGACTGGATCGGTGCCCCTGTTTTTAATATGAGTAATAGGCCAAACATATTTGCAGTAGTTCCCATCACCCATGAAGTTACATGATGGAGTTAGGTAGCCTATCCCCGTGCAGTCCAGTAGGGTAGCTACCAGCCACATGGGGCTATTTAAATTTACATTTATTAAAATTAAAGTTTAATTTTAATGAAAAGTAAGTGAAAATAGCTTTTTGGTTGTGCTAGCACATTACAGAAAGTTCTTTTGGACAGTACAGGTCTATACCAATGCATCCCAACTGATGTTCCCTAAAATACTCATCTTCACTGGTATTGCTAAGGACTCCGTCTACCTCTTTGAGGTTTACGAGGCATATTAGTTGATTAAAACAGGCGAGACATCATGATTAAAGAAACATCTTGACTCAGAATTTCTCAGACTCGCTAGAGTAGGTAACCCCTTTTTGCATCTGTAAACACCCAGTTAGCAGCCTTTGGGAAGGAGAACATTGCAAGAGATAATTTATACTACATACTAAGTGAATTGTCTTTACATCGGACTCACCTCGTATTTCAGTCGATTATAAACATACCTACTCAGAGAAATAACATTATCCAGGCATCCTCTATATTATTACTGCTGGATGTGAGGCGCTTCCTTGGTTGGTCTGTTATTCTGAAGGTCTTCTGAGAAGTGTTCTTTTCCTCACAGCTGAATCTGGTCTCAAGTGTCACGCTCTCCAAGTCCGCATCGGAGGCTTCTCCACAGAGCTTACCTCATACTCCAACGACCCCCACCGCCCCCCTGACTCCTGTTACCCAAGGCCCCTCAGTCATCACCACCACGAGCATGCACACGGTGGGACCCATCCGCAGGCGGTACTCAGACAAATACAACGTGCCCATTTCTTCAGGTAGATACTCCATTTTTTGCCTCATGTAGAATTATAATCTGCAATTCTTACAGACCAGCCTCTTTTAAAAAAGTGATAATTAATAGGACAATGATTCTTATTTAGCAGATATTGCGCAGAACCAAGAATTTTATAAGAATGCAGAAGTTAGACCACCATTTACATATGCATCTTTAATTAGGCAGGTAAGTAAATAACACCGTATATGAAATTGTATCAAAAGGTATACATACGTATCCATGGATATATTATATTGATGAAGTAGCTTTAAAACCGCTTAGTATGCAAGCATGCTGAAACCTTTTCTATAAGGTTTTTTAAAACTGCAATATATAACATAATTGCTTTTGATTAAGTATTACAATACGATGTGATTATTAGGAAATTCATTTCACACAACAGTGAAAATGAGCCTGTTTAAAGATGGCAAGTCAATTATCACAAGCTACAGTAATCTCTGATCCCTAGAATTAATCTGAGCTCTAAATAATTACTGAGCTTTAATCAGCTAGTGAAATGTTTTGCATTTCTCTTTGATTCTGCTTTATGAATGACTAATAAATTAATATTTCTGTACGGAAACAGAAATAAAAACTCAAAACAATTAGATAATTCCATTTTGAATTTTGCTATTGAACTGTTAAATACAACCATTAATCTTAGATCATTTTGTGAAACCTTCGGATTTAGCTCTGAATCACAGTTATTTTAAATTTTCAAGAAACCGTATGATGACGATTCTGCTGATTTGGTCATAAATTATCTTCTTCTATTACTGTTTGCTTCCCAGGCCATTCTTGAATCTCCAGAAAAGCAGCTAACACTAAATGAAATCTATAACTGGTTCACACGAATGTTTGCTTACTTCCGACGCAACGCAGCCACGTGGAAGGTAAGCTTTCTCTTGGGCCTGGTGAGTCTTGGACCTTGACATTTATAGAACAGTTTGTTGTTGACAAAATGCTTTTGCACTGTAAGGAAGTTACATTTATATTGTTTTGATACTCTTAAAGTATCCAATCTTTAGGAGTATTTGATTGGGAAAATAGTTCCATTGTGATTGAAACGCTCCGATGGAAGAAGCCCATTGCACTGGCATTCGATGTGTGGGTGGACCAACCAATAAAATCATTTCTCTCTGGTTGGCGTATGTAGGGAAAAAGAAGATGCCACTGTTGTCAAAAGGTTGAGGTTGTCTTATTACTTGCACAAACCTCACACTCTTACGTCTTTAACCACAGCATTTGCAGAGATGTATCGTTAACTTGTGTTTTCACCAGTAGGAACCTGGAGAAATGATCAGACAAACTTGACACCACCTTCATTGGTTTGACAAAAGCTCATTAACCCAATTAGTGGAGAAAGCTGTGCAATCCAAATACTAGCACTGTATATGGGAGTTATTACAAGAGAATACAATGTATTATTAAGAGTTTTGCTTTGTTTTGTTTTTAAGTTAAGAGATTGTCTCTCAGAGGCTTTATAGATACCCTGAGGAAGAAAAGTAGCTTTTAAATTATGGAACTTCATTGTAACACCATGTGCTGTAAAACAGGTCAAATTCCATAGCTGTATGTTGGATGCCCCCAACAAAGCTTGGGGTCATATGGCGTGCCTCATTCCCAGTTCGGCAGTTGGTTCGCAGATTCCATTGGTATTTGTTCTATGATATTAGAGTAAGCTCTCACAAATTTTTGAACTGTCCCATTTTCAATTTCTTGGTGTCTAATATTTTTGTTGATAGAAGGAGAAAGGTACACTCCAACATTTCTATTTTTGCATTTTTACTACTTGGAAGTCTTGTAATCCCTGAAGTCCAAAATATTTAGAAACATTTAATGCAAACATTTTAGGATATTTTTACATGTCATTAGTCTAAATACGATAGAAATTTATTATAGGATGCAAGGGAAACTTGCTTTGCTTGGAATAAATGCCTTCCTTTTTAATTCCTTAATTTTATATGGGAGAAAAACAAAAGAAAAAAAAACCAGAAAAACATATTTACTCTTAAGTTCCTCATAAATTAGCATTTTAAAAGAAGATGAATATCACTCTAGAATTAATTTATCAACTTTACAGAGCTGTGACTATCTATCATAGGCCCATATTATCTTTTCCATTAAGACACAAGGGCACTGAAGGGAACCTCTGTTCAAAATCTTACCTTCTTTTCCTCAGCCTGCCTTGGGAGATAAAATATAAAGGATCTTTAGCTATGAATGCTTTTAAAAATTTAGGAAGTAGAAGCAGGAAGCAGACATTTTCTTCAGACTGCCTTTTATAAATAGAAATGATCAAACTTAAAAATAAGTACCAGTTGTGAATATAATATTTAAGCTCGGATCTTCAGATTGAACTTTTTCATTTTGCAAACTGCAGGAAAAATTGTCATTAATATAAACAACCCTAGATGAAGTACTTAATGACTCATAAATACGTGTAATTTTCTCTACGTGTCCTTATTTGTACTGTGATCTGAGACAAAAGATGAAATGCCCAGTGAAAGAGCTTACTCATCTTTTTTGAAAACTCTTGATTTCTGGTTGCTTTCTGCTTAGATATGCAGTCTTGAAAAACAAAACTTAAGTTTTGGCTTTGCATCATTACTTACATGGCTACGTTGTTCAGCCAGATCTACAGAAGAAACCCTTTTATCGGAACTAGCTTCTAAGCTCTTTCAGTTCTGTACATTTTGATACTTATTTTAAAACATCAGACAGTGATTAGGATTGGGGGCAAGAGATTGATTTCTGTCACAGTTATTCCCCTATGTGAATACAGGCTCTATCTGGATTTTTAAAGGAAATTTGGCTTTACTTATTTATTTATTTATTCCACCTCAGTTTTGTTCCAGTAAATAACAGCCAGCCTTCAGCATCCTATACTATGCTTTTGTGCAGTATAAAAAAGAAAATGTTACTTAAAGGCTAGACTACAATTTATATGGAAATAAATTTGTCCAACCAAGTATAATTATGACATACCAAATGTTTTTAATTCAGAGTTTTGTTCTGGTTGTTTTTAAGCAAATTCATCAAACTTTTTTGAATGGGATGTCCTTCGATAGTCACCTGGGTATCTTGAACCTACCCCAATTACGCTGACATTACTCAGAACCCTTTGGGAATTTATTCTGTGAATCTCCTTGTGAACAGTTCATCACACCATGCACTAAAACTTGTCTCATTATTGTCTAGATATTCCATGTCAGAGAAGAAAAATTATTTTGTAGCTTGAATTTTCGCCAATTGTGATTGTCCAAAAACTGAAACACCTCTCAAAGTATCAAGATTTGCCACCCTTAAGGATAATTCAGGGAGCAAATACTGCAGGTGGTGGAAGGGAGGGCTGCACGGTATTTGTGCAATAGCAGCATTACTGGAATTGAGTGAGGGCTTACAAGGTGTATGAAGTATGATGTATGTGTCAGCTTCTCTTGCCCCAACTGAGTCACCTACTTATTCTGTACAAGAAGAAGGTTTAAAGTAAATGAGCTGGGTCTCTTTGTAATATCCTCATGCCCAGTGTTGAGTCTAGATCAGTAAGTTCAACCAGGCAGGACTAAAGAAATGAAGCCATGCTTGTTACTGTATGCAGTGAAGGTCGTGGATTCTTCTGAAACTCAAAGGAAAGATGAAATGTTAAAAGCTCTTCACCTTTGAGTTGAGATCTTCCTTTCTGATCAATTACCGATATCAAGGATCTCAGCTTAGGAATGACCAGAAATGACTTTTAACCATAAAAAAAGAAATGTGTCTGTAGAAACCATCAACTGCAGGAATAAAGTCATTTTGCCATTGAGAGTTCTACTCATGTGTTCCTTTGGCATTTGCTCAATTAATTAAGGCACTTGCTCATAGTTAGGACCAACTCTCACATATATTCTGGAAGGTAAGACATAGCTTGATGATAGATACTGATCCCTCGGGGGTCAGTTCACCCCCTGACCCTGTCAGCTGGCTACACAAGGTGATATTCTCGGTGGTAAAATCCAATTTAGAGTTCTTCCTAATAAAACTGATGGAAGTTTTTAAAGCTAGAAACTGTCAAGAACAAAACTGTATTTAGCAGTATTAACCAAGTCTTCATCTTTCATGGTTTAAAAAAAAAAATACCCCTTTTTTAATGGGAGGTAGGTGGGTTTAGAAGGGGTAGTTTTATGCTTTGTCTGTTTTCTTATTTTGAAGTCATAGTAACAATATTTTCAGATTTGTACTGTGGAACCTATTTCAGGCGTGTATGCATATTAAAAAAATATTTCTTCTGGTCAGAATACCAGAGACTAGACTAAAATGCCAAAGTACAATTCATAATTTTGGTTTATTTTTGCTCTTGGAAGAGACACCCTTCACCACCAGAAGGTCATCCACGGGGGTGGTAGCTGCAGCTCTTGGGGATTGTTTTACAAATGTGGACTGTTAGGCTGAATTTACTGCTGTTTTTGGAGTCTTTTCTTATAGAAAATGTAAATGTTCTCTCTTTTATACTTGCTGCAGAATGCAGTGCGTCATAATCTTAGTCTTCACAAGTGTTTTGTGCGAGTAGAAAACGTTAAAGGGGCAGTATGGACAGTGGATGAAGTAGAATTCCAAAAACGAAGGCCACAAAAGATCAGTGGGTACGTCCACCATGTTTGAACTTCTTAGCCTAGCTCGGATTGTGCTAACAAGCGTAACGTAGAGGCTTTGGCTGCTAGATGGTGTTAGACCAAAGAACTGGTTTCGCATTGTCTCAGTTAAGGGAAGCAAAAAAGCATTTCATCCCCCCTGTTTTGTATGCCCACCAGTCCCCCTGCCCTGCTTGCTGGTCTTTGTTGCATCACATGCTAGTAGCCTTTAGGTGGCAATGCATATTAACCCTCACAGACCATTTGCTTATGCTTACTGCATTTTATTTTCTTTTCCCTGTTCCCTGTATTGGATGTCTGTTCTGCCCCCAACCCCGTCTCCTTTTGTTGCCACTCCATCTCCTTTGCTGCTGCTCCTATCCCAGGGTGCCATTCGCACCAACCTCTCCCTGCATAAGTGCTTTATCAGAGTAGAGGATGAGTTTGGGTCCTTTTGGACAGTTGATGATGAAGAGTTTAAACGTGGCCGCCATATTCAACGAGGCCGTCCTCGCAAATACTGCCCCGGTGAAAACTTTGACGAGCTTGTCGCACAGTAAGAGCCTTTACTTGCTTTTGTTTTTTTTTTCCTGCTGTTGCTTTGGCTTTGCATGGTTGACTCATCCCATGTAGTTTTGCATTTCACCGATAGCAGTGCCACAGCTTTCTGCAACGAAACTAAATTGTGTGATTTGTACATGTATTTCTCTCGTTTCTGTTTGGAACACCAGTGCCTTGAGTAATGCTTTTTTGACGTCTTCAATGCAAATGTTGGTTGTATTTTGATTCAGCAGCTTACGGGGACCCTATAACTAAATACTTCTGTTTAACCCATAATTCCTCAAAGTAAAAAGGATATTTTTGTTTAGAGTTATAACGTGTACGATTGGGGTAAATTTCTTATTTGTTCACTCAGTATAATAATGTAAATGTAATGAATGATTAAAATGTTCTAAACATAAGAAAAAAATGGTAATGTCGAGTATACTTCCTTTAATGGCCACTGATAAATGTAGGTCATTTCCTACTGGAAGGCACTCTTCCCTCAGTATGTCCTATATAATTTTTTAGTATTTTTATTTTTACTAGGCTGGAGATTTTCTTAAAACAATATCTTGACTTTATTTGGTTAGTGAATGCAGATGGCATCAAATATTCTCAGACCTTCCCAGATCTGGCTGTATAAGAAAGACATCAACCCTCCCCTCCATCTTTGGGCAATAACCGTGCCTTGGAGATCTTCCTTAAGAGCCTTCCTGCTGTTCCTCTCGCAGTCCTTGTAGAGTTCAAATCAGGAAGATACATAAGAGCCAGATGCTTCCCATGCAGTCCCAGGAACCCCTGCTGCCCTGCCCTACTGTTGGAGTTGGGGGAACTCCTAAAAATTTACAGAGAGGCCTTTGGAGGGAGTACCCAAGCCTGTTACTACTTAAGCCAGAGTTTTACACCTAGTTTCCTTGCATAGCAAAGTCTATCCCCAGAGGTGTACACATAGATCAGCCCTATAAAAGTAGGGAGAAAGCCTGAGTTTTCTTTGGTTTTGTTAACTGGGGGAAATTTCTGATTTGGAAGGACACCAGCAAGCTTAAAACTTAGCTAGGAACTTGGGAGTCGATCCTGTTTAACTTTGAGTTTTTATCTTTTTCTTACACAGTAACCCTTCCCTTATTAAAAACATGCAGAGCAGCCACGCCTACTGCACACCTCTCAATGCAGCTTTACAGGTAAGATTAATGGCCGTCCCGAATATGCAGCAGAGGCACAGGTCTCCCCACTCATTTCAAAATATATTAGCCTCGCTCTAATTAGATATTAAATTTTAATTCCGTTAAACTTTTTTCTTAAGTGCACAAAGCATCGTACTCCCTGGAGGCAAACACATCGGGCTGCTTCAGCATTAGCAGGATGCTTAGCATTTTGAATATTGTGGCAAAAAAATTAAAAGTTCACTTATTAATATTTATCAGCAGTATCATAATTTCCATCCTCTTATTTCAGAATTTCACTTGAGGCAAAAATACCACAAGTGTAATTACTCTAGCACAGCTATTAATGTGCCGGATGATAGGCCACTGCATCACATGACCTTCTATTGTTCATGGGTTTAAAGAGAAAGCAGAGCTTTGTATTTCTTCTTCTTTTAAAGTTGATATTTTAGCATCTTTTCTTTGGTCTTGGGGGGTGGCAACCTAGATTTGGCTCACTTTGTAAAAGTAAACTGTTTTTGTTTCAACAATAGAGGTGTTTGAAAAAACTCCTTAGATTTCTGGCAGACTGTGCAAGATTACATAACAATCGCACAGAATGTTTGTTTCCTACTGACAAACCAAGCACTTGTTACATCACCAACAGTACTAGGAGATGAAGACATCAGTTTCAAGCAGGAAAGAGATCACCACCCAAATATGAGCTACCAGGGCAGCCCCTGCATGTAGCAAGCTTTTTATTTATTGCACATCTCAGTTCTTGACAGAATACTCCAGTATCACGTCATTAAAGTATCTGGGTGTAGTGCTCAAGTCCCCCTCAAGAGTGCATAGATGGGCAGTATCCTCTTGGCCAGTGGTCCTGTTTGGTTTTGATCCTACCTAGACTGTTCTGGAAGACAGGCCAAGAGAATCTTGAGAACTTTGACATTTGTAATCTAATATCATTACAGACCTTTGCAGCATGCATTCTCAATGTGGGATATGTCACCCCAAAATTGCTTCCTGTGGCCTTCAGAGTGCCGTAATACATCAACAGATATTAAAATTTCTTGGGGTAAGGGCACAAAAAGGACAATAATGAAAAAACAATTGAGACCCTGGGCATTCTGGGAACAGGATGGGGAGGAGGAGGAACTAACAGGCACCCTGGTTCTCACTGTTCATTAAACAGATACGTATTGAGCACCTGCTCTAGGCCCTATAGAACACTTTTCCCAGATCACCAGCAGAGTCTTAAGGCTCCCGAGAATGGATAATAGACACAGTTTTGGTTTAGAAGCAAATTCATTGGACTTAGCATTTCAGTAATTATATTTATTTATTTTTAGCCTGAACCAGATTTAATAGGAGAAACTACTTTCTGTGTTTCTTTTAATTATTTGTAGTTTACACAGTAACTTTAGAAGAGTAAATGAAAGTGCGCTTAGATGCCGCTACTGTAAATACCATTCATTAGTAACTTATTTTCCCTGGAGTCTTGTGAAGTGTGAATTTAAAGGCTGCTCTATCTGGAAAAGTATTAAGATTGCAAGCACATTTTACATTCATGAAGCGGAAAGGCACAAAAAAAAAAAAAGTGATCCTCCATCCTCTGGATTCTCTTAACTATGTGACTAATTTCAATTAGTATGCTTTATCCTTTTAGAACTATTCATGTTTCATTTCCAAAACATTTGTTTTTGGCATCCTCTGCACCCTTTCTTGTTTCCCTGTAGTAGCCCAAAACTATCCTGTAGTTTTCTAAGAACACTTTATGTCCATAATGAGGCAAGGTGAATAAATGGATATAAATTCATGATTTGAGGAGTGGGTTGTTTCCCTCTCTTCTGTGAGTTTGGATCCTTGAGGAGTAGACGGTCGCATAAGACAACTTTCTACTGTGCAAATTAAATAAAGCTCTGCCAGCAGGCCTTCCTCCCCATTATCGCCCGTTTCCATTTTTTAAGACAAGTAAAAATAATAGTGGAACAATGTCTTTAAAAAATTACTAGAGCAACATAATGCATGATATACAATATATAAAATAGGACAGCAGAATCCACTACAGAAATAAAACATGGGACTTGGGACAGATTGCATTATGCTCTGAAAAAGTGAAGTAACTAAGGGTAACCGTAAAGCTTCATATTTATAGACTGCCTTTTCCCCGAGGAGCTCAGAGTGGTTAATGTTCCAGGAGCGATGGTACTTATGGACTTCTGCACCATTACTTAAGCAACTTCATTTTTTGGCAGAGGTGCCAGCTTGATATGAAACCACATACTGTGCCCAGGACAATTTATATAATTAAGTCCATTTTTGTCACACACCTGCTTCTAAGTGGACATCAACTACAGAAAAGAACCATTTTGTTAGGCATAAGCAGTTGGTGAAAATTTTGCTAACTTTGGGTGGGTTGCTCTGATCATTTGCTCAACAAAAAGTGTTCAAGAGGCTCTGCTGTGGATCAGGCACTGGGATTGTTTTGCAGGCCAGTTGATCCTTTTTTAAAGGAACAAGGCTGGTTTTTATCACTTGCATCTTTCTTTTCTGAGAACCAAGGGATCAATATAAATGCTTGCCTTTGGATGCCCTTCACCTCTGTGGCTATTGGGCCTCAGCCCATGTTCTGTGATCCATTCCCAATCAGCTATATGGCCTTGACTTAGAATACTTTGAGAGCCAAGGAGAATAAATCCTCATCCCAGTGAGGTTGTCCCATCTATGGGGTGACCAACTCATCCCAATGAACACATTCTTATAAACATTTCGATTTTGTCTTCTCAATTTTTGCTTTGGGGAGCTATTAAAATATTAAGCTAGCAACAGCCCCACTTTTGCCACATTTTGACCATGTAATAGTGAAATTAGCTTGTGAGAGCTGATCTTGTGGTATTTCCAGAGGAAAGAGGCTCAATTGATGGTCCCAGCAGAACTGGCATGACAGATAGGCGTGACCATTGTGTTGTCTCAAATAAAGGCAGTTAAGACGCTTGTCCAGCTGCAGTTTGCAAAAAATAATTCTGGCAACTGTTCTTCCAAAAAATGAAAAAATGCTTTATTGCAATTACAAGAGAGCTGTTGAAAGAAGTACTTGATGCAAATTATTTGACAAACTGTGGGGGAGTGGGGAATGTTCAGATTTGCTGTTCATCAAAATGAGTTCACCACATTTGGAAATAAAAACAGGATTTTCCCCCTGCTTTTTAAAAGAAGGCAGTGATATACATTTAGAAGTGGAGGGAAGGAAGAGCTGTAGGCTTGCAGAGGGCCTCGCTTTGAAATAGTCCATAAGCCAGCGCTACGTTAGGTGAGTGTGTGTACAGGTCTTCCAACACAGGGCTTGTATCTAGACAGCCCTGGCTTTGGGGGTTGTAAAGTGAGTGAGGCTGCAATTGTCATAATAGGCAGACTTCCTGCAGCCCAGCTTTGCACTTTCTTTTTTCATTTTTGGCTCTTACTTTCTGTTTAGAGCCAGGATTTGTAGAATAGTTTGGACTCTTATATGACTGGCCAATTGAAGACACCATGCCAGATTGTCTTGTGATTGTACTTTTTTCTCATTAGGATGGAAAACCAGGCATAGTGTTGTCTGCAAGAGGATGGTTTTGATAAATCTTGGTCTAATTACAGCTGCCAGTTTTTTAAGGTCTGTCCTCTTTAATTAACTGAAAAGTCACTGGGTCATAATCACCACCCAAATGAAACAAATATGGAGACTTTAGTCCAATGGTACATTTAACTGTTGTCTGCATTTCAGACTGGGTGGCCCTTTTATTCAAATGCAGTAGGACAGGAAGTGAATAGTATCCTACCACAGAGTTTAGGGTTTCTTTTTTTTTTTATTTCCCCACTTTTTTGCTGACACTCATTTGGAGTGACTTTGTCACCTTTAATATTGATGTTCTTAGGTGCCAAAAAGAAACACGATTTACAGCTTCCTTTTGCCAGAGATTTTTCTTTAGTCCTGAAATTCCAGGCAATTGGTCTGAGTCTGAAAGATTATGTGGTGTTACCTTCAACCAATTACCTCAAACTACACTAAACAGATTCAAAAATCAGTAAAATGGGAATGATGGGGGAGATAAAAATTGATTCCAGTTCTATAATCTCTTCCTTTTCTATAGGATCTAAGAGGTAAATGTTTATGGAAGTTCTCATAAGTTTGAGCAGTGCAGCCAGAATAATCTGATCAAATTTCTAATATCCAATAGTAGAGTCATCAAAATGGATAAAGAAATGAAAATTCCATTATCTTTCACTGTGATCTGGAAATATTCAGTTCCTCTTGAGAAAGGGCGTCCAACAAACCTCAGATGATTAGATAGCCTTGTCCAGCCATGTGACTCTACCAAGCCAGACTGAATTGAGTCCTCCCCTCCTTACAGGCACTTTGGTCCCCCCCCCCCCCCCGTTAGCTCTTCAAAACCAAGCTTGGGACAGGTGCCACAAGGCACTTTAAAAGCAAAAAAAAATCCTTCTATACCTCTTAGAAACTTGTATTTGCCAGCCATGCTACGATTAACTTAAAGGTTGTTGAATACACCTACAATAGTTTCCTTGTCTTGCATATCCTGTGTCTTCATAAATTTTCTCTTGGTTGATGGCAGGCTTCAATGGCTGAGAATAGTATACCTCTATACACTACCGCTTCCATGGGAAATCCCACTCTGGGCAACTTAGCCAGCGCAATACGGGAAGAGCTGAATGGGGCGATGGAGCATACCAACAGCAACGAGAGTGACAGCAGTCCAGGCAGATCCCCTATGCAAGCCGTGTGAGTATTGTCCACCCAAAAGGTCTTTGCCTTCAGGCTCTACTCTGTCTCTGTTTTATGTGCACACAAGCCCTTCCCTGGCTTCTTTCTACTACCTTTTCTGGAATTTCTGATTTCCCAGAACCCAGGTAGAAGAGTTTGTGCTTCTAGAAATGTTTAGCTCGGTTAGTGCATAAGAGGACTATGTGCTAAGTTGCCCATAAAAGCAATCAGCTTCATCCAGTCCTAAAGAACACAAAGCAATGAAATGGGAAACTCGTTTGCTTTTTCTCTCCTTCGCATCTCAGGCCGGTATTTAAGCCCCAGTATTTTTTTTTGCTCCTAAAATTAATATGCATCTCTATGAAAAAGTTTGCAGTTTATTCAACTTTCAGGAGTGCTGAACCTAGCAGGGAGAAAAAGATGCTTGTTTACTTGGTTGTGTGATAAGCTTAACTGCGAAGGCAGTGCCGCAGCATTATTAGCAAGCATTAATGATGGCACAAATGAAAGGCGGCATGATTTATAGATTGCTCTTAAAATATCAAAAGGAAAATTAATAGGAGCATTATAGCAGCAGACGGCAGTATAATGAGTGCACATATAACCGAATGAAGTGATGGGCGACACTCGCCTATGCTGAATGTGAATGGCACCAGGACCGTGCCAACCATGGGACAGGCAGAGGCCATGAGGCTGTGATGTCCCTATGGGTGGGTGATGGAGGAGAATCGATGTGACTCTAATAACACCCCCCACCCCCAGTAAAGTTTTAAGACAGACAAAAGAAACCACATTATTTCAAATGATTGGATTTGTGGGATACATTATAGAATGACAGTCTCTCCCTTTTAGTGAGTTTCTGTGAAACTGTTGACCACTTTCAGGGACTAACCCATTTAGTTTTTGCAATACTGTCAGATCCTAGAACAGGCCACTTGTTTACACATTCTTTCTGAATTACTGACCAACGTCTTATTTTAAGATAATTTGGGTGATAGGAATGGAAAATGTGACCTGTAACAATTAGGAACAGAATGAATTGGCATCTAATGACAAAAAAGTGTTATCTGCCAGCATAATTGGAGGGTGTGGGGGAATCTGAAATTTGATTTTCTAGCATTTGCATTTCACTTCCAAAGAGCTTTGAAAAGGATCTTTAAAGATGGAAATAATCATTTTTAATTTATATGAATATCTTAGCATTTACTTCACATTTTGAGAACGTGTTTATCTTTCACACGGATGCTGCTGTATTTCATCCTTTCTAAAGCAACCTGTTTCTGACTCTATTGTTTTCACTCTTGTGTTCATCTTTAAATCACTGTCATGACAGGAGTATTGACTCAGATATTAAGGAAGTTTAGAGCAAATGTAAATTGGTATATAAGCTACTTCAAGAAATACACATTAGAGCAAAAATATCTGAAGTTATTGAATGGAAGAGATACTATTTCTCATAATCTGTACCAACTCCAAGGTTTAGTTGATGTTTATTCCTATTATTTAGTATAAAGAATCATTGAAACAAAAAGAAAAAATATTCGGATACAAGCCTCCCAGGCAACAGTATAGGGCATTAATAATTTTGCTGTACAAAATAGTCACTGTGAAGTTTAACAACTTTGAATTAACCCCAGTATTACTGAAAACCATGTTTTACAGCAGTCATCATAATTTTTAATGAAATGAAGATTTCAACTTTTTTTAAAAGAAACCCTACATAAAGACGTCAAAATGTGTTGCTCAAATCTCACAGGTTTACACTGTTTGCTGAATGTAATTATATGTCAACAGCAGATTCCCTGGGCCTGCTATCGGTGTCATAGACTGTTACTCTTTTTGACCTCATACTTCCATTAAGCGAATTCTATAATGACATAGTTTTCATTCTTGTCCAATATGCATTACCCTGCTATGATGCAAATTGTTTTTTAACTGTTCCAGTCTATTGGAATAAATCAAGCCATAAACTTTACAGCACGGCTTGAAGGACCTTGTTAGGAAGGCAGCCTATCTGATATCTGGTGTTGAAACAGAACTCTTCATTCTTACCCTTTCTGTGACTCTCACATACCACTACATTTTGTGTCTCCTTTGAAACACTAGAAAGTAGTCACATAATTATGGCTTTGGGGTATTACAGTTTTATCCTGATAGGAGCTAAAGGAGCTACAAAGCAAAATACTCCATGCTGTGCATACACCCCCAGAACACAATGCCTTTAAACACCAGTCAGCTTTATTTAAAAACTCTTGTGTTCCCAGAGTGGCTAAACAAAGGAATTACTCAGATGTAAGGAGAAGGGAAATGTGTGGTTTTGCACAGTTATTCATTGGTAGCCCTTTCAGAAGCTGGGGTGGTGGGGAGGCAGCGTCTGCAAGGGGAAGAAGGTGCATCATGCAGCTCAAATTTCTAGGAGGCACCATGAATGTGTGTGAAGCATAGTGTCTTAAATAGGCAGCTTATCTGAAATGTATCTTACGTGGAAATCCATCCTATCTTATTCTTTGAAGCACTGCATGCCTCTACTACTACATTTGCCACACCCAGGAGTATCTGCTAGTATCAAGAAATGTCCTGAAATTGGATTTCATTTCTCTGGAGTTTTAAGAAACCTTAACATCTAACCTGATTGTGTTATTAAGTTGTCACACTTAGCCAGTTAACATTCGCTGGGAACCCACTCTGCACTAGGCCACTGGGATAGAGCCAGCAGGCATAACAGGACCATTACCTGTGTTCCTTGGGGTAGTAAATAATCTTAATGAATTTTGGCTGCCAATTTAGGGGAAAACCAATTTTTTTTCCTTCTACAGCTTTTTTGACATATCCTAGTTGTACATATTTTGATGGGGCCATACGTGTATCTGATTTTTTTTTTTTTTTTTTTTTTTTGCTTATCAGTAAATTTGTTAAAGTCTAAAATCATACAGCAAGAACTTAAGATAGATCTATTTCTCGTAGGGTTCTCCAACCTCCTTCTCCTCCCAAAACCTTAAACGATCTTATATCATCAAATTCTGGTTTGTAAATCTGAAAAGATTAATAAATATGATAGATAAAAAGAAAGGAAAATGTTGATCTGGAAAACGACATTTGAGTCTCACTCAAATGTTAACCTAGATGGTTAAGTAAAACACAGACAAATTCCTATCCAGCGGACATTACCAGGATCATGTGGTTGGTGGAGATTGAGTAATTTATGAAGTAACAATTCTCAAACAATGAAAATGTGAAACAAACATGAAGAAATGTTCACTCTTGTCAGTAATGCAAGGAACACAATTTAAGGCAACCTGAGCTTACATTATTCCTGCTAAGCAGCAAGATGGTTTTTTTAAAATCATGCTTGGTGCTGATGAATTTGCGTCTAAATTGATAGCCCCTTTGGAAATTATTATCACAATAAATCATAAGAACCATAAAGATGTTTTGGCCTTTGCTCCAACAATTCCATTCTTAGAAATTTATCCTAAGGAGGTAAATCAACAGAAGTAGAAAGATTAATGGATAAAAATGGTCACTGTATTATACAAACAGTAAAAGGGAGGGGGGAAAAGACAATCCTAAAATGCCCAGCATTAAGGGACTGACATGTCAACACAACAGAATCTCTTATAGCCATAAAAATAACTGTAAAGCTAGCAAAATAAAAAATCATATTCCTGCTGTGTTTGTGGTATGTAAAAATATCACCCCAAATGGAAAGGGATAAGCACAAACAAAAATACTGACCTTAATTAGGGGTTTATTTGGTGACTTTTTTTTTTTTTTAAAGGAATAATGATCACTATACCTAATTTTCCCCAAAAGAATGCTACCAGGGCTTACTTCACAATGTGTACAGTCTTACAGGGTCCTATGCCTAGAAGGACACTACACTTTTCTGTTGTTGTTTTTATTGTTTTTATAGAGATGAAGTCTCTCTGTATCACCCCGGCTGGCCTCAAACTCCTGGGCACAAGCGAACCTCCTGCCTCAGCCTCTGGAGTAGCTTGGGACTACAAGTGCATGCCACCGTGCCCAGCATGCACTAGTTTTACTGCTCTGCTGTATCTGTCCTGAAATTTTTAATTTTTGAGCCAGGTGTACCCCCCACATTTTCATTTTGCACTGGGCTCCACAAAACATGTAGCCAGCCCTGAGTCTGACTGTAGAAACACAGATTAAATAGAACCATTAAAAGATTAAAAATAGATGGAGAGCCATATGTAAAATGTACTGTAATGCAACTTTGCTATATTTTGTTTTGCAAATAGCTTTTAAGAATAAGGGCATGATATTTTTAAAGCTATTTATCTAACATCTAGTCCCCCAAACTCTCCCTACGCTCTGCTAATTTTAGAGTCAAGTGATTGTGAATGTTCACATCTTCAAGGGCAGTCCACAGCACTCCTCTGTTTGTTTTTAAATGGTTCAAGGGGCCTTTGGGGTTTGCATACAGCATCAATTATTTAGGAATCCAACTATCCCCAGTACCACCTCTTATTAGTAATACTTGATAATGTCAATTTAAAAAGTCCTCCCTTCTGTAGCCTGTCCCAGAGATGGGACTTTTTTCTTTTTTTTTTAACTTGAATGGTTCTTTTACATATCAAAAGCCCTGCAACAGAAAGTAATTTGTATTTGCAAAGGATCCCTTGTAAATATGATTTACGAACAACATTTCTCAATTGTTATCGGAGTGGTTTTGTGTGATCACCCGGGTACCCTTCGGGTGAACCAAGCGCTGGTCCATAATGAGAACGTTGGCAGATCTCAGCCGTGCACATCCCACTGGCCGTGACCAGCCGGGCCTCGTGTTTTGCCTTGTTTACAGCGGACAGCGTTACTATTCTGATTGGGGCTCTGCTTTCTTATCATATTGTTGTGTTGAGCGAGCCTTTTCCTCTCCGTTTGTATTTCCTGGCAGGGCTTTTCTTGCCTTATTGACAGTTTGTAAAAAATATGCATTAATTTGGAGTTTCAAGCATGTATCATGGTGTCTCTTTGCTGTGTTTGCTTGAAGTTGATTAATGATAGAACCTCGCTTGGGGTCGTCCTCTGGAGAGTTCTTTCACAGGTTCTGCATGTTAACTAGCAAAGCAGAACACACAGCAAGCCATGATTAGCCCGGCCTCCTGTGCTCAGTGGTCCCCACAAACCACCGTTGCGTTACAGATTCTTATTTCACATAGTTATTTGAAGATTGGTATATGTCCACCCAAGATGCCACTACGGGGCCTCTTATCTGGTCCTCAAAGTGTGGTCCCAGGACCAGCAGCATCACCTGGGAGCTTGTTAGAGATGCAGAGTCTCAGGCCCCACCCAGACCTACTACATCACACACTTCATTTTAACAAGGTCCACAGGTGATTGGCGTGCACGTTAAAGTGTGAGAAACGCCACTGGGGACGAGAGGCCTGAGTCTGTCCAGAGATTAGTCACTCTAGAGCGGCACTATCCAAAAGAACTTACTGTGATGATGGAATTTTTTTTTTTTTTTTTTTTTTTTTGAGACAGAGTCTCACTCTGTTGCCCTGGGTAGAGTGCAGTGGCATCATGGTAGCTCACTGCAGCCTCAAACTCCTGGGCTCAAGCAATCGATCCTCCTGCCTCAGCCTCCTGAATTAGGTGGGACTATAGGCATGTGCCACGATGCCTGGCTAATTTTTCTATTTTTAGTAGAGATGGGGTTTGCTTAGGCTGGTCTTCAACTCCTGCACTCAAGCAATCCTCCCAGAGTGCTAGGATTACAGAATGGAAATGTTCTAACTCTGTGCTGTCCAGCATGGTAGCCACTGGCCACACATGGCCTTTGAACACTTGAAATGTGCAACTTTGACCAGTGCAACTGAGAAACTGGGTTTTAAATTGTATTAAGTTTTCATTTGTGTTAAAGAGCCACATGTGGCTCATGGCTACTGTATTGGACAGTGTAGTTCTAGAGTGTGGCTTTTATGTTGGCCCAAAAATACTTGAGTTGCATTGGGCTGGGAAGTGCTGTCAATGAACCTTTGCTTGTTTTTCCAGGCATCCTGTACATGTCAAAGAAGAGCCCCTCGATCCAGAGGAAGCTGAAGGGCCTCTGTCCTTAGTGACCACAGCCAACCACAGTCCAGATTTTGACCATGACAGAGATTACGAAGACGAACCAGTAAATGAGGACATGGAGTGAATGTCTGGGCGGGCCAACCCTGAAAATGAAGATTTGGAAAAAGAAAAGAAAAAAAAAAAGTCAAAAGTTAGCAGTGAAATTGTTCTCCATTTGTTGTACAGTCTGGAGGATTTTCACTACATTTTGACAACTCTGAAATGTGTTAACTCTTAGTGCCATCAAGAATCCCATTTGGGAGTATTTTTGATTTTTCTACTTTTTGTTGAAAAAAGGAATTTGTACTCTGTGCATTGGATGGACTTGTTTGGTACTTGGGATTTTCCTCTCTTAACAGTCAACATCAGTGTTGTAAATTTGCTAAACTGATTCACTTTTAGCAGCAGACTTTGAACTGCAGTCCTGCCAACGTTGGACACTGAGGACACCCGACAGAGCTTGTGCACCTAAGCTGCAGACCAAGCCTTTGCCCAGAATTTAAGGATTCCAATGGACGACCTATTTGCACAGTACTGCATGTTGATTATCACTGCCTTTACTCTTTTTTTTTTTTTTTTTTTGCTTCCAGTTGGGATGGGGAAGGCCTTTGTGTGTGTATTTGGGGGGAGGGGTTAAAAATAATTATCCCAAACTTTTTAATGTATTGCTTTTTTTTTTTCTTCTACTATACCATTTTAAGTTCTGACCTCAGGCCTCCATTTGGGCCCGTGGCCTCTTGGAGGCTTAAAGTTTTCTGTACCTTGTGATGAATGTTAATAGGTGTTTTTATTATACAAAGCTGAATGTCATTTCTCGTTTGTAGCTTTCTGTCACTCATTCCATCTTCCTTCAGACATCACCACGTTTCTCTAAAGTCAGAAAACATTCCGTTTTGGTCTTTTTCGAAAAGGTCCCAAATGCTGCACTCTACACATGAAGGTCCTCTCACACAGACGTGACGTCCTGCCAGAAAGAGAATGAATGACGGAAGGGAAAATAGAGACACGCTCTACGAACAATGCCCATTCATTCCATGAAGCAGTATGGGGGTGGTCAGGGGGCTGTCTCAGATTTCCCTCTTTGTTTTGCAGCAACCATCAATCTTAGTAAATGCCACAGCACTCTACCAGCACAAGGAAACATAGGCAGCACTGAAAAAGAAATCTCAGAATTAGACTGACAGTATGGTGGTAGAAGGCTGGCCCGTGTGTAACCAAGTTGCCATGGGCCTCAGGCTTTCTGTTACAACCAGTGTGGGGGTTGCTTTGTTTGCAAAATGGCCCACGAAACCAGCTTCCCTGAGCAACTTTGAAAGTGGTGGTGGCAGCGGCGCTGAGTTTAGACATCAGCTCAGACCTGCTTGGTGGCATGAATCTGTTTGCAAATTAGACTGAACTTGTTACGGGAGTTAATGAGGACTGAGTTCAGCAAATGCTAAAGTGTTCATTTCAAATGTGCAGATTCGGTACTGCAGTTCAGTTTGTTATGCAATATTACGACACCAACCCAGTATCAAAAACTAACAGGAAGAGAAAGACATCAGGTGAGCTGGGCTCATCCCAGCCCTGGGCTTTTGGGAACCAAATACGGCATGCAGAAAGTGATGGTTCTAGGTCAGCACAACCTCAGTCCTTAGAACCCCTTGACACTTCCACTCTGCACCCTATTCCCTGTCATTTACTTATCTAGGACTGTAGCTTTTGTTTTGTTTTAGTTCGAGAGCCTTTCAAAGCTTAACTTATATTCTTTGTACCTTTTTTTCCTAAAATTACCAAAGATATTACACAAAGGTAAATTATGTTCTGTTTTATGCTTTATCTGATGAAGCCAAATATCCTCTTATTGTTGATCAAAGGAGGCAAAAGAATTTAGAGGCAAATGACAAGATTATAGGCTATTGCTTACCTGAGAAAGAGAACTGCTCCTTCCTTATAAATTTAGAAGACCAAGTAGATAATGGAACCAAAGTTGTTACTTTTTTCTAGTAGTATTTTTTTTTCTCTTTTTTCCCTATACCTCTACAGAGACCAAAACTCATTCTTACAAAGAGAAGTTATGGGGCTACAGCAGATAAAAATAGAACACAGTATTAAAGGAGCAACAGAAGGAAGAGCGTCCCATCTCAAAGAAAAAAAAGGAATATTCAGTATGCCACTGAAAATTAGGGTAGCCAATAAAGGAGACAGTTAAGAGTCAGAACAGAAAAGCTTCCACAATTGAACTAGACCACATAATAGTATTTCTAGAATTAAAAAAAAAAAATTTAGAAAGATTGTATGCCGCTTTTGTTTAAGGACTGTGCTATGATTGCTGCATTAATTTTAGTTTATCTTGGCATATATCTTCCAGTTTGTTTCTGGTTTTGTTTTGTTTTGTTTAGGCTTTGGTCAGCATTTTTCATTTAAAAAAAAGTAACACTCCCGTCCACTCATAAGCTTGGTACAAAAACTTCTTTGGCAGTTACTTTTGAAGCTTCACTCTGCTTTCTGTATAAAGGGCAGTCTGTGGTCACTCAAGACTTTTTTTTAAAAAACTTTTCCAGGCAGCTTCATGATGTACAGGCAGTAGCCAGACAGGTCAGGGGAAGGGGGCCCTGTGCTTCTAAACTGAGTGGTTGCTGGTTAGTTTGGTATTCAAAAGAGGATAAAAATCTGGTAGATTAGTTCATTCTCAGCATGTGTAGCTAGACATGAGTAAAGATAACAGCATGAGAAACTGTTAGTACGCATACCTCAGTTCAAACCTTTAGGGAATGATTAAAATAAAAAAAATACATTTCACTCAGTTGCACTTAGTCGTATGTCTTGCATGCTTAGTCTAAAGACTGTAGCAAAAAAAAAAGAAAAAGAAAAATTAGATTTTACATATCTTTGCAGGTATCACAGCCTTGCAGAAGAACCAACTGAAAAAAAAATTCTCAGGCTTTACAGCAAGCAAACTTCACTATGATTTTTACAATTCTGATTCTGTATCCCTTGGGGGTAATTCCAGTCGCTTCTTTAGGATGGGGTTTATTATGTTGTACATATAACCCAATGTGTCTGTGTGAATCTTTGTCTTTTTTGGGGGAGGGCGGAGGGCGGTTCTTTTTTTAGATACTGTTCCTAAAAAGGAATAAATGCATACACCTGTTTGTCAAAACACCTTTGCTTTTTGTGCAACTGCTTTATATTAACTATACTAAAAAAAAAAGCTTTGGGGGAAAAAAAAACTACTGTATGTAATGGAATTGCAGAATATGCTGCACATGTATTTTATTTAGTTATCCTTGCTTTAAGAATATTGGATGACATTTCCTGACATGTGGGAGGGAGAAACTCCCTAACTTTTTTTTTTTTTTGCTTTTAAATTGTAACATAGTTGACAAGATTTTTTTTTTTTTTTGGTTCTCATTGATGAGCATTTTGTACAGGTTTTTTTGTGTGTGTGCGCGTGCGTGTGTTAATCTGTTTTTTGATACATTCCTATCCCTTGTGTTTATTCTACCACTGCCTTCCTGGCTATCTTAAACAAGTTCATACATCTGAAAAGAAAAAAAATGTTGTTTAAAAAATGTTTTCTCCTGCTGCAGTAAATATTTTGCATGATGAAATTCCAGGGTCACACTTTCAAAGTTTTATCAGTGAAGTAGTGATTAATAATGGGGAGTGTCAAAACTATTGAACTTTTGTATAAAAAAGAAAAAACTTTTACAAGGTGCCAAGATGTAAAGACAATTTGTCACTTTTTTTTTTTTTTCTCCTCAAAGAAAAGCGTACCTTAGGGAGGTTGTCCTGTGTATCAGACAAATGCACTGTCAGGAATGAGGATCCACCCTCCTTGTCCCTGGAGTCTGTCCACGTAAGATGAGTTAGGCTGCCACATTGGACCAGCAGCGAAATGGAATATCAAGGCTTATGTATGTACGTGAGAGTGACCTCCAGCCCTGCCACCTTCGGACAGCTCTAACTTTACTCCCAGCATTCTGTCAAACCCAGTAAAGAAAACCTTGGATTCTTAACCCAAGATATGATGTATTAATTAAATTACTAGCTTTTTTTTAATCACGAAAAAACAGTTAAAAAACATTTCCTTTCCTTTTCACATTCCAGCTGAGCTCCGTTTCCAAGGGCACAACGAAGAATGTGCATATAAGGATTTTGAAGCTTTTTGGTACCTTCTGGTTAACGGCATACCCTCCTGATATTCTGGATGTTTCAAAGTCGGTTTTGCTTTTTTATCCTGAGAATCAGATTTACAATTCTAAAGGCATTTGTTGGGCCACCCATAATCCTTGATGAAGATGGTACAGTCCGGACTGTGAGCATGGTGCTTCGTGTTTATGTGCTGCCAGTAACAAGAAATTTTTTTTGTTTTGTTTGTTTTGATAAGGCATAAAAGAAACTCATTCCTTGACATCAACTGTAATTCCATCATTCCATGTCTGTGGATACAGACAATAAAAAAAATGTTGTGTAGTCAGTACTAATTACTGACATTATAGCATTCTCAAATGCAATAAAAATGCTGGTTGTTCACACTGGTAGTAAAAGTCGCCACAGCCTAAGTTTCTTTCCCCTTCTGACCTGCTGATATTGTATGTTAGGCATATGCCTCCAGTTTATCACCAGCTGCTTCCAATGCAGAATTAAAATCAATCTTAACTAAAAGCTTTCATCATCAGAAAGAGCGGAAGCTCTTATCCTCGGGATTTCCAAGTGAAACGTATCCACTTAGAGAATTGGAAAGGGGAAAAAAAAAAGAAATGCTATCTTTTCTCTTGCAGAAGCACACCCTTATTTTTCTTCATCAAATTTTATAAAGAAAAACAAAATGTTTAATAACTAGCATTAAAAGCAAACTAAAATTTCAGAGGAAAGCAATTTCATGAATAATTCATTAAAATTTCACATCTGCAAGATTAGTCATCCAAATAAAATGCTAATGTCAAAAACATGCACCGTCTATAATATTCTCATCAAGAAATCTTTTTGCATATAACGATAAATGCTTAGATTAGAACAAATGATTTTATAAAAAATTCTATCAAAAGTATGCTAGATAACTGCATTCAGTGAAGAAAACAGAACTCCAGTACCTAAATATTCTAGAGAAAACATCTTGATTTTGAGATTTTTTTTTTAACAATTGCATACCTTTAGAAAAATTTGTTATTTCTCTTTAATATTATTCTACCGTATATATTCTAGGGACTATAAATTCAAGTGTCATCGTTGAGTAAAAATTAGCTTGCCAGTATACTGAAAGCAGTATTTTAAATGGCCAAGCCATGGTAACATAAAACTGTTGTGTATATAATTCAGAGCACATAATGCAAGCCAAGAGATGACTTGAAAATTAACCTAGCAGTCTTTACTCCACAAAACACCCACTGATGTTGAAGAACATGTAAATATTCTTTCCTAGCATTGTTTTGAAAAGCTTATATCAGGAAAGTCGTGTGTGGTGTGTTTTTTTTTTTTTACAAGTAGATTTTGCTATTAAGTTGCAAGCTAGTGTCATCTTTTCATTAACTATTATGCCCCATCTAGAAACCCTCTGGGTCTGGTAATTAGTAAAACATTTGAACCCTTAATTCTCACCTGGCTACTAAACACGCAGTATTAGGGTTAATTGAAATTCCTTTAATTGCCAGCTTAAATATAAATACTGCTTACAGCATATATAGTTGGTAAAATTAAGAAGGAACACTATTTCTTTTAATAAACTGAAGGGCCCAAACCAAGTATTAGGATATGTTAGTGAAGATTTTGCTGGTTGGTGCACAGTACATTTTAATTGTACTTCAGGAATTGTTCTCAAGCAGGAACACTCTTTTATATATATTGATTTCAGGCTTGTCACTCAGATAAATAAGACAGCAAACCCAAAATATTGGCTCTTTTTAAAAATGGGGGCCCTTATATAAAGAACATAAAACTCTTAATACTAATTTCACACCAACACAGGCAGCTTCATAATAGTAGCAACCTCCCCATCTCCCCCCCAGAAAAGATAAAAACAAAGTATAATTAGTCTTATTAGATTTTGTCTTCTTTGATGATAATACACATTTATATGTAGGGTAGTAATCACAATTTATCTTTCATCTTCATTGTAGTTGAATCAAATAAAAATATTCTTTATTCAAATAAAGAAGTTGGGTCTCAAACCTTCATTTAAGGAATTGACTGATTGATGAAAGGTTTAAAACAAAATTCACAGTGGAGGGAAATTAAATTACATACAAAAACACTGGTTTTACTATGGGACAATATTTGGATTAGAAAACCATCATTCTAGATATAACCTACTTATATTTATTTTTAAACAGTATTTTATTTCTTAAAAAAACAAAACCCTATGTTGTCTTATTTCCACTTTGATTATAAAATGACATTTGTTGCTTAATACCAAAATATATTCTTTTGAAATTATCAACGGTCCTTTTTTTTTTTTTGGCTTCTATTGAAATTATAGGAAAGGAAAAAGACAAGCTTGAAGTTATAATGTTAATTTGAAGGTAACCGGCCTTTCAAGAATTAATTTCAGCCAAAGCAATAATCATTATTTACCAGCCTGTGACATTTTTATCACTCATCATATTAGCAAATTTCCATTGAAAATGCTAAAATGGTTCGTCATAAGGCAGATAACTGCTCTAGCTGTAAAAGTGACCAACACAAGTGCCGGTACTCAAACATTAAATTATACTGTAATTAATAAAGACAGTTAAACTGTCTACTAGCAACAGCAATTTAGGTAACCACATTTGATCGGCTATAAATTGTAACTACATTAAAATTCCAGAAATATTAGCAATATGGATTACTTGATGGAAGTCGGTGCTGATCACCAACTCTCATTTTTTTTTTTCTTTTTTTAAACAACGGAAGCTCAGGTCATGTTGACCACAAATCTGTGGGCGAAGATCAGGCCTTAGCACTTTTAATCTTGTGAAACAAGCAATTACAAATACTTGCATCGATTTGTTAAAAAGCTTTAGGTGACATAAATTGTTTCCTGTTTAGCTTATTGCTCTGATACATAAATGTCACCAAGTCCAGTATTAATTAGGGCCATAGAACAACACAGGGTGGCCAGTATGGCTTCCAATCAAGAATTTGTCAGTCCTTTGTGAATGTTCTCAAGGGCTGCTCTCCCTGGCCCATTTCTCATTAGTGACAGAGAGAGGAAAGGAAAATTATTTTGTTACATGAAGTCTTTAATACCAGCTTAATTTTTGGTTCTAAACTAAATCTCAGGATTTCAGACTTGCTTTCTTGCCATTTGACATAAAACACCACATTTTTAAAATATCTTCTAAATAGAATAATATTTACAAGGCATTTCAGACCCTGAAAAGCTAACACTTTTCTCCCTTCTCAATATATGATACTATACGTGTTTCCTTGGGTTTATGTTTCTACACTTAAAATACAATTTTAAATGGCTTTTGCATGCTATTGACTTAACATAAATCAAATGTATCATATATACTTTCTTTAGGTTGGCATGCCACTTAGAAAAATATGTGAGATTCTGGGGGGAAAAATCTGGAGAAAATTTATTAAATCGAAGTTTTTACTGTAATAGAATATTAATGTAAGCCAATGCTCATTTGCCATTAAGCTGATCCATTTTAAACATACACATGCTTTTTATTATTTTGCACTCAAGCAAAAATTCCACATTCAAAGACTTTCCATCTAGTCGGGAATGTCTCTGGCAAGAAACATGTCAAGAAATCCTGACCTCCAGAAAGACAGCAGACATCATCCACACTGAGCATTCACCCTACTAGGCAAGGAGCGAAAACCTACTTCTCCCAAAATATAGAGTAAACGCTGGTCAACAGTGTGGAATTGGGAGAAATAATTATTCTTTAAATCCTTTCTCACTGCTACTCCACCAGCACACAGATGAAAATGTTTGATTTGCAACATAAAAGATTCATTAATTACCACTTGAATATTTAAAGCTATTTTGCAGTCTAACAGAGATAGATAAAGCAGTGAATTAAAACCTCTAATAAAATTGTAAAAATATTTCGGTTAAGTTTACCCATGTTATGATTTAGAGAGAGATTCAAGCATTCTCATGGAATAGAGTCTTAGCAATTTTCAAGTGTGTATTTGAAGGAAGGAGCTAAGTGTTTTGGGAATAATTTGTTCCTGACTTTCAAATGTTTACTAATAATTTATTTTCAAATCAAGCTTGCTACTTTAGGACTCCATGGATAGGAAAAAAAAAAATCTGCTAAGCAGATCAGAGCATTATGTGGCCAGAAATTAAAGTTATTTCAGAAATATTCAGCTGGGCTGAAGGGTGATTTCCTTCCAACAACATGCATCAAATCTAAAAACACCCAACCCCAGAACACAGCCTAGCAGTCCTTCCCGCCCCCTGCCCAGCACTTGACTTATCTACCCATGATCTATTAGAGGGTTTTAGTGTTTGGATACTGGGATCCTAGCAGTAGACCGTGCCAAGCCCATTCTTTGAAATTAAATGCTAGAGAATCCAAATACCAAGTTACCAGCCCTGACCAAAAGGAACAGGGTGACTTTGGCAATTACTTCATCTCCTTTGGTCCTCAGCTTCCTCTTTCTGTTAATTGAGGACATTTAACTAAATGAGGAAAAGGGTTCCTTCCAATTTTAAAGTTCTAAAATTTTAATAACATATTCCCCCTTGGGGACTTTTCTTGATGAAATCCATCTTCTCAGCATAAAAGAGTTTGTGTGGCACGCCATATTTCACCAGCATTGTAAGATTATGTTATCAAACTCTGCTTGGTAACATGCCCTGTTAGAAGGAATTTTCACTAGCATGCATGCGTCTATCCATCCATCCATCCATCCATCCAACTGCAAATAAGCATTAAATGACCTACAGCTGAGAGTAAGACAGACACACACCTTAGCCTCACTGTACCTGACGGTTCACAGGGAAGAGAGCTCTGAAGCATTAGGCTGTACTGCCATGCACTCAGTGCTGATGGGAGGGGAAGCACAGGAGTGCATAGGAAGACCACCGCCCTCTGCTGAGGACAATTAGGGAGGGAGGGGTCCGGAACGTGCAAGGTTTAACTGAAACCAAGCCAACCAAATATCATTTCTAAAATTCTCACACTGAACGTGTGAGGTAGGAATGGTCACCAGCATTTTACAGATGAGGACGCTGGGGCTTCCTAAGTGGCATGGAGAAGAATCTGGGAGGTTGATGTTTGCCCCCATGGGTGATTCTACAGCCCCATCTATTAGCAGTGGTCATGCCACCTACCTCTGCAGAGCCTCTTAACAAAATGAGTTTTGGCCAGGTGCAGTGGCTCATGCCTGTAATCCTAGCATTCTGGGAGGCAGAGGCAGGAGGACTGCTTGAGCTCAGGAGTTCAAGACCAGCCTGAGCAAGAGTGAGACCCTGTCTCTACTAAAAATAGAAAAATTAGCCTGGCGTGGTGGCACTGGCCTGTAGTCCCTGCTACTTAGGAGGAGGCTGAGGCAAGAGGATTGCTTGAGCCCAATGAGTTTGAGGTTATAGTGAGCTATGACGACGCCACTGTGCTTTCCCCAGGATGACAGAGCTAGACTCTGTCTCAAAAAAAAAAAAAAAAAAAAAAAATGGAGAGTTTCATATAAAGGTACCAAATACATTCACATGACATAATAATATAGCCTTAAAACAGAATCCCTGATGCATACATTTTCAAGATGTTATGAAGTTGTCAAATAATGTGGAGAAAAAACATATAAATGTGAGCCCTATACAGGCAGTTGTTCCCACTATGAAATACAGTGGCAGGAGAACCATGCCTAGGCATGGTACAAGACTGGATTTTAGGCTCTATCTATCTGTTGGGTATGTATTGGGGTATCATGGTGTTTTTATGCCTTGCCTCACCTCAAAGAGGAATCTTTCTGTTCCTGACTGAAATGGCAAGCAGCCCTACACCTTCCTTGAGTCTTTCTAATAAGGTAGATTAAAAGTCCAATCAGTAGATCCAGAATCCCATGCCTTGGCTGGGATCCAGTGTTCCTGGAGAAACACCGACAGCGACTGTGAACTTCCTGAGGACAAGTCTCACTCTGTCTTGTTCTCCGGGGCCACCCTGAGCACACCCGGCAGAGAACGAGAGGGGCCTGAAGCCCAAGCCAGGCCTCCAGATGGCTGCACAACTTTGGGCAATTTACTTAAACCTCTCTGAGCTTCAGTAAAAATCCCCACAAGATCATTATAATGATTAAATGAGTTGGTGTATGTATGTAAAGAGTAGGCCATGGAATACAGTCTCAATAAATGGGATAGATGTTGAGAAAAAACAGAACCAGTGCCTGTCCTTGTGTCTTTCACAGTCTAGCTGGGAGCCAGACACTACTCAGACAGCCTCACACAGAAATGTGAGAGTGCAAGCATTACAAGAATGTGCAACACACACGTGCTCTTGAGAAGAGAGATTGGGGAATAGAGACGACATACTGAGTTGAGATCTGGAAGGCAAGAACCAGCTAGGTGGATTCTGATGACTTAGTTCACCTGCGTTCCTTCCCATGCTTCAAGTATAGCACTCTGGTTTTCTTTTGAGGAGCCACCCCTCTTCCACCTGTCAGTGGTGCTTCAGTAGGATCATCACCTCAGCCTGTCTGCTCAGATCTTATCCCAAGACTTTTATTAAAACTATTGAGAGAAATACTCTTTCTGAAAAGATTGTTGATAGACTAGGACATGCCCCTGGATCTGTTGGGGGCTAGTTTTGCTATAATATGGGAAGGGTCCACCCTAATGAAAGGCAAAAGAGGAAAACAGAGACAAAAGGGAAAGACAAAAGTGGAAGCCAAGACCAAGATGCAAAGCCAGGAGGGGAGACTAAAACCAAACCTGGGAACAAGAAATAGAAATACACACATACCAAATACTGATCACATTATTTGAGCCCCTGGATCCAGCTGTGCCTGAAGCTAGGGTATACTCCTGGGTTTTCAATCCTTATCTTGTATATGTCAGTCTGAGTTGACTTTCTGTCTCTTGTAATCAAATAGTCCGAATGGATGTACTATGGGGTTGGGGGAATTTCACAGAGAGAACAACATGCATCAAGGACCTACGGCAGGAAGGGACATTCCAAATTCAAGGATCTGAAAGGAGGCCTTTATGTCTGGACCTCCAAACGTGAGAAAGAGCATGGGCTAGATGATGTTTAAGAAAAAAGCAAGGGCTGGACCACTCGTTATCAGGCCTTCATAATAAACCATCATGTGACATGCCAAATACATGTCCTAAATTATTCTTCTCCTCTCGTTTTGGAGATAAAATTAGGACTCCAAAACACACTGGTATCAGGGCTAAGAATGACACCTTTTTGGGGCTAGGACAGAGGCAAAATGAGTATTCTGTGGTCTAATACAATTCAACATAATCCAAGATGCCAAAAAGTGATCATTGAGAGAGGGCAGAGCAAGATGGCCGAATAGAAACCTCCAGCCATTGTCCCTCTGCAGAAACACCAAATTCAACACTATCCATGCAAGCAAGCACCTTTAAGAAGAACCAAAAATTAAGTGAGCAATCATACTACCTGGTTTTAACATTATATCAAGGAAAGAGGTACTGAGGAGGGCAGAAAGGACAGTCTTGCATTGCCTACAGCACCCCTCCCCTGTTCCCACCTATATGCCTGGGGGCAGGAGAGTGAAGTGATCATGGGACTTTGCATTGAAACCCAGGGCCACCCTGGCACAGGGAAACAGGGCACAGGGAAACAGGGCACAGGGCAGAATTCTGCCAGGGCCCACAGAGGGAGCATTTACACCAGCCCAGCCACAGGGAAATCCTCTGTCCCAAAACCCGAGCTCCCGCTAGCCCCACCTCTGGCTGACAAAGAGCAGCCTGGGGCCTGGACTAAATTCGTAAGGCAGTTGGGCCACAAGGGCTGCAGTCCTTGGGCAATTCCTTTGGCTGTGCTGGCTCCTGGACTTGGCGTGCACATGACCCAGTGAGACACCACCAGCTGCAACCAAGCCAGTGCCTGTGTCACCCCTCCCCCAACTCCAGGCAGCTCGGCTCAGGCAGAGTCTTCTTTCACTTGAGAAAAGGAAAGGGAAGAGCTCAGAGGACTTTGTTTTGCAACTTGGGTACCAGCTCAGCCACAGTAAAATAAAGTACCAAGCAGACCCCTGAGGACCATGAGTCCAGGCCTTAGTTCCTGGACATTTCTGGACCCACCTGCATCAGAAGGAAACATGCTGCCATGAAGGGAAGGACCCAGTCCTGGCAGGATTCACCACCTGCTGATTAAAGAGCCCTTGGGCTTTGAATAAACATCAGAGCTAGCCAGGCAATAGTCACTACTGGCTTTGGGTGAGACTGGGCTGGCTTCAAGTGTGACCTGGCACTGGTGGCCACAAGGGAGTGCCCACGTCACTCCTCCTCCAAATGCAGCAGCCCAGCGCAGAGAGTGAGGGAAGAGAGTGAGAGACTTTGCCTGGTAATCCAGGGAATTCTCCCATATCTTACCCATGTCCTCCAAAGTGGTACCACCAGGAGTCTGCAAGAGTCACAGCACTACTGGGCTTGGGGCACCCCCAGTGCTTATACGGCTGCAGTTACCAAAGACTTAGATCACAACACTCAATCCCTTTGAGTATCTAGAAAGACTCCTCAAGGAGGGCAGGTTCAAATAAGCCCAGACTGTGAAGATTAAAATAAATACCTAACTCTTCAATACCCAGACATTAACAAACATACACAAGCATCAAGAACATCCAGAAAGACATGACCTCACCAAACAGACTAAATAAGGGACCAGTGAGAAATCCTGGAGTGATAGACATAGGTGATCTTTCAGACAAAGAATTCAAAATAGCTGTCCTGAAGAAGCTCAGTGAAATTCAAGACAGCATAAAGAAGGAATTCAGGAGCATATCAGAGAAACTTAACAAAGAGATTGAAATAAAAAAAAAATCAAGCAGAAATTCTAGAACTGAAGAATTCAATGGACAAACTGAGAATCCATCAGAGTCTCTCAACAGCAGAACTGACCAAGCAGAAGAAAGAATTAGTTAGCTTGAAGACAGGCTATTTAAAAATACACAGTCAGAAGAGAATAAAGAAAAAAATAAGAATGAAACACACCTATAAGATCTAGAAAATAGCCTCTAAGAGTTATTGGCCTTAAAAAGCAGGTAGAGAGAGACTGGGGTAGAAGGTTTATTCAAAAAGTGATAGTTGATCCAGATCATTGCAAAATGGTTTGGATGAATTTTATATCCTTTCTCTCATTTCTTGATCAGAGGGAATTTGGCTTCAGGCTTGGCTGGATGCAGAGTTCCAATGCAGAATCACAGCTAAACAGAGAGAGGCATCATTATGCTTGAACACAGCTCTCCAAAAGTGGAAATTTTTTCAAAAAATGGCTTCATGGTCTCAAATAAGCATGTCAACTAAGAATATGATATAAGATATGCTAAAGAAAAGAGCAAGACAATGAGACACAGAGAATGGACTCAAAAGGTGGCACATATTTTATGTTCTTTCTTTGCCACAAACTAAATTCTCTCTCTCTCCCCCTCCCCCCATGCTACCTCGAAACACTGCCCATGTCTGTGTAAAGCCTCACACTCTCCCACCATAGGTGAGTTTCCACAGCTGAAACTCAGCTGGCACATACCTGGATGGTGGTATCATCGTCCAATTCTGTCTGATTGCCACCCGTGCCATACCAGCTGTTAAATATTTTGAATACTGCCCCGTGGTTTCCTCTATGCAGTAAAGAAGATGTGCCTTGTCCTGTGAACCCAAAGTCAATGACCCCTGCTCTCATCATCAGGCAAGTCTAGAGAAGGACTCTGATTGGCCCAACTGGGTCATCTATTTCTCTCTCAGCCAATCACAACGACTGTCCTCTAACTGGCCATGCCTGTGAGAAATATATTTGCCAGACTCACCATAATCACATTGAATGGGGTAAAACTGTTCCCTTTATAAAAAAGGGAGGTGCTGCTGGGGAGGCCAAAACAACAGTTGTTCACTACCCCTGCTAGTGCTAAATACCCTGTTGCATTCACAGCACTGAAAGACACAAGTCCCTGGCCCTCAAGGTGCTATCATCTGTCACACCTTACAGCCAGACTATTCATTTCACAAATAGTTATAGACCTACTTTGTGTCAGACACCTTGTTAGGATCCAGGAATTTAATAGTAAACAAAGCAGACAAAAATCCCTTCCCTCCTGAAGCTTCCTTTCTAGAAAGGGGAAACAGGCAATAGTAGGTTAGGTGGTACCAAGTGCTTGGCAGAAAAATAAAGCAGGGAAGGAGGAAAGGAAGCACTGGGGAGTGGCCTGGTCAGGCAGTTGCCATAGTAAAGACCTCAATGATAAGGTGACTTTGGATCAAAGATCTGAAGGAAGCAAGCTGGGTAGATCTCCAGGAGATGAACATTCTAGGCAGAGGGAATAGAAATGCAAAAGTTCTGAGGTTGGAGCAAGAAGAGTGAGGAAGAGGGTCGTAGGAGGTTAAGGAGAGCAGATGTCATGCATCAGTGGCCGCACTGTGAGGGCATGTGCTTTTCCTCTTGGTGAGATGGAAGCCATCAGAAGGGTGTGCGCACAAAGCATGACATCAGGCGACTTGGGTTCTTAAGGAATCGCTCTGGCTGCTGCCTTGTAAATGTAGGGAAGCACGTGTGGAAGAAGAGGGATCTCTTACAAGACAGACTGGTGCCTGCTTCAGAGAGGGTAGCAGTAGAGGTGAGTGATGACAAAAGGTATGTTTTGAAAACAGAGTCAGTGGAATTTGCTGCTAAATATGGTGTCAGCTGTGAGAGATGAAAGGGGTCCATGAAGATCTGAAGTTTTTTGGTGTGATAAACTGAAAGAATAGAGTTGCCATTTACCAATCTGAAAAGATTGCAGGAGAAACAGGTTTAAGGTAATACCAGGAGATTGATTTGGACTTTTAAGTCCAAGAGGCTTCCCAACCATTCAACTGGAGATGCTGAGTAGGCAGCTGACTAAAGGAGCCCGGTGTTCAGGGAAGAGGTGGGGGCTGGACAAGTGCAGGGCTGTGCAAGAGTCAATTCTATTTTGGTTTCAGTAACACAGAGAAGGTAGAGAATCCTTGTCCCATGAAAATGGAATCTAATTTGGAGAAATTGAATAGTTTGGATTCAATAAAATCAAGAATTTGGAGATCGAGATGAATCATTTTTGGCCACAACACGAAGTGACTTGCTTAATGAACTTAAAATTGATGTCCTCAGGGGAAAATGTCTCTTAAGCTAGTCTTACAGGAGATTGTGCTCACCAGTTAGCATTAAGTTCATAAAACAAAAAAATTTAGTTTGTAACACGAGAACTAGAAAATTGTGCAGAAAGGGAGAGAGAGAGAATGAACGCAGGTGAGTGAGAAAGTGCGTTATGAGTGAGCATGTTGTTTATATATAAACAACTTCTAACCTCAAGTATCATTTCCTAGTTTGGACATTTTCAGAGTTACTAATTTAAAAATAAACATTTCAAAAAGATCAGTTCACCCTAGGTTCATTCTGTCTCAGAAGTCCTTCCTTAATTACAAAGCCTGCATAACCCATTTCCTTTGGTGTGCAAAAAGGTGTGTAATTAAACCATCAGCATAACACCTATCTCCATGTAAAACCCGCACTTATGAACTTTAACTGCTGAATAAAAACTCCTATTACATGACCATTAAGTATTATGAATAAAGCAAGTCATGGTAGAACTTGATTAATTTTTATGCACTATGGATTGTGTCTAGAAGAATTTGATTTTGGTGGGTCTTCTCCTAGGCAACCCCACAGCCTTCAATGGCTTCACTTCAGGAAAGGTGTGGACTGAGTTGGCACAGGAAAAAGGCATCTGACCTCATTATAGACCTCAGCTACTCTTGGGGTGTCTCTGTGCAGGGAGAAATCTCAGACCCCACTAATAAATAACACAATCAGCATTGGAGGGAAAGGAAGTGGGGGCAAGGAGTAGGCAGAAAAAATAGTTGATTCCCCTGGTTATAGTTTCCAAAGATGACAACTTTTTAGGTTTATACGTATTATTTTAACTTTTTAGGTTAATACATAAGAGCCATGGTTTGGATCTGACAATATTTTATTTGGAATTCTAAAAATCATCCATTTGTGCCTCAGGAGCTGAGACTTGGAGATTCTGGGCTTAGACTTTGCTCGGGAAAAGAAAGAGTTATGAATGGCACCACAATACCCCCAGCAGAATTTATTCTATGAACCTCTGAGTAGGGAAGCAGGATGGGGAGAAGTATCCCCAACCAGAAAGAATTGAGTATGACCAGCAGGTAGAAAGGAAAATTTGGAGCAGAGATGACTACAGTTTAGAAGGTGGGTCTGAGAAGTATCCAACACTGTACATACCCCCCCTGGGGTGGATGTTAGAAACCCCAAATAAGGTTAGAGGAGCTCCCAAACTGAAAGGACCTAAGCTAGGTTTTCCAGGGTTAATCCAGAGACAAAGAAACCTGTATCCAAAAAAGACTCTGACCAAGAGGTAACAATGATGATGTGAGGTGCCTGGAAGATGGCCTGAGAATAGCCTCTGAGGGTCCTGGTACTTCCAGCTGTAGGAGAAACAAGCAAAGAGTTTTCATGACCTCCCTTCCAGAGGGCCTCAGGAGTGGACATGAGCCTAGAAACAGAGAGGTAATAGATGGAACCCAGGTAGGTGAGGAACACATAGGCAGAGGCAGGCTCCCATAAGCATTCTCTTCTCCTCCATTCTTCCTCCATTCCCCAATACATAGAAAATCCCACTAAGGGAAAACAGTGGGGTCCAAAGTAGAAGCACAAGCAAATTTCTTGAGGGTCAGGTTCAGCCGGTGGAAAGGTGGAAAATATGATACAGCTAAGCCCATTGTGATGCTAACACTCAACTCCTCCCCTAGGGAGTGGGCTTTAGCGTCTTCCCAGAGTCCACTTTACTAGCCAAGTTAGCTAATACTGCCTCAGAAATACAATTACTATGAAAGACAGACAGCTATCATTTAAATATAAGGTCAAAATAAGGATTTTCAGCATAGACCTTTTAGAGAACACTCTTAGAGGAAGTACTCCAGCAAAAAGGAAAACAAGTCCTAGAGAATATTATATTTGATAAATAAAGGTAAGTAAATAACATAGCAAAGTTTACTTTTGTGTACAAAAAGCACAGATGAAAATATACAGTCTTAATAATCCAGGACAAAATTCTGGATGATATCAACATGCAGGTGTTGAGGAGTAGGCTCAGATTTAAGAGTATAACATGAAGAAGGGGAAAGAATGCTAAGGTAGCTGTCTTATTCAGAGGGAATATATAGTTATTTTATAAGCTTAAGAAATTTGTAGGGAAGCATAGTAACGTATATGCATCTTCATAAAAGGAGCAACTATCAAAATAGTGAAAATGGTATGCAGAATTTTCTAGCCATCAGTAGGGTGAAAAAGATGAGGTAAGTAGAGTACACAGGAAACATGATATCAAAGACAAGTCTTAAGAAAATGGTTTTACAGTAAGTATAAACATGTTAAATTCAAAAATTAAAAGACAGAGACTCTGATGTTAGACAGAAACACAAGTTTTAGTAATATGTTCTTTATAAGAAGTACACAAAGAAAAGGATACAGAGTTTGAAAATAAAGCAATAAGTAAGAAAAATCAAGAAAACATGAACCAAAAGAAAACAGTGGTAAACATTTCAATAGAAATGGAAAAAAGAACTTTTGGGGAAAAATCACAATGGGCAAAGAGGTAAGTCAGAAGGCTAACAAAGGAATACAAGAAAAAGAAGATATAATGATATTAAATGTTTAACATCCACCTAATAATATAGCCTCAAAACATACTAAGCCACAACTAGAGTTACAGAAGAAAAATAATAAACAAAGCATTGAAGATGCAAGATTTATCATACTCCTCTGAGGATGTGTTTAATCAATCAGAAAAAAATCAGCACAAATATAGAACATCCAAATAAATTGATCTGTGGGCTCAAGCTAATAGAGATAAATGTATATGAAGAGAACTGTACATCAAACCAAACAAATGCATTACTTTAGCCATACATGGAACATTTCCCAAACTGAGCATTATTAATTTACAAAGCAAGCCTTAAAAATGCAAAAGAATAAGTATCATATAAGTTTATATTCTCTTACATGATAGTTTAAGAATCTACATAAGCCTAGAAACAAAGCAACCCTTCTGACTTCAGTGAAACTATAATAAAAATTTAAAAATACTTAAAATTGAATGACAGTAAAAGTACTAAAGTTGTTCTTAGAGGAATATAAAGCTTTAAAACCATTTGATGGCAAGTAAAGGAGCATATAAAACTAATTCAAGAAGTTGAAGACTTCTGCTGCTTTCAGCCAAGAAAAAATAAGACGAGCCCCATGACTGCTCAGGCTATTGCCTTGAGAGAGTTTGCAGCCTGCAGCACAGGGAGGGGAAACCCAGATGAGCAAGAACAGTAGCCAGCTCTCACACAGAGCTGGCAACACTGCCTGTTGCCACTAGCCAGACTGGAAAACCTCAAGATTCACAGGGCATTGATTAGAGTACTTAGCAGGATCTTGCCTCAGTAATGAAGATTAATTAGCTCTAGAGTAAACACTGCTCAGGTGCTAACAAATCTTAAAAACCAGACACTAAAAGATCAAACTACTTCCAAGTATCTTAACTGTATCCCAGAACAAAGCTCATGAATATTTGTAGGAATGATAACAATTTTAAAAATCCAGCACCCAACTAGGTAACATTTACAACATATGGCATCCAATCAAAAATAACCAGGCATAAAAAGAAGCAGAAAAATATGACACATATGAGTGGGAAAAAAAATCAATAAATTGAACTAGCATAGATGTTAGAATTAGTGGACAAGGATATTAAAACATTCATTATAACAGTATTTCATATGTTAAAAAACTTAAGTTGAGACATAGAATCTATAACAAGACTCAAATTGAACTTCTGGAAATGAAAACTGCAATGCCCGAGATGAAAAATACATTGGATGGGATTAGTGGTCACTTAGACATTGCAGAAAAAAAGATTAATGAGCTTGAAGGCATAACAATGGAAACTATCCAAAATGAAAAACAGAGCAGAGAGAATGAATAAAAGAAGGAAAGAGAGAAAAAGAGAAAGAGGGAAGGGAAGGGAAGGGAAAAAGGGAAGGGAAGGGAAGAAGGGCAGGGCAGGGCAGGGCAGGGGACAACTTCAAGCAACATAATCTACATGTAACTGAAATCCCCAAAGTGGGGTGTGAGGCACAAAAATATTTGAACAAATAATGACTGAATTTCCCCCAAATTTGCTGAAAGCTATGAACCCGCAGTCCAAGAAGCTGTTCTCACCACTCCTATAGAGGTAGAGGTTCTATCCAGTGCAATAAAGCACCCAGACTGGAAAGGAAGAAGTAAAACTCTTATGTAGAAGATCTGATGGGATCTATGAAAAGAAACTAGAACTAATAAAGTGAGTTTGGCAAGATTGCAAGCAAGATCAATATACAAACATCTATTTTATTTATGTGTATTAGCAACAAACAATGTGAAGCCGAAATTTTTAAAAATGCCATTGACAACATTAAAAAATATGATATACCTAGGGATAAATTGAGTAAGATATGTGAAATTGTTTACACTGAAAACTATAAGATATCACTAGGAAAAATTAAAGACCTAAATAAATGTTCATCGGTTGGAAGACTCAATCTTGCTAAGATGTAAATTCTCCCAAATTTAATCTAGAGATTCAGCACTCTCCCACCCCAATCAAAATCCCAGCATACTTTTTGTAGAAATTGTCAAGCTGATTCTAAAATTTCTATGGAAATGTGTAAGACTTAGACTAGCCAAAACAACTTTGAAAAAGGGGAATGAAGAGGAGGTCTAACACTACTTATTTTCAAGACTTAGTATGTAGTTACAGTTATCAAGACAGAGTTTTATTGGCTTAAAAATAGGCAAATAAAAAATCAGTTGAATGGAATAGAGTCTCAGGAGAGACCTACACATATATGGACAACTGATTTTTTTTGGTAAAGGCAGTTCAGCAGGGAAAGGACGGTCTTCCAAGAAATCACATTGGAACAATTGGATATCTTTATGCAAAATGATCTTCTATCTATACCTCATACCTCATACCAAAATTAACATACCAAAATAGATGTTAGGCCTAAACATAAACCCTAAACTATAAAACTTCTGAAAGAAAACATCAGAAAAAAATCTTTGTGAGGGTGGGTGAGGCAAAGACTTCTTACTACACTGCTACACTAAGAAAAGGTCCTAAAAATGTATGATAGATTGGACTCCATCAAAATTAAAAATTTTGCTCTTTGAAAGACATTGTCAAGGTAATGAGAAGATATGCCACAGACTGGGAGAAAATATTTGCGAATCACATATCTAGTAAAGGACTTGTATCCAAACTATATAAAGAGCTCTCATAACTCGGTAATAAGAGAACAGACAGCCCAATGAAAAATGAGCAAAAGATTTGGACACATCCCCAAAAAGATACACAAATGATCAATAAGTATATGGAAGGATGCTGAGCATCATTAAACATTAGGGAAATGCAAATTAAGCTTTTATAAATCCTCATAATGGGTTGCCACTACACATCTATTAGAAAGACTGCAATTAAAATGACTCATCATATCAAGTGTTTCCAAAGGTACTGAAGAACTGAAACCTCATACAACACCATACAATACTGGTGAGAATGTAATATGATGCAATCACTTTGGAAAAGTATTTTAGAAGTTTCTTAAAAATTGATCATATACTTATCACATGAGCTAGTCATTCACTCCTGAGTATTTACACAAGAGAAAAGAAAGCATGTCAATACAAAGACCTGTACACAAAACATCAAAGCAGTTTTATTTGTAGTAGTCAAATCCCAGAAACAACTGAAATATCCTCAACAAGTCAATGACTAAATAAACTGGTATATCCATATAATAAAATACCACCCAGCAATAATAAGAAACGAACTACTGATGCAACAGTATGGATAAATCTAAAAAAATTATGTTGAGAAAAGTAGGTCATACAAAAAAGAGTATATACATTGTTATTCCATTTGTATAAAATTATATGAAATGAAAACTAATTTACAGTGACAGAAAACAGATCCGTGGTTGCCTGCGGACCAAGATGTTGGGATGGGTGGGAGAGAGGAGTTAGTTACGAAGGGGCATAAGGAAACTTCTGGGTGTGGCGGATGCGTTCCTTGCTTTAATCATGGTGATCAGCTCATGGGTGTATATGTTTGTGAAATCTTATCAAATTGTACACTTTAAATATGGAGTTAAATTTACGATGTCAATTGTACTACAATAAAACTGTTTTTTAAAAAGTTGAGAAAGGAAACAGGGCAAACAGATATAAATAAGGAAGTAAGGATACACTAAAGATAACCACAGGCTGGGCGTAGTGGCTCACACCTATGAAGTATGTCCAGAAAGTAGCCAGGCATGTACTATAAAAAATTATGAAAATTATGGCTGGCTACTTTCCAGACAGACCTCATATAATGTCAGCACTTTGGGAGGATTGCTTGAGGCCAGGAGTTTGAGACCAACCTGGGCAACATAGCAAGACCCCCTTCTCTACAAAAAGAAGACCAACAGAATTAACTGGGTGTGGTAGCACATGCCTATAGTCCCAGCTACTTGGGAAACTGAGGTAGGAGGACCGCTTGAGCCTAGGCTGCCGTGAGCTATGATCACACCACTGCACTCCAGCCTGGGTGACAGAGCGAGACCCTGTCTCCTAAAAAAAAAGAAAGAAAAAAGAAAAGAGAGAAAAAGTAGGGAAGATTAATAAAAGCAAAAGCTAGTACTTTGAAAAGATAAAAAGATAAACCTTAGGCAAGACTGATCATGTTCATAAAGGAGAAAAGATGCAAAAAAAACCGAAATAAATAATGATTTTGCATATAGATATCCAATTGTTTCTTTCATATAGAGATTAAAGAAAAACATTATAAACAACTCTGTCAATAAAATTGAAAGAAGGACAAAATAAACACTCTGGTATAAGATAAAAATAGAAAAGTAGAATAGAAATTACAATGATAATTAAAGACCTACCCACTTCCACAATATGCCCCAGGCCCAAATGAGAGACGAGATCTTCCAACTTTCAAAGAGCAGATAAGTCTTGTCCTACTTTGGGTTTTCCAGTAGGAAAAAAAAGAGAAAGAGAAAATTGCACAATTCATTTTATAAGTCAAGTACATCCTTGACCCCAAAATGTGATAAGGATAAAACAAGAAAGTAAATTACAAGCCTATTTCTGTTAAGAATATTTATGTGTGAATATATTCTGAAAGAATGAAAAATGTATTGTAAATACATCATAATCAAATAGTTCTTTACTCTGGACTATAGGAGTGGTCTGACTTCAAAAACATTAATTAAAGGGGAAAATTACAGGGTTAATAACAAACTTAAAAATCTGATAAATTTCAACTATTAGTAAAAATAAGTATTGATCAAAATCTACCTACCTGCCTACCATCTATCTCTATCTATCGATCCATCCATCCTCTATCTCAAGCTAGAACTATCTTCAACTTGAAAATATCTTGGTACCAAAAATTACAGCAAATATGTAATGGAAAAATCTTCAGTGTGTTTATTTTAAGATCAGAAATAAGACTTTTTTTGTTAATCATCACTAGTGTTCAGAATAATGCTGGAGATCCTATTCATTTCAATAAGAAAGAAGAAAAATTAAAACTATACAGATTGGAAGAGAAAATTTCCTTGGGAATAAATCTGTTTTAAAAAGTATAGTCTGTAGAAAGTCATAAACTCTATTGAAAGTACTAAATAAATGGGAAGGCATCTTATACAGACATTAATTCTCCTCAAATAGATCTTTATATTCAATACAGTCTCACTTCAGCTCCCAACAAGGTTTTTTTGGGGGGGCCTGGGGGGGTGCAGGGGGCATGAGAGACTTGACAATCTGATTCTAAAATTTACGCCAAATTAAATATAGTCATGAAAACGGTTTGAAAGAAAAGCCAGATGGGGACCTTACTCTGCCAAATATCAAGACTTATTATGAAGCTATAATCATGGAGATTGTGTGATATGTCATAGGGATACATAAACAAACTACTGCATGAAAACAGTGAGTCCAGAAGAAAGCCCCACATGTGTGGAAACCTGACACAGCTGGCACTGCACATAAGTGAAGAAAGGATGTACTATCCAAAAAAATGGTGCTGAGACAATTGGTTTTCAATATAAACAACATGAATTTGGATCCCTATCTCCTACTATACATAAAAATCAATTCCAGATGGTTTTCAGAACTTAAATTTCCTTAAAACAACCCAACAGAAATTTAGACAAAACATCCAACAGAACAAAAAAATACAAAAGACACCAATAGTCGTCTCATAGGAAAAGGAAATATAAATGCCCATAAAAAAATAAAAAGATGCTCCACCTCATTTGTTGTCAGAAAAATGCAAATTAAAATCTCAGAGGTACCATTTTGTACGCAGTCGTTTGACAAAAATCAACAAGCCAACAATACCCAGTGTTGCTGAAAATGTGGAACGAGGAGAGCTGTACTACATGGCAAGTGCGAGTTGAAAATGACAAAACCACTTTAGAAAACAATATGGCACTAATTAGCAAAGTTGAATTAGCACGTTGCCTGTAATCTTGAAATTCCACTTCTAGGAATACACTCCAGAGAAATCTCGCAAATGTGCACCTAGAGTCACGTAAAAGTACGCTTGTAGCAGTGTTGCTTGTGATGATAAAATGCTGGAAACAACCCACACGTCTATCAATACGAGAATAGAAAAATTGTTGTATAAAAATTGGAAACCTATGAAGGAAGGGACAGTGAATGAACCATAAAAACTGGAATTCTCAGGAACATAAGGTTCAACAAAGAAAACAAGTAACTGAAGAATAAATGTGGTATGGTTCCATTTTCATTATGTCCCCAAACACCCAAACGAAGCAATATTTTGTTGAGGAATATGGCAACCCAAGAAAGAAAAACAACAGGTGCATGGTTTCCTCTGGGGGGAAGAATGTGAAGACTAGGATTGGAGGCGGGCATATAAGGAGATTCGATGGTTCTGGCAATATTCTATTTATTTCACTCTGTGGCAAGTTTACAGGTGTTCATTTTCTTGTTACTACCATCATTCCTAGGTCTACTAGCAATAGTAGTTCAACTAAATTATATTCTAATGCTGGTTTAGTAACATTACCTGCCTGTTAGTTATATGAGTTTTTGAGCCTTGACAGGAAGCCTGGCTTATGTTAATAACTCACCTTCCCAAGGATGAGTCCATCTGAAGAAAGAGGCAACCAGGATCTGAGTACTCTGAGATTTCTATAACTTGGGAAATTACTGCAGAAGCTGCCACGCGACACTGACTAGAACGTAGAAGAATTACAAAAACCAAGCCCTGACCACTGCTCTGCCTGGCAATATCACAGCCATCTTTCCCACTGAGCTTAAAGTGGCCTCAAAACACTCAGCGTCAGACTCCAAGCGCCCACTCCCAATCCATCAGCGTTGACAGGTGAGATACAGCCTCTTTGCAAGCCCAGTTCTTGAGTTTAATATCCCTAGCCACGTCTGTGCCAGTGGGTTCAGGGCTGCGAATCAGTCCATTCATAAAAGCCTGGAAAATGCACTTTTCAGGTCAGGCCATCAACACCAAGAGGGAGGCCTGTGGTTTTTGCTGAAGTCTCCTGACCTATCCTAACTTGAATTTATGTAATGGAAACAAAACTGTTCTTGTGCTAACCAAGCAACTGACTTCCATGTATAATATTTGTTTTGGGCCAGAGGATACAGTTAGAATTTAAAAGAGAAAAAAATCAAATAAATCAGATTCCTGCATTTTTCTGGCTCAGGTGAATCAGAGAGGCCTTTTTCAGTTGCTGAAGTTCTTTACATGTGACATAAGCTCTTAATGAGTAGGAAGGGATGTTTGTGTTTTCTTTGATTCACAACTTACGGGAAGGGGGTGGGAGATGCGAAGGACCATTTTTCTTCCTCTCCAGTCATTGGTCCAAGTCCGTCAAATGGGGTTCATGAGCTCACCCTAAGTGTTGAGTAGAGGCTGCTGCCTGCACTCTGTTCCTCACTAGCTTCCTAGAGGAAGGGTAATTTCTCTGAGTGGTGATTCAGTGAGAGTCCGACACCCATTGGTTTACAATCCTCTCCTGTGCAGGGTTAAAGTATTAAACTTTACTGCACACATGTGCCTTGTCTTTAGAGCAGTGCCCTGTCAACTGAGAGTAAGGTAGCTTCCATTTCCCTTGCCCCTCTGTGGAGCCAACCATCCCCAAACAGGTCCTGAGCCTAGCCTTGGGGGAACGAGCGGACAGGCCATTTGAACACACCAAATAATAAAACTCAGCATTACTAGCCAAGTGTGGTAGCACGTGCCTATAGTCTCAGCTACTCAGGAGCCTGAGGAGGGAAGATTGCTTGAGCTCAGGAATTCGAGGCTGCCACGAGCTATGGCTGCACCTGTGAATAGCCACTGCATTCCAGCCTGGGCAACATAGTGAGGACCTCTTAAAAACAAACAAAACAAAACCCAACCCCAAAATTACCAGTAATAAGGCTTGTGTTGCTACTTGTTATCTGACTTTGTCTTTTTTTTTCTCCCCCCCAGTTGTGTCTGAAACCCAGAGGAGGACGGTGTGAATATTTACATTCTTCAGACTATAGTCCAAGGCGAGATAAAGGCTGCTCCTTGGCTCTGATTAGCAGATTAAAATGGAGAATTTGTGTAAATCGATATGTGCTGCCACAGGAGATAGATGGAAGAACCATAAAACCAACATGCAGATCATATTTTGGTACAACACACTAAGGATGACCATGCTTAATATTTCTTGAGCGCTTACTATGTGCTAGGTACTACTCTTAGTGCCTCACATAGAGGGGCTCATTTAATTAGCTCATAACAACCCTACTAGGTAGGTGTTTTTATTACCCTCATTTTACAGATAAAGAAATAAGTAGGCGCACTGCATCTAGAGGACAAACTCATCTTTTCCTTTTCTAATAGATTATTAGCTAATACATGATGTATTGAGAGGATACTGGAACATCAAATAAGGTTATAATACCCTTTCAGTCACTCAAGTATTCATTATATAAGAATCCAGTGCGTACCAGGCTCCAAGGACTTTTATAGGTATTGAAATGTGGTAAAAAGGGCCAATTCTTTTCTTCAAGAAGCTTATATTTTACTCAATTCTTCAATAATAGGAACCAGGGATTCTTGGAGAAATAGCCGATTCCAGGGCTGGGGCAGGGACACTATGAGATGAGCCTGTAGTGCCCTGTATTACCAGAAATTAAGGAGGTGTTCAAAAAATGAAAGGATAGGTGGCATGCCAAAAGGACACAGGGGCCAACCTAAAAGTGTTTCCAATGGTCAAAGATGGGACAATTTAAGCAAAAAAATAAATAACATAGTATTGGATTGTAACCCAAAGTGTAAACTTAATGTGCATGGGTCCATTCTGATACAAATAAATTACTGAATAAATAAATAAATGGGAGAGAAGAGACAAATATTTCTTACAGGAAAATTCCAGGTGTAACCACTATGCTGATTTCTAACACTATAGACTAGTTTTGCCTGTTTTTGAATCTCATATAAAAAGAAGCAAATGTACCCACCTTTGAACGTATTTAACAGGACTACTACTTGTTGGATAGGAAGACACTCAAGTAAAATAAGAGAAATTGAAGAAGAATGGCTCTGATTTTTCATCACCACTGGTAGATTTTATGTGATTCTTTTTTTCCCTTAAACTGCTCATACAATTCTCACTTTAGAATTTAACTAACATCCAACAAAACACTTCACATCTTTCTTTTACTTATAAATTTGATATTTGTAAAATTTCAAGCTTAGGAATTTTCAGATGCATGTACAAAAGCTCCACATGATTCAAGTCCCCTGGATGATCAGGTTTCCAAAGAAAACAGGTGTCATTATAACATGAAAAAATGGACAATAACTATTCAGATTTGTCTCCACTCAATCATTTATTTCCACTTAGCACTAACTGTCACTTCTAAATGTTTGTGGTCACTCTCAGGATAATTTTAAATGTCCAAAAGAACAATGTAAATTGATTAAAAAGTAAAATTGTCTGTTTTGGGAAAGGAGAATTTCATGAAATTGATGAAAGTGATATTGAAAAACTACTTCTTTGGGACTATGGAGGGGAGTTTTGTGAGAACCACTTTTGAACCATATGCAAAAGCCATTGATAAAGAGGATCTGGTCGAATTAGTCCAGTTAACAAGGAAAGAGGAGAAAATCAAGATGGATAGGCATTTCAGAACAGAAAGATGTGAATATCAAAGAATCATGAGAAGACTCTGGGATAATTTGATAAAACTCCGGAATATTTTTGTAAAATATTTATGACTGTGACATAAAAGTCATTGTGGAGTGAAGGCTATTGTTTAGTGCTATCACGCTATCATATTGTTCAGTGGCTTAAAAAGTACACACTGTTACACTTATAACCTAAATTTAATTAAATATAAAAAACCTAATAACTTTTAACTTCTTTTTCAAGATAAAGTCCCAATTTAACCACCCCCTTTTTCTATTATTTATTATAATATTTTGGCCCTGGGTTTATTTATGCTTATATATTATATATATTATGCTTATATATTATACTCAAATTATGAGAAACTCTTCTTTAGCTATAATGATGCCATTCTAGAATCTTCAGCTAGGAAATGAGGGTCTCCCTAGATATGAGAGACAGTCTGACTCAGCTGACAGGAAAGGAGAGATTCTAGATTTGGGCAAAGTGGTAAACTAATTGCAAAGCAAGAATGAAAATCTGGGCTGTGAAGGGAGGGTGTTGGGTGTGGGGCACTGGAGGAGGAACATGACCATTTCTAGGAGGAGGGGATTCTTGCTTTGGAATATGCTGCTACACCACCTCTGCTTTTAAGAGGCATCTAATTTGGCAGAGGAAGGGAAATCCTATCTCAGAAAACACATCCCAAAACTGATAGTGGGAACCAGGGGTACAATCGGGTTCATGTTGCAAGGTTACATTTTCCTGGTTAGACTTGTTGTCCATTATCAATTCAGAAAAAAATTAAGGGTGCATTTTTTTCAGTTTTGTTGAGGTATACCTGAGAAAAATTGTACATATTCAAGGTATATAATGTGATGTCTTGATATACATATTATAAAATGATTACCATAATCAAGCTAATTAACATATCCATTACCTGACACAGTTACTTTTCTTGCAGTGAGAATACTTAACATCTACTCTTTTAGGAAATTTCAAGTATACATTATTATTAACTATAGTCACCGTGCTGTACATTAGGTCTCCAGAACTTACTCATCTTATAACTGCAAGTTTTTACCCTTTGGTCAACATCTCCCCATTTCTCCCACCATGCATTTCTAAGAGTTGTAGACTTTTATTTTTCTTTTGGCAATTCAGTTGCCATCGTGATATCAAATCCTGAAAAAAGAATCACAAAAAGCTCAACTCATTTAAAAATATATCTGGGGACTCTTGCTGACTCTGACACAAATATTTATGGCAGCATTTCTGGAAATCTGTTGAAATACTTGTCCATCCAGTCATTATATAAGAAAAGGATTCTCTGGTCAAATAAAGTTGGTAAACACTGTCAGCCTCATTTCTCTGTCCCAGACTCACAATATATGTCCACATTATGACTGCTCTGCATCAAAATCCCACACTAAGTGAAAAAAAGTGATGCTGTATTGTTTCACTAGCACATCTTGAACTTGTTTACCACACAACCTTTCTATGAAGGAGGACTGCTAACATCCTATCAGATGGGTATTCTGGGACCACACTTTGGGAAATAGGACTGGAATTCACAATGGGTCCCCTAACCCTGAGCATTTCCAGCTGACAAGACCCATTTCTTCATCACAGGTGTGATGGTTAGTTTTATGTGTCAACCTGACTGGGCTAAGGGATGCCCAGATAGCTGGTAAACCATTATTTCTGAGTGTGTCTGTGAGGCTGTTTCCGGAAGAGATTAGCATTTGAATCAGTAGTCTCTGTCAAGGTCAGCCTTCACCAATGTGAGTGGGCATCATCCAATCTGTGGAGGGGTGAAGGGCCTGAATAGAACAAAAAAGGCAGAGGAAGGGCAAATTTGCTGCTAGTTTGAGCTGAGTCATCCATCTTCTGCCCTCCAACACTGTTGCTCCTCATTCTTGGGCCTTTAGATTTGGACTAAATTAAACCATTGGCTTTCCTGGTATAATTTTCAGATGGCATATTGTGGGACTTCTCGGCTTCCCTAATCGCATGAGCCACTTCCTGTGATAAATCTTTATATATATATATATACATAAAATATACATATATATTATAGGATACGTATCCAGATGCTCATTGATTTAGGACGGGCTTACATCCTATAAACCCATTGTAAATTGAAAATACGTTAAGTCAAAAATGCATTTAAGGCCAGGTAAGGTGGCTCACGCCTATAATCCTAGCACTCTGGGAGGCCGAGGCGGGAGGATCACTTCAGCTCAGGAGTTCAAGACCAGCCTGAGCAAGAGTGAGACCTTGTCTCTACTAAAAATAGAAAACATTGGCCGGGCGTGGTAGCACGTACCTGTAGTCCCAGCTACTCGGGAGGCTGAAGCAGGAGCATCGCTTGAGCCCAGGAGTTTAAGGTTGCAGTGAGCTATGATGATGCCACTGCACTCTAGCCCAGGTGACAGAGTGAGATTCTGTCTCAAAAAAAAAAAAAAAATGCATTTAATACACCTAACCTATTGAACATCATAGCTTAGCCTACCTTCAACAGGCTCAGATCACTTACATTAGCCTACCATTTAGGCAAAATCATCTAACACAAAGCCTATTTTATAATAAAATGATGAATATCTCATAATTTATTAAATACTATACTGAAAGCAAAAAACAGAATGGCTGTATGGGTACTCGAATTATAGTTTTTACTAAATGCATATTGTTTTCATAAAGTCAAAAGTCCTAAATTGAACCATCCATGAGTTGGGAACCATCGTATAATACCTCTTACTGTTTTTGGTTCTCTGCAGAACCCTGACTAATACAGCCGGCAGCTCTGGGTACTCAGTCAGACACTCTGGGCTTGTTCTGCCACCCTAAAGGAGCAGTCAATGACATTCTAGGTGACACTGCATGCTGCACTAGGCCCCTACTGTGCTGGTAGTAGCAGCAGAAATGAACAGTCACAAGACAGCTCTCTCATATATAGCTATTACCTCTTCAGAATAAAGAATGCCTTTGGTTGAGCAGGATGTCAGTGAACCTTTAATTTCTTCTAGTCTCTTGGCTCGGGGTATCCTCCTGTTCCACAAACTACTATATTTGCATTTTCTGCTTCCTTCCCTCTGCCATCCTGTCTCTGAAGGGCTGATGGGCTGTCAGGATTCCATGCGCATTCCTGAGTGGTTGTTTCCCGGTATCCATCCAGGTAGGGAGTCTCTCTCACTTCCCTGGGAGAAGTGACCCCTCTTAGCAAGGAGGTTGGAGAACCGAGGTTAAGCCAGTGCTGGTCTCCAGGCCTCTGTGGGGGACAAAATCTTCCCAGATGGAGTAGGGCTTGGAGGAGGAGGAGAAAGAGGAAGGAGATGAAGCAGGGACAGTACCAGAGGAGGTGAGAGGTAACTAAGCTCTGTAAAATGAAAACAGCCCTGTTTTTTCTGGGCCATAATGGTCATAGACACTCCGCAAAAAATTAAAGCAACCAAGAAAATCTAAAGAAGTCAAAACCACCCAGGGGCAACCACTGTAAATATTTAATGACTAATATTTCAGATAAGATACTCTTACGCACATAGTATATATATATTTTTGATTTACATCGATATGGGAATGAGCCGCCACACAGGTTAGGGGTGACTACGGCAGACATTCCTCCTTCAAGCCTCTTTGTCCTCCCCAAACCTGAACAGGGCTGCAAATCCTCATAGACACGACCAACAGATTGGACTTTCCAATCCTAACTCTAGACGTTATTTATAACTGGTAAATTTTTTGCTTGCGTATGTAATTTAGATTCATTTATTCTTTCATTCGTGTATGTGTGCAACAAATTTGAACAAATTTGAGTGAGTACTCATTATACACCAGGCGTTCGGCTAGATGATGGGAATGTAATGATTAGCCTAAAGGTCTGTATTTTTAACCTTCATAGTACTTATGGTCTAATGAGGGAGATTCAAACAATCACGCTATAAATAATAAACAAATGTGATGAGCGCTACAGAAGAGAGACACAACAGTGTGGGTGCTACTTATGGAAGAGAGTTCGACCAACTCCTAGAGAGCAGGGAAGGCTTTGTTCCATATATGCATATGAATGATCTACTTTATCTTCTTGTGAGGCTGTATTGTATGTTATTCTATGGACAGACCATAATCATTTACGCTAATTCCCTACTGTTTTGCATTTTTTTCAGTGTTATAAACAATGCTACAATGGAATGTTTTAGTTAACTGGATATACCAGGCCATTTCCTGGATCCAAACCTTTGCCCATGCTATTTTGCCATCCTTACCTTCTGTGTCTGGCCATTCATTCTCACCTTTGCATCAAGATCCAAAACAAGTGCCACCTTGTCTACCATTACCAGCCCACAGGGCACTCCTCCTTGGAACACTTGCTACTTTTTTGCTCAGTGGCTTCTCTGGGTACTTAATCATAGGTGCCTTGGGTTTATACCTTCCATGTAGATCTGTCTGATCTCAGACTAGATCCTGTGGACGGTGGGAACGATGTTTCAAAAAGTGTCTCACTTGCATTTTCCTTCTGGGTACATAATGATGACAACAATAACAGCTATTCTGTGAAAGGTACCAGGACCACTGAGAGTAGTGTATTTACGTTATTCCATACACCCCGTCTATGAGGTAGCTTTAGGGGCCTCATTTTACAGACCATGATATAGTGGCTCCAAGAGATTAAGCACCTATCCCAAGGTTGCATGACTAGTTGTGCTATGAACCCTGGAATCTGGGTTCAAATCCCAGCTCTGCCACTTACAAGCTGTTGTTGTTTCTTCCTTAAATTCTCTAGGCCTTAGTTTCATCTTTAAAATGAGGTTCATAATGACGTCCCTTTCATAGGGTGGTTGTGAGAATTAAATAAGAGAACACAGGCAAAGTGCAGCCACATCATAAACTCATTGAAATTACTGGAATTGAGCCGTGTGTGCTTGGCAAAGGGAGAGAGAGAGAGAGAGGAATAATTTAGGCGTGCAGGCTGTCCTGCTGGCTACTCCAGACAAGGAGGGTCTGCCCCAGAGCGAACATCAAGTGGGAGAAAAAGCCCTGTTGCCTCAGTCATACTCTGTTCCCAGGCGCCTCTCCTGCTCTAGCCTGCTGCCAAAATAAGTGTGATTCTGATGTTAAAAGGTTCATATTTTCCACACATCAGGTTCCTAAAATATCCGATGACTTCATCGTGCACTCAAGCAAAAAAAAAATGGTGATCTCTTCCAAGATAGCGAGAAAATCTGGCCACCTTGGATGTATTGAGAGAGAAAAATGGCAGTCCCTGCTGTGGTACCTTCCTAAGGATTGAGAAGGTTGACGCTGGCCTGATTCACTTTTTGCCCTGTGAGCCAAACTTAGCCCCAAATGCTCGTGAGATGTCATTCCACTTAAGGTTAAAGGTCGGGATGCCAACCACGCAATGTGCTGAGATCTGATCAAATCTACATGGATTTCTCAGAAAGCAACTCAATGTGGGAGTGAGGGGGAGGGAAGAGGGTCACCGGCACCAACATGGCCTGCCTCTTACACACTTATTTCTAGAGACTGAATGTGCAGGTCACTTAACACTCAGAATAAAATCGCACCTCCACAGGCAGTTATTCATCGCCATGGAAAATATGTTCCCAGCCTCCTCTGCAGCTGTCCCCCCTCTGATGCCTATCATGTTAAGACCCCCGACCCCCGCCATGTCAGCAAGGCTGATTAACTCACTGGCCCTCCCTCTCCCTCAACACAGTTTCAACATCCCCGTGTCTCTGTATTTACTATTTTTCCTTACTCCTAGATTGCAGTTTTTGCCCTCGTTACAAAGCTCAATGCCACCCATGCTGTGGAGCCCAATGTAGACCGTGCACCTTGTGTGAACTTTCCTACACTTGTAGGAATCTCTCCCGGTTGCCTGCATCAAGCACTGACCACATTACAACCTGGGCTGGCGTCAGTGGCTTTTCCCATCATTTGCTTGGCCTTAAGTATCAAGGTTCCTCAAGGGCAAGAACCACGTTACCGATTGATTTGTTTGTTCATTCATTCATTCATTCATTTATTGAACAGGGTCTCACTCCGTTGGCCCGGCTAGAGTGCAGTGGCATCATCGTAGCTCACTGCACTCAAACTCATGGGCTCAAGTGATCCTCCTGCCTCAGCCTCTCAAGTAGCTGGGAATATAGGAGTGCACCACCACGCCTGGCTAATTTTTCTATTTTTTTGTAGAGATGGGGTCTCGCTCTTGCTCAGGCTAGTCTTGAACTCCTGACCTCAAGTGATCCTCTAGCCTCGGCCTCCCAGAGTGCTAGGATTACAGGCATGAGCCACCGTGTCCAGCCGTCATTTATTTATTTTTTTGCCTTGTTGAAAAAGGCTGGAAACTGGAAACCACGGTGTCACTTCTGCATCCCTGGCCTTGCCACTTCTAGGCAGATACTAAAAGCTCCCAGAATGTCTGGTGGTTGAGTAATTGGTTTTAAACATTGTATTTTTTTTTTTAATTGCATACTTCTGTGGCTGGGAATCTCAGAGAGGTTAGGTTAGTAAAGCAGGTTGACCTCTGACTAGTTTTGAGGATTAAAAGTAAATTTTGAAAATTTACAACTTTTAAGTACCCCCTTCTCCCAGAGAAATGGCTGACATTTGTGGTATGGGATGCATTCCTAGAATCCTAGAATCCCTTCATCCAGCTTTGCTGGATGTCCGAAAATGGCTGGTTTAGGGCAATTTGTGGATTCTTTCACAGAAAGATCTGCCTAACCGTTAGATGATTGAGCATTTTTAGGTTTGGAGAAAAAATATTTTAATCTACCCATAATTTATGAAACACATATTCTGCATACAGCATCCTAAGTTTTAAAGTTTAATTTCCACAAGAACTCTTCAAGGTGTGTGTACCATTCCCATTTAACAGATGAAGAAACTGATATTTAGGAAGTTTTGGTCCCCAGCAAGGCTCTAAGTAACCAAGTCAATGAGAGAAGCCCAGGATTATCCTAACTACCTTGGGCCCTGAATATGTTTGGCATAGCACATAACTCTTTGGAAAAGACTCTCCTAACGCACCAAGGTGGATATCAGGCCCTTATAATAAATTGTTTCCTTTTTATTGACTTGAAAGAAAATGCAACTGTGAATACCGCACATTAATAGGCTTTGTGCGTAACTAATGGTTTGATGGGCTGCTGTGGTGTCTAGTATTACAGCAAGTGATCATTAGATTGTAAGAAGAAGAAAATGTGTTTTATTGCTAGAAAATGATCGAATCCTTCCTAAAAGGTAAAGGTAAATATAGAAGATTGATTTGAAAGGTCAAGGTTAACAAGCTTGTTAATGGCTGGGTTAAAATCCAGCCCAATCCTTTCTTTCTTTCAGATGAATACATCATTTAGCTAAGTGATGCTTTTCACGGGTAGGCTGGGGCTTTTCTTCTGGCCAAGGCAGGGATCCGACAAAGTCTTGTGCAGTAGAGAATAGCAGCTAAGAGCATGGGCTAGCGGTTAAATCTTAGCTCTGCTCCTCACTGGCTGGGTAAACTCGATTGCATCATACAACTTCATTGTACCAGTTTCCTTGACTGAAGAAAATGAAGATTAAAACCTACCCCCTAGAACTGCTAGGAGAATTTCATGAGACAGTTCACCTACCAGACTTGGTCCAATTCCAACAATGTACTAAGCACTCAAGAAAAAAAAAAAATTAGTTGTTATTATCTTCTAAACTAGAAGTTCACAAATTTTTCTGCAAAGGATCAAATAGCAAATATTCTAGTCTTTGAGGGTCAAACAGTCTCTGAAGCGACTGTTCAAATCTGATCTTATACTGTGAAAACAGTAAGAGACAATATCTAAACGAAGGGGCATGGCTGTGTTCCAATAAAGCTTTATTTACATAAACAGGCTGTGGTCAGATTTGCCCTGGGGGTCATAGTTTGCTGACCCTTGTTCTGATATAAACTATGTAGGAATCCATACTCCAACCTGATCATAGGCCTCATGAGGATGGAAAATAATTGCAGTGAGGGTTGATGCTTAGGAAACAGGACTAATCTCTGTTCTACACTGAAAGCAAAAGGACTGAGTTGTACAAAGTTAAGTGGTCTCAAATCAGGATCATTATGGGAGGTTTTAAAGATACAAAGTCCAAGACCCCACCCATAAAGGTGATGTGGCTCAGCAATCTGTATTTTCATGGCAATCTGATGTGCAGAATTTTGCCTTGAATCTTTAGGGATTGAATATTCTAGCTGCCCAGAGAAGAATGGTGAATGGACCTAACCACATTTTCCAAGGTTTACCTTCAAGAATCTATTAGAAAGAAGTTTTGCTCCCTCCTTTGGGGATAAATCTGGCTTGAGGAACACTTAGAGGCCCGAGGCTTGACCATTACAAGTATTGACAAACCTTTCTTCTTAAAAGATCCAAATTCATCCCTGAAGTAAATTGAGCTATTACTTACCTGAAATCTTAAGCCCCCAGAGGGAATCTCCACCAGGCCAAGATGCATGTCAGTTGTGGACATGGAATACCAACATTGTAAACTCCTCATTAAAAAACTAACAAGATCAAATCTGAGCCCTGTTTCCATGGTCCTCTGGAAAGAGGTTGATTAGGTTTTTGATATGTGTGGAAAGCAAAGTTGTCTTGGAACTTTTCCCCTATCCATAATCTTTTTTTTTTTTTTTCCCCTTTTAAACCACCAACCCTTTCTGGGCCTTCTTGCCTGACTGTTGTTGTAACCCTTGCTTTAAATTACCTTTCAGACCTCTATATTTTTGCATATGCTCTTTCTTTTATTTGGGATGCTAAAGTAAAATATGTCCCTTTCACCTAGTTTACTGCATTTTATATATTGGATTTTAAATAAATGTTTAATGTTCAAATTGATTAAGCAGCATGTCACTTTGCTGCTGGTGATGGTTAGAGTCAAGACTAAATTGCTACCCAAATCAAAACGGGGAAGGCATGGCCCAGCTTCTCACCCTTGAATTTGAAGTTGGGGCAACAGTAACATCATCTTGGATTAGTTTGAATCAGGCAAAGCAAGAGGATTTTCCCCTCTATCTTTGAGGCCCATGGAGATTAGAGGATTGATTGGGTCCTCCCTTCTATTTTTATAGAACAGTAGAATAATCCATGACTAAGTATAGATAACATTTTTCTTCTTCAATTTATAGGAATTACATTTTTTAAAATGTATTTTTTAATCTCTTATATCAAAACAAATATTTGTTGTTCAAGTGAGCTCTTTGAGTGAGAAAAAAACTGACAGTAACCCAACCACAAATTGTTTAGCTTTATGATTTTAATGGAGCAAAGAAAACTGATTTATTAATAAAGTACATTGTTGAAAGAGAATCTTTGTGGAATTTCAGACTGTGCAATGGATGAATTTTTATTGGCTTCACTTTGTTATGCTTTCAGAGCTATTTATAATGTTATTCCACTGAAAATTCTTTTCCATATTGTCATTTGTCTTCCATCTCCAGAAAGCCTCCCATCCAAATTAGAGGGGGGGAAAAAAAAAGTCTTGTTTCTTTCTTCTACACCTCCTTAAAATCAATTGGAAGTGGCATCTCCTGGGAATAGGTCCATCTCTTATCCATGTCTGAAGTTTCTCTTGCTCCCAGTAGGGGAAGAAAATGGAACTTCTTAAAGATTTTGCTCCAGGAAGTAGACCTCAGGCAAATGTTCCTACTCCCTTCTTACTCAGAAGTGACCTGCTTTGGCATTCTTTTCTTTTAGCAAAAATAATGTGAGAATTAAAGCCATCATCACAGGTGTGCAACCTGTGCAATTGCACAGAATCCCAGCCTGGAAAGGGCTCACACTTTGTTGAATGCTCTGCTGTCACTATCTTGAAATTGGGGATAATCTTTGAATGAGGGGCCCCATGTTTTCATTGTGCATTGGGTCCCAGAAATTATGTAGCTGGTCCTGGTGAGAATAAACACATTAGAGTGCTGAATATTTTTCTCCAAATTATTTCTTTCGTTATGGAAAGAAAGGGAGAAACAACAAAATGTCAAAAAATTTCTGAGTTCTTACTGTGAGCTGGGTTCTACGGTTAGCATCATGTATGATCATGATTCATCTCTAAACAAACCTGTAGGTACTATTATTGCTCACATTTTACAGATGGGAAAATTGAAGTTTAAGGAGAGTTAACGTGTTCTAGGTCACAGAGCTATTGAGAAGTAAAGCTGGTTTTTTAACTGAGCTCTGCTTCCAAAGACTACTGTATTATCTAACAGCTCATTGTCAGGTCTCACTTGGAAATCAATGATTTAAACATGTAACTAAGCTTAAGTTCAACCACTTTCTCCAGGCAGCTGATCTGGACAGTCTGTTAACACTGGATCTAGGAGAAAAAGTTGATAGAGTCTCCCTGTCAACACTGCTCCCCTATTCCCACCTTGTTTCTAGGTTTGGGGGCCCCTTCAGGCTAAAAGGCTGTTGCTTCTTATACTTTCACACAAATCTTTGACTCTTTTTATTTATTCTATATTTATAATGTCATGGAAAGGCCATTAAAAACAGTATATTTGATATGTTTTGTTTCTCTCTGCCCAATATGCATTTCCATTGAGAGGCTCTCGTGATACAGCCTCTCAGTTTTCTTTGAATGATCCTTCCTTTCCTTTCTCTGTCCTTGTTGTTCTACTGGAGTTGTCCCACCCCAATCCCAGACAGTCAAAATCTTCCATGCTTTGGACACCATCATCTGAAATGCTTTTATGATTGATTGATCCAGGGTTGGGAAACTTTGTGGGAATCATTGGGAAAAAGGTTTTTTCTCCCCACTTTTTTCTGCTGAGCTGGAAAATGTAAAACCAGGAGCTCCTGGGTCTTTAAATTCAATCAGAGCCAAGAAATAGAGGAAGAAATATTCCTGATGCCCTTGAGTCCACGATCCATTCAGTGAATTATCCAGATTCACTCTCTGGATAATTTGATTGCATAACCCAAGAAAACCCCTTTTAGCTTAAGTCACATTGAGTTGAGTTTCAGTCACTTGCCACTGAGCTAGCTCTGGCTAACATAAGTAGCAACTACACTTGTCAAAGAAAAACAAAGTTTTCCCAACATCAGCGTGGAGGGCTAGCTAAATCAGTAAACATTCTCCTTCTCTCAACTTGTGCTTCTCTTTCGAACAGATGGGAATAATGCATGCTCTGTGTTAAGAGGCCGATACACCAAGAACAAAAAAAAAACCCCCAAAAACCCCACAAACTGAAAGAGCATATGCTAAACAATCTCAATTTTTCTTCTTTTATTCTTCTTCTTACAGCTCAACAAGTTCTGCTATTTTTTCCCCCTCCAACTATAGTACAGAATTTGCTAGTTTTATGAGGAAAGGTAGCTACACATTCAATAGGGGTAGGGTCTTCTAAACTCTTATGAGTCACTGTTTTCCCAATGCCTGGTAGGGTCCCCCATATTGTAAGTGATCAAATCCAATTTGTCTAATAAATGAAAGGCCTATTATAATTTCCTTTCTAGAGCCAGAAATAAAATCATTGTCATGTATGGACTGAGCCAATTCCCCGGTTAAATATCAATCTGCATTTGGGCAAAGGAAATGATAACCTCTTCTAAAATATCTGTCTCCACTGAATGAGTGAACACTCAGGATTTCAAATTGCTAATGGCATTTGGGGGGAATTTAAAACAAAATTACAAAAATTTTCTGCATTTCAGATCAGAAGAGTCCTTGCCCTAGGTACTTCATTTTTTAGACTCTGTCAAACACTGAGATTCTATTCTCAAAATAAATATGGAAAAATCTATGAACTCCATTTGGCTTTGACAGAGCTGCAGTGAACAAACTTTTGTGCATGTGTCATTTTGGTGACTTTACACCTATTTTTGTACAGGTCACATCACATGGCTAACTTTGTCAGCACCAAGAATAAAAGAGGGGGAACTCTATTCCCTTTACTTGCTAAGTGCAGTGCTGGCAACCATCCAATGAATGCAGGGTGTGCGCACCATCAGTCCAGATTAGTTTTTGCTTTGGGGTATCTACACAATAGTTGTCTATATGTTTAAACCTGCAGGAGGAAGGCCCATCCTTCACTTTACTGTATAGACTTGAGTCATTCAAAGAGAAATGGTGTTCTCCCCTAGATATTCCATGGAAACAGCAGGTCATCTTTTTATGCCTCATAAATCCTTCCCAACAAAACTGTCCTAAGATGATCTAAAGTGGTAGATCATTGTAGTTGAGTACAGGTCTGAGTTTGGAACTCCCACTCCATTACTTGATCTGTTGTGTCCTTGGACAGCTACTTAGTGTCTTAGACTCTCACTTTTCCCTTCTGTAAAATGGGGATAATGATGATCTAGCAGAGCTGTTGCCTAGATTAGAAATAATGTAACACATGTCATTGAGCATGGTTTGGACACATAGGAAGTGCTCAATATACTCTCCTTATGTTATTTCCCTGGATGTCTATGAACCACCTTGGCACCCACTCCCATTTCAAGGCTCTGCCTCTTCCTTTGGAGCAAGTGGAAGAGCGTGGATCTGGCAGTCGGGATATGTGGTTTTGAATCACAGTGGCACTCTTCATGGGTAGAGTTGTCAGATTTAACAAATAAAAATATAGGATGCCCTGTTAATACTGAATTTCAGATAAACTAGAAATACTTTTTTTGGTATAAATATGCCCCATATAATATTAGGGACACATTTACGCTAAAAAAGTATTTGGTGTTTATCTAAAATTCAGTTTTAACAAGGTGTCTTGTCTTTTATCTGGCAACCCTACTCATAGACTATGTGATCTTCAGCAAGTTATTTAATGTTTTCAATTTTATAGTCTGTAAGGTAATATTAACAGCAATTACTAAACAATTATGTTTTTTAAATTTTTCTTAAAGTTTTTGAGTTATTTTTGTCATTCTTACTTTGCAGATGATCACATTGAAACACAGAGAGGTTAAGTAACTTCCCCATGTTCACACAGCTAATAAGTAGTTGGTCCAGGTTTTGAACCTAACCTGACTTAAGAGGCCTGTGAATGAAAATGAAATCTTAATCCCCCTCAGCTGACTGAATGGACCCCCATTTGGCCAAGGGGACCCCAGAAATACCCTAAAGCTGAGTTGCTGGCCATGACAAGGGAGATCAAACATGCCTTGACATGCCCCGCTCCCTTCTTGGAGATATCCTTTGTAACTCATCAACAGACCTAAGGCTACGCAAGACGATGCTTAAACCATACCTGCAGGTCATCCATTTACTTAACAGATCACTTGAATCTGGGTATATGTTTGGTATATGTCTGGTGGTTTGTCTCTGATTAACAGACTTCCTTATCCTAACTTAAAACATTCCAAGCCTTTAGACAAAGCTTCATTTCTTTAACCAATTATGAATCAAAGAATCTTTAAATCCACCTATAACCTGTAATGCCCTACTTCAAAATGTCCTGCCTTTTCGGGCCAAAGCAATGTACACCTTCCACGTATTGATTTATGTCTTTACATGTAATTCCTGCCTCCCTAAAATGTATAAAAGCCACTGTAACCCAACCACAGTGAGACCACTTGCTCAAGGCTTCTTCGGCGTGGCTTGGAGGCCATAGTCACACATATTTGTTGGCTCAGAATAAACCTCTTTAAATTATTTTACAGAATTTGGGTTTTTTCCTTTGATAGGCCTCCCTGTGTCCTCCTGCTTCTATAAAATACAATGATACATCCGTCAAATACTGAATCCGTGTGAAAAAAGTAAATACACACATTGGTACACTTCTAATAAATCTGAGGTTCCCACACAGCTCAGTCTCACGGAATCGAATTTGAAAAAGGACAGTTCAATTGCCAAAAAGAATGTTTTTTTAAAAGTTCTGTTAAAGAGAGCCCAAATATTTGAGTAACACTTGTCAAAATTCTCTCCCCTTTCCTGCCACTTCATTCATACCCTGCAACTCCTCAGGGTTTTCTCCTCAACATTTCCTGAAAATAAATTCTCTACCCCAAAGCCTGTGACTTATTTTTCCTCTTCTCCCTCCATCTTCTCTTTCTCAGACCTTGATTGTGTAGATTCACTTGGCCTCTGTCCTAGAAGAAAGAGTCCATATTCTTCAGAAGAAAGGAGGAGGAAAATTGGGCTGGCAATTTCAAAATTGCCTTTGGCAGGCTGGGGGAGTTGCTCAAGTTCATGTACGTTTCCACGTTAATTTTTTTGTTCTTTTACACTAGGCACTCACGGAGTGTTAATTTCCTTCTACCTTCCCTGGCACTTGCCCATATTTTCCCCCACTATTATTGGAGGCTCCCTCCATGGTTCCACCTCAGTATTTCATGCGTGGCTTGACAGGTACCTGAGGCTCTTGGAAACAGACAGGGATTGAGACCCATGAGTATTCCCTGAGATTACTGGTTAGACGGATGAGAAGAAGGAGAAGCAGCAGCCCAGAGAACAAAGGCACTTCCTACAGATCTCCAGAGAATGTGTTTCCAGGGATGGAAGGGACAACAGAGAAACAAAGAAAGAATATAGCCCTCAAAAATGTTCTTAAGTAGGAAGACTTTGCAAGCTCAGGTGGTCTCTCTGTATCATTGGCTTCTAATTGCCGATGGGCTGTTTTATTTGATAAAAGGATAAAAATCCAAGGAATCGCTCGATAGCCAACTGGCCAATACCGTCTTCCCAATTACAGATCAATAACAAGGCCAACGCTTGAAGTTCATACCTGGATTTATATGTGCTCTAGTGAGTGTTCATTCTAGAGCACCCCATGGAATGCACTTTTATTTCACCTTGGCCTTTAATGCCCTCCAAAAAGAAGTTTCAAGTTCAGGTTTTGATTATTGCAAGTTTGTTTTTTTTTTAAAATAAGAGCTAGAACACACACTTGTTTGTCTAGGAGAGCACTGATATGGTCTTTTATACCACTTCTTTCATTAGTTTTGAGAGCTTATAGGTATAGCCGCACATCATTTCATTATTTTGCTATTGGAAGTATTTCCTGGTCTCCTTCTGATGTATGGATATCACAGTTGATAAATTTCCTTATTCCTACACATGGGAAATAATAACAGAGCCAAGGTATTTTATACAGGATGCTATTTCATTTTATTCTCAAAACTCACTTCAGGGTTATTCTACTTTTGTCATTTTGGTTGAGGAAATGGTGGCTCAGAGAGGTCAGAAACTTGCCCAAGAACACACAGATAAAAAGCTATAGAATGGAGAGTAGAGTCCAGGGCTTTGTGGCTCCAAAAGCCTGTGCCTGTGTTTTTCCCATGATGCTGAGCATGATTCAAATCACATGACAAAGACTTGGATAGAGATTTTTCCAAAGAATATATACAAATGACCAATCAGCACATGAAAAGATGCTCAAAGTCATTCACCAATCAAAACCATGAGATACCCCTTCATGCTCATTAGGAGGGTTGTTATTAATATTTTAAAAACAAAAGGAGCTCAGGGAATAACAAGTGTTGGTGAGGATGTGAAGAAATTGGACCCCTTGTGCAATTGCTGGTGGGAATGTCACCAGCAATGACAGCTGCTGTGGGTGGCGTGGCAATTCCTCAAAAAATTAAACATAGAATTACCATATGATCTAGCTATTCCACTTCTGGGTATAAATTCAAAAGAAGTGAAAGCAGGGACTTGAACAGGTGTTTTTATATAATCATATTCATAGCAGTATTATTCACAATAGCCAAAAGGTGAAAGCAACCCAAGTGTCCATTGATGGACGCCTGGATAAACAAAGTGTGGTACGTACAATGAAATAATATTCACCCTAAAAAGGAAGGGAATTCTGATACATGCTACAGCACGGATGAACCTTGAAGGTATTTTGCTAAGTGAAATAAGCCAGTCACAAAAGAGCAAATATTGTATGATTCTACTTATATAAGGTACATAGAGTAGTTAAACTCAAAGAGACAGAAAATAGAGTGGTGGTTGCCAGGGACGGGGTGGAGGGGGGAGTAGGGAGTTAGTGTTTAATGGGTGCAGTTTTAGTTGGGGAAGATGAAAATGTTCAGGATGAATAGTGATGATGATTGTACAACACTGTGAATGTATTTAATGCCACCAAACCGTACACTTAAAATAGTAAATTATGTTATATATATTTACCATCAAAAAAAAGCCCTCCTCCCCCAAGGAGCTCCAGACCATGCTGTTCAGAGACTACAGTTCTTGACAATGGATCTGAGGTTTCAAAATGATGATTCCCAAGCTCTACCCAGTAGGTCTGGAATAGGGCCCAGGGCTGTACATTTTTAGCATGCTGCACGGGTGACTCTGATGCATGTGTTTCATGGGTAGACAACATGTATTTGAGGTAGACCTATTTTACAACAGAGAAAATTTAAACTGCCCAACATTTCAGACCTAGAAATTGGTAGATCTGGAATTTGCTCCCCAGCAATCTGATTTCTGATTCTGCTCTTTGAAGCACTGCCATGGGCAGCCTAATGGTACACATTTAAATCCCATGACTTTACTAGGGTATCTTCTGGTGCCCAAAATAAAAGATACAGCTTCTGGCAAGTTGGGAAAGAGTTTTGGTAAGTGTTACTACAGATCGATGGTTTTTAACCTGGAGTGATCTCTCCCTCTGCTGCCCCTGCCTGTGGAAAATTGGCAAAGTCTGGAGACATTTTTGTTTTTCATGTCTGGGGATGTTGCTACTTGCAGCTGGTGGGAAGAAGCCGGGGATGCTACTAAGCAGCCTAAACAGTGCACAGTATGGCCCCCCCCCCAACAAAGAATCATCTGGCTAAAAACATCAATAGTGCCAAGGTTGAGAAACTTTGGTGTAGGTTATATATGTAGGCCTTTTTTAATGGAATTCCTTTTAAATTTCTTTTGGTAGTTGAACTATGCTTCCTCCAATTTCACTCCATGAAGCTGAGCTGGGTGGGAACCCCAGATGATTTAAATTTGACCTTTGGAGAATGCTGGTCTTATTTTTGAAGGCCCCTGCATTTTGCCAGTGATGTCTATTCAAAGCATGCTGCTGTATCATTTATTTACTTTTCCTTAACCCAATTGTTGTTTTTAGGATCTTTACCCAGAGAGAACACGCAATTTGGGCAAAACATCAAGTGTCAATTTCCTCATATCAATATGTAATATCTTAGGGGTCTGCAACCCTGTGTATATCATGAAGTCTTCAAAATATACTACTTCATTTTGAACTTGCATGTTCTTTCCCAAGATTTTAATTTGCTGTTGGAGGTTAAATCCAATCTGATGATGACTTTATAACACATGTGATACATGACAGCCTGTGTACTAAACGGTCTCACCTTTCTCTCCCAGGCCCTCGCAGTCGCTTGCAGAATACAAATTTTCATCACTAAAATTGAGCTCATTCATTCAAATGATTCCGATAAAAAAAGAGACCTCTACTTCTACTTCTCCATGTAGTCAGGAGGTTGGCTGGCTATTGATCAGCAACTGTAATCTGAGCTCCTTCTGGATAGATAATCAAAACCCTTTCCATGAAGTTGAACCATAGACTTGGGAGAAATAGACTTAGCAACCCAAACCCTACCCCTCTTGGTCAGCAATATCCCTGATCCATCTCAACATGACTAACAGAGGAACAACCAGAAATCATGTGCATCCTGATGTCATGCAAGAGCACAAACATAGCCCCACCCCTGAAGGACTCTTGCCAAAAATAAAATTTAACCAGAATTTAATAAAGTCCTAGATTTAACGATCTGCCTACAGGAAATTAGACAGATAGAGGAACAAATAAAATGATACCATGAGAAAACAATCAGGCAGATCCAGAATGTGGGAAATTCACCAAGTGAAATTCACCTTATTTATATCCTGATTACCAAAAAATAAGTGCAAAGAGACATTTGAGACAAGAAGGAAAATTTGAACATGGACTGGGTATTAGATGATCTTAAGGAATCATTGTTAATTTTGTCAGCTATGATAATGGCATCGCAGTTATATAAAAAAAAAAAATAAGTTAAAGCACACGCATTGCTAGCAACAATGTTTTCCAGACATGAGATTACACTGTATTACATCAGATGTTTAAGATTAGCTATTTTTTCAACTGGGACAAAACCAGACCTCTCCTACGCTCTTGGCAGTGATGTTTGAGGATGGGTTATCTTTCACTTATGAACTGCCAAGTGCAGTGGATGACGGTTGTCCAGCACAAAGAGGACAGGAAGATTTAAATGCTCACAGCACGAAGCACCTACCTTCACAAAGGGAAAAGCAGTATTTCAACACATTAACTGAATTAGCAATAACTAGAAGCAAAACTCAGGCTATGCATGATGAAGAGAGACCTAGAGCCAAAATGTTGTTGAGGGAGCATGATGAACTTGCTTCGGCCAAATTGTATAAATAGGCACTGAAATTCCCTGAGACGTGCTAAAGAGCATTGTGCTGACCTATGTTTCTATCAAGAAGTTTTAGCTGGGGAAGATGATACATTTTGCTTACAGATCTTTTGGCCAGTAAAACATGACAAAAGGAATGCAACCAATCAGGGAATCAATCAATATTTAATGATTTTCAGTTTAATAACTTCATTTACTGACACAAAGGCATGACTGATGCTATTTAAAATTTTTTTTTGTTGGATTCATGCCTATATAGCTTTAAAAGTATGAATAAGGTCATTTTCATTCTCATCAGGGTTAAAACTACATGGAGAACCCCCTGCAGCCTACACTGTGACACGATGTCCAACATTTGACATTAATCCATACCATTGGCCTAAAGGCATCAAGAGAGAAACAAAATTTAGGCAGAGGACAAACCTGATCAACTGGGGAAGTTTAAAGTTAAAGCTTCAGTATATTAACACAACTGTTCAAAGGCAAGGAAAAGCAAGGAATCATGAGGATTATTGTGCCTTAATAGTTTCCTACAATGACTATGTCCAATTTTCCTACTCAACTGAAAGCTCTTTGGAATGAGTTAACTTGTGGTTTCATGTCAAATAGACAAAACAATAGCATGCCTTTTCTTTAGTCAGCCATAAATCTTTTTTTGGGGGTTCCTAACTAAGTGAGCTCTACCCACCACCTGTCACAAGTGTGGTATTTTTATTTATCACTTTTTAAAAAAATATGGTATAAGAGAGAAGAGCTGTGGATAGCTGGAGAGGAGAACTCAGTTATAGTCATGGCTTGGCAAAACATCCACCTCAATCTTGACTGTATTTTCATGATTTGGTAGAGAGTTATAGCTAGAAGGGAAGGCATTGATTCAAGGTGGTTTTCACCCTTTTTTCCTGCTCAGGCATAGCCAATGGCCATGAGAACCCCCTGTCATTGATGGGGGCACTCACTGCACAAATGCAATGAGGAGGGGCCCATCCTCTGGGGTAAGCTTTTTTCCTGGTCGAAGATCCTCTCTGCCTCTCGATTATCCTTCCTTCTTGCGGCTGGCATCAGGGTGGGCCATGTGATCTTCTCTGGCTGGTGAAATGAAACAAGAGGTGATGTGTCACTTCTGGTTGCAAGCTCAAAAGTCTGTGTGAGGTTTGTCACGTCATCCTTCCCTTCTATCATGGGACAGGCGATGTTTCATGTAGAGACTGATCCCTTAGCTTGGGTGAAGATGCTGCAGAGCAGAGCTATAGACAACCCATGCCGGGCAGGTAACATGAGGGAATGGTACACCTTGTCCTTGTAAGCCACTGAGGTGAAAGGGATTTTTGTCTGTCTGTCTGCTGTTGTTTTGTTTTACTACAGCATAACCTATCTTAACCAATATATGTGCCCGGGCCGGGGGAGGGGTGTGGGGGGGGCTGTCCGAATTGGGGGGTGGTGGTGAGAGGAAGTAGGCATCATTTGAAAAAGCCTCTCTGATGATTCTTATGTGCTCTTCTGCCTCCTTCTAGGTGAAGACTGTTCCATCAAAGCAATGCTGTCTCCCCCAAACTATTAGTATGAGCGTCGTGGTCTCAAACTTGTATCAAGCTCTGACGATATTGTTCAGCCACTTATTTACTTTCTAAGCTGGAAACCTATCTTCCAATATATTGAAGACATAATTACTTATGATAAATAAACCTGGTTCCTGGGGTTTTGCTTCAGTTTCTTCCCTCTTTTACATTTTCTCATCTTCAGATGCAGTTTAACTATCTTTTCGAGCTTAAGATCATGATTAGGCTTTATATTCTTAAAACCAAGTTGAGCTGCTTAGCTATGGAAACAAAGAAAACAACACAAGGAAGGGAAATAACACATTCTGAGTTCCTATTAAGTCCCAGGCCCTCATGTTTGGATGCTATAAAACATATTACAATTGCTGTCACTTAACAAAAGAGGAAATTGAGACTCAGAAACTTTAAGGTCCTTGCCCAAAGCCCATCATGCACAAAGTGGAAGAACAAGGACGCATACACAGGCTAATTTAACTCTCCATTACCCCAAAACACCCTCCACAAAGTAATTTACCTCTGTTTGCATACCGTCCTTTTCAAATGATTTAATCCAAAGCATTCCTCTGTAGGCATGGGTTTCTCATTTGTTTCTTTATAGTCCTTATTTTCTGAGTATTTCAAATTTGGCTCAGTACCAGGCAGAATATGCTAGTGTATGTTGCAGTAACAAAAATGCTTCCAGATATCAGTGGTCTAACAGAACGAGACTTTGAACACGACTCATGCTACGTGTCTGGTGTGGGTCAGCAGGCTTTCAGCTCCTAGTCCCCTCGGGAGCCAGGCTGCTCCATCTTACCCCATGATTCCACGGTGGCCAATTTGGGAAAAAGGAAACAGTGAATCATGCACAGGCTTTTAAAGCTTCACACTTGAAACAAGGGGAGAACTGGCTATTCATTAACATTTTTAAAAATGTTGTGGCATAGTCCATAGCAAATGGTGTTTCATCATGATATAAATAAAACATCTTTTATTCAAAAATATACAGCAGCTGCTGTGTCAAGACACCCCTGATGCTCTTGGGTCGACATGTGTCAGATGACAGTGACCACTCAACTCATTTGGGCGTGTTTTTCAGCACAGCTTAGATTTTTTAAATCTTTTCTGCTTGCAGAGTCTCATATGTGGAACTTATTTCTATCCAAGCTAAAAGGTAGTATTTGATAGACAGGAGTGAAATTTCTGCCTTGTATTGATCAGTGGGGTCCTTACTTCAAGACCTTGCTCCACACCATGGTCTTAGAACACCATCTGTTTGTAAACAGTTTCACAGTTTGGCCAATTCAGGTAAATGAGGGAAATAGGCACACATTATAAATTATCTCATTAAAAATTAAAGCCGGATAAAATTGTATACATTTCATTAAATTACCTTTCTAGGCTTTGCAAATATTCTGAGGGCAGCTAATCTCTCCATTTTAATTAGATTGCACATCTTTTCCAAAGGCTACTGTCCTCATGTTTTAATATAAAAAGACTGTTCCTATTTAAGGCAGAAATCTGGAGAGCTGAGAATTAACATTCACTGTTAACCTTCTCTTAAGGGGAATGGTTTAACTTCAAGTGAGGAAGACCCTCCATATTTGAGCCACATTTATGATTTTTAAAATAAAGTACTAGCAAACGATACCCTGAATATCTGAGATGCAATTTATCTAAAATTACAATTCCTACCCTTTTCCTATCACCTTTCCTTAGTTGATTTTTCTCCTTAGCATTTATTACTACTCAACATATTCTATATTTTGCTTATTTTTTCATTGTGTCTCCCCCAACATCAATTCATAGATTTTTTTTTCCTGGTTCATTGCTTTATCTTCAAGGCTGAATAATGTGCCTGGCATAGAATAAGTGCTCAATAAATATTTGTTGGCTGGATGAATGAATGAATCAATGACTGAATTTCCAAGCTGTTACAATTAAGGAACATCTGTTACTCAAACATGAACTCCTCAAGGATAGTATCTTGGTCTTGGCATAAGCAGATTCTCAATAAGTATTAGCTAACCAAGGCAGTATCAGATGTTGTACAAATTAATTTGGATAGTGAATAGGAAGACAGCAGACCTGCCGCTAGCACGTGTCTTCTTGCAATAGTGGAAGTTGAGTGAGGTATGGCAAACTTTGTTGACTGTGCATCAGCCACACTGAGCAGCTTTCGCCGCCTTATTGGCCGTGGTCTTTCATTCCTGTGTTGGCACATGTGCTTGGGCAAGGCTGGAGCACTCTCTTCTTGCTTCACCCTTTGGCTGACTAACTCCTGTTTTTTTCTCCAAGCTTCAGCTCAGACATCACTTTCTATAACTCAAGTAAGTTAAGAAATATTTTGCTGAAGGTATTAATTAAATCTTCCGTGTTATTTAGACCCTAAATCCTTGAATTATCCTTAACATCTTTCTTTCTCTCACTCCCTACATTAGATCCACTGGCAAATCTTGTCAAATAACTTCAAAATAGATTGAGAGCCTAATCACTGCCTTCCGAGCTCCACGTCTACCACTATTGCTTGACAGGGCTGTTGCGGTAACTTCCTAAATGCACATCTCGGTTCAGCCATTGTCTCTTACAGTGCACGTCTAATTCAACAACCAGGGCGATTCTTTCAAAAGATAAGTTGGATCCATGTTTTTCTTCCACTCAATACCCACCAGAGACTGAACCACTCTTTCTTACAGTAACCCACAGGCCTTACCTGCGTGCCATGCCCCCACTTCTAATAGCACATCTATTTCTTTCCTCCTTGCTTAGTCAGTTCAATCTACACATATCTCCTTGCAGCTCCTCTCACCCACCAAGCACAATCCCACTTGGATGGCCTTTGCCTTGGCTCTTTCCACTCCCTGGAATTTTTTCTCCCCAGAAACTCTCATGACTCATTCTCTGATTTCCTTTCAGTCTGAGCCCAAAGGTGACTTTATCAGAGAAACCTTCCCTGACCACCATATATAAAATGTCATCCACAAGCCCAGCTCTCAAGCCCAGCTCTCCCAACTTACCTCCTGATGTGTATTTATAATACTTGGTCATTGTTTGTCTTTTCTCCCCTCTATAATGTAAGCTCCAGTTGACCCTATTATTCCTGGTACTTTGTGCTTTACAGAGAGTACAAACTCAATACACATTTGTTGAATTGAAATCAATGAATGCAGGAAAATATTTTTTTTCCCTAAAGCTTTGTGAAGCCTGTATAAATACTACTATCTGGTAGGTGGATTTTCTAAGGAAGAATCCAAACCTTGCAAGAGCAATAAAGTCCATGACGAAACAACATGGCGGGAGATATCAAAATAATCCTTAGTGGAGTATTGAGAGGAGGCACAGTGAACCTGTGTTCAATAAGAGGGAATCCCCAACATCATTCAGGGTTTATTAAAATTAAACAGTCATTTAGAACCTACCCCAAAGTAATGCACTTCTTCAGATAAACAGATGGTTAAGAAGCTCCCTTAGAAAGCCTGTAGACAGCACATCATGGTAGTCAAAAGTCTAGGCTCTGAGGTCAGATTGCTAGTTTTCATTTCTAGCTGCGTGGCTGTGTGCCAGACACTTTGTTTTTACAAGTCTTAGCTTCCTCATCTGTAAAACTAGAATCAAAGTGGTTTCTGAGGGGTGGGAACAGATGAGATGACTATGCTTAGCATAGTGGCTGGCATAACGTGAGGACTAAATAAATGTGAGCTGCTATTATTATTACTATTGCTATTGTTCAATACACTTGTGATATCCAACCAACCTCACTTCAATTTTATGCTCAATATAGAGAAACAGAAGGCTTTCTTTGGGACTCAAAAAAAAAAAAAAGTTTTCAGGCATCTACGCCCAACCAAACTCAGAACACTTGAACAGCCAGCTCACTTGCTGGATATGGGCATGTGGCCATTTGTTGGGGGAGGATAGGGGAGGTCCAGATCAACCCAGCCCAGCGCTAGGCACGTGGTTGTAGGTAGTCTATTAATACATACTAAAAGAAAGAATTAATGTCAAGATCAATTTCGCCAGGGAAAAATGGAGACTTCTCCCTAAATGGTCAGATTCAGAGAGACTGCAGCATGAAGTTATAGTCAGAAATCTCAACATCAAAGCTTTTACATACTCCTTACAAGAGACATGACATACAGAAGTGTCATTTTTATTAATTTGTGCCAGAATGTCCAAATGGAGTAGGCAGTTTATGTTCTTGGAGGATGAGTAGTTGGTTTGTGTTTACATTTTTGGTTTTATCAGACAGAGATTTTAATCGAGGGGGGGAGGGAGGGAGGGAAAGAAGGAGGGAGAGGGAGGGGGAGGGGGAGGGGGAGAAAGAAAGAGAGAGAGAGAGAGAGTTTAAAAAATTCCTGGAGCACATCACATTCAGGCCAGAGTTTTAAACTAGATGCCAATTAAATCTCCCCTCAGATATAAAATTGTCATAATGACCTATAAGATGATATCTCATATTAGTCCTATCTTTATAAAAGATCTTCTAGTTAATTACTTACACTTTTTTTAGTTCTTAAATTTCCATTTATGTGGGACCTCGTTAACTCTTGATTTCAAATTGTGTTTTTTTCCCTCATTGAAATTTGCTTTGAAATCATTATAGATTCACTTGTGGTTGTAAGAAATATAACAGAGAGATCTCTTGTACACTTAAACCCAGGCTTCCTCAGTGGTAGTATTTTACAAAACTATAATATGATATCACAACTAGAATATTGACATTGATATGATCCACTGATCTTACTCAGATTTCCTCAATTACGCTTGTACTCATTTGAATGTGTGTTGTGTATTTTTTCTATATAATATTATCAGCTTTGTAGGCTTGGGTATCCATCACCACATTCAAGATGCTGAACAGTTCCAACACCACAAGGATTTCTCCCGTTGCCGTTGTATAGCCATGCTCACCTTCCTCCCCATCCCATCCCTAACTCCTGGCAATCTATTCCCCACTTCTAAAATTTTGTAATGCATAGAAAAAATAATCCTAAAATTTATATGGAACCACAAAAGACCCAAGATAGCCAAAGCCATCCTGAGCAAAAGAACAAAACTGGAGGAATCACATTACCTGACTTCAAATTATACCACAGAACTGTAGTAACCAAAACTGTGTGCCACCAGCATAAAAACAGACACATAGACCAATAGAACAGAATAGAGAACCCAGAAATAAATCTACAAATTTATAGTGAACTTATCTTCAACAAAGGTGCCAAGAACAGACAGTGGGGAAATGACAGTCTCTTCAATAAATGGTGCTGGGAAAACTGGATCCACACTCAGAATGAAACTAGACCCTTATCTCTCACCAGATACAAAAATCAAATCAAAATGGATTAGAGACTTAAATTTAAGACCTGAAACTACTCAAAGAAAACACTGAGGAAATGCTTTGGGACATTGGTCTGGGCAAGGACTTCTGGAGTAATACCCCCAAAGCACAGGCAACTAAAGCAAAATTGGACAAATAGGATCACATCAAGCTAAAAAGCTTCTGCAGAGCAAAGGAAACAATCAACAAAGTGAAGAGACAACCCACAGAATGGGAGAAAATATTCGCAAACTACCCATCTGACAAGGGATTAATAATTAGAATATATAAGGAGCTCCAACATCTCAGTAGGGACAAAATCAAATAATCCAGTTAAAAAATGGGCAAAGGATCTGAATAGATATTTCTCAAAAGAAGATATACAGGTGGCCAACAGGTATATGAAAAAATTCTCAACATCGTTAGTCATTAGAGAAATGCAAATCAAAACTACAATGAGAAATCATCTCACCCCAGTTAAAATGGCTTTTATCAAAAAGACAGGCAATAATGAATACTGGCAAGGATGTGGAGAAAGGGGAACCCTCATACACTGTTGGTGGGAATGTAAATTAGTGCAACCAATATGGAGAATGGTATGGGGGTTCCTCAAAAAACTAAAAATAGAACTACTATATGATCCAGCAATCCCACTTATGGGTATATATCCGAAGGAGGGGAAATCAGTATATTGAAAATATATTTGCACTCCCATGTTTATTGTAGTACTACTCACAGTAGCCAAGATATGGAATCAACTTAAGTGTCCATCAATGGATGAATGGATAAAGAAATTGTGGTACATATACACAATGGAATATTATAGAGCCACAAAAAGAAAGAAATTCTGGCATTTGCAACGACATGGATGGAACTGGAGAACATTATGTTAAGTGAAATAAACCAAGCACAGAAAGACAAATCTCACATGTTCTCATTAATATGTGGAAGCCCAATACTAAAAACAATTGATCTCATGGAGACAGAGGGTAGAATGATGGTTACCAGAGACTGGGAAGTCTTGTGGGGATAAAATGGGGATGGTTAATAGGCGCAAAAATATAGTTAGATAGAATGAACAATATTTGATAGCACTACAAAGTGACTACAATCAACAGTAAGTTAGGGTGTACTTTAAAATAACTGAAAGAGTAGAAATAGAATGTTCCTAACACAAAGAAATGTTAAATGCGTGAGGTGATGGATACCCCAATTACCCGGATTTGATTAATTCACATTGTATGCCTGTATCAAAACATCACATGTGCCCTATAAAGATATGCTATTATGTACCCATAATTAAACTATTATGTACCCATAATTAAAAATAAAATAAAAAATAAACCAAAAAATTTTATAATTTCAAAAATGCTATATAAATGGAATCTCATAGTGTGTAACCTCTGGGATTGGCTTTTTTCACTCAGCATAATTCCCTGGAGATCCATCCAAGTTCTTACATGTATGAATCATTTGTCCCTTCTAGTTGCTGAGTAGTATTCCATGCTATGTAAGCACCACATGGTTTGTACCACTGTTGGTTTAACCATTAACCCATTGAAGGAAATCTGAGCTGACTCCAATTTGAGGCTATTACAAATAAAGCTGCTATGAACATTCATGGACAGGTTTTTGTGTGAACATAAATTTCATTTCTGTGGGATAATGCCCAGGCGTGTAATTGTTGGGTCATATGGTGGCCGTATATTTAGTATTTTTAGAAATGGCAAAACTGTTTCCCATAGTGGCTATACCATTTTATATTCTCACCAGCAATGCAATATGTAAGTGATCCAGTTTCTCCACATTCTCACCAGCATTTGGTGGTGTTACTATTTTTTTTAAGCTATTCTGATAGGTATGCAGTGATATGTCATTGCAGTTTTAATTTTCATTTCCTTAGTGGTTAATCACGTTAAATGTATGTATTTGCTTTTGTTTATTTTCTTCTAAAAAACATCTGCTTATATCTTTTACCCATTTTCTAGTTTTATAGTTCATTTATTGTTGAGTTTTGAAAGTTCTTTACATGTACGAGATAACTTTACATGCTGGATATATGGTTTGCAAATATTTCCTCTGGGTCTGTAGCTGGTCTTTCATTCCTTGCTCAGGGGCTTTCAAAGAGCACAAGTTTTCAATTTTGAAGCACGAGGTACTACATTTTCCTTTTATGGATTATGCTTTTGGTGTCAAGTTTAAGAACTCTTTGCTCAGCCCCTAGATCCTAAAAATTTTCTCCTACATGTTTTTCTAAAAGTTTTATAGTTTTGTTTCACAATTAAATATATGATCCATTTCGAACTTTTTTTTTTTTTTTGAGACAGGGTCTTGCTCTGTTGCCCAGGCTAGAGTACAGTGGTGTCATCATAGCTCACTGCAACCTCAAACTCCTGGGCTCAAGAAATCCTCCTGCTTGAGTTAATTTTCATATAAGGTATGAGGTGTAAATTTACTTGTTTGTTTTACCTGAGAATGTCCAATTGCTCCAGGAACATTTGCTGAAAAAGCTATCCTTCCTCTATGGAATTGATTTTGTTCCTTTGTCAAAAATCACTTGAGCATATTTGTGTGGGTCTATTTCTATCCTCTATTCTGTTTCTTTGATCTATGTCCTTATTCCTTCATCAATACCATACTTCATTGATGACTATAGCTAGATAGTACATCTTTGTATTAGGTAAGTTATTCTTTTCACTTTGTTCTTGTGTGTCAGGATTGTTTTAGCTATTTTATAGCTAATTTAATTTTATAAATTTTAGAATAAGCTTGTCTTTGTTTATAAAAAATCTTGCTGGTATTTTGATATGAATTGCATTAAACATAAAGATCAATTTGGGGAGAAGTACATCATTACTATGTTGAGTCATCCAGTCCATGAACACTGTATGTCTCTCCACTTATTTAACTCATCTTTGATTTCATTCATCAGAATTTGTAATTTGAAACACACAAATCCTATAGATATTTTGTTAAGTACATACCTAAGTATTTAGCTTTCTCTGGAACAACTCTACGTGGTATTGTATTTTTAATTTCAGTTTCTGCACGTTGTTAGTATATAGAAATGTGATTGATTTTTTGTGCTCATCTTGTATTCTGTGACCTTGATGAACTCATTTATTAAATGAAGTCTTTTTGAGACTAATCTCTGATCATCATGTAGCTGAAATACATAACCTTTAGGCAAAAGCCTGAGGCCCGTGACATTGCTTTTTGTTTTTGAAATGGACCTGATATGATTATTTTAGACCTTCAGCAAACCACTGGGAGATGCTGCCATAGAAAAGGTTCTTTATGCAAACATGTTGCAAAACGATCTGTTGACTGATCTGTGATCTGTTTTAACCAACCACCTTTTCAAGCTGAACAGGTAGAGCCTAATGATGAAGGAATGATCTGAGGTCAGCAGTTTATAGAGAACTTAATTCTAATTCTGGAATGACTTGTCAAGAAACTCTTGTTTTACCAGCTCATGGAAAATTAGGTGGTTTTGGGGGCTTGGAACCACATTAAAGTTGAAAATTATTTCAGAAGTTATAGAACATGCAGAAACTATCTTTTCAAGCTAATATGTGGCCAAATTGGTGCTTGCCAGCAACCAGCCTAAAGCAGCACAGGAAGAGAGCTGATCCTATATATCTTTCTTTCTTATGTTCTTTTCCTTTTGAAGAGTTTCCTTTAAGAAATTAAACAGGACAAAATCCTCAACTTCATTTTTCCCCCCAGTTCCCTAATTTCAATTCAGAACCATATCTTTGTTTAAGGGTTTATGTAGATAAATCTCAATTTTGTCAATCTCAATTTTGTCTAAGAAGTAGGATCAACTTCTAATTTTCAGTGTTAAATCCTACGCTCTACTTTCTCCTGCAATATTCTCAAGATGACTGCACCAGGTTATGTCCCACGCTGGGCCAGACGTTGTCATAAACCAAATAACTGTCCCTGCATTACTGCTAGCTCAGGAGTGCTACTGGCACAGTCTGAAACAGTTTATGCTCAGCAAGTCCAGTTGCTTGTTATGGTATCAAAGGCTGAAGGGAACAGAGAAGAATAACAGAAATGCTCATTGTGTGTGCCCCTTCCTACCCACTTCCAGAAGCATCTGGAATTCTCCTGGGATAGCCTTGGGCTTCTCTGGTGAGCCTTTGACTCAAGGAAAATTAATCCACATAAATGTTCATAAACATTTGAAACTCCAAGGAGCAAGATCCACAATGGTAGATAAAAGTGGCAATTTTTGTCATTAATTGTAAATTAGAGAATATGTTGTAGCCAGAGTAAAAAAAATCTCAGCTGCCTTGGAGGGGGTGGGTGGGTGGGGGCAACAGGAAATGAAAATGAACAAAAAGGCCTGCATAAGGCAATAGGGAACAGTGGGGACTGAGGATAATTTGTAACACACACCTTGCCTAAAGACACTCAAATTTAAAAACAAATTTTAAAGTGTTGAATACGACTGGAAAAAACCACATGCCAACAAAAGTTTTTGTAAGGCCACTAGTATTAAAAACCTTGAAGTGATGGCTAACTATGTAGAGGAAAAAATTACTTGAGATTTCACATGTGTGTCCATAGGTCTGCCAAGATAGCCAAATCTCAAATCAATGAACTGGTGACTAGCTACTAGTTAGCTTCAAGAAGGCAGCTTAATGACTCACCTTACCTCATATGGTACCCAAGCTTCCGGTACTCTACCAGAAGCTGAATTCAAAGGATTGCCTTTTAATTCAAGCAAACAGACATTTATTAAAATTACTTTTCTGAGAAACATATTTATGTGCGTTATAAACAAGAACGCTTTTAACATTAAAAAATTTGAACTTTAAAAATATGTAAAATGTTCAAGAAACGTAAACAGGAATTTTCATCTCATTTTCCATATGGTTATGTAAGCACCTTAAATATCAACACAGATCACAGACAAGCCCATTTATATTCATAAGAATTTTCTAAATAAGAACAAATTAATTTAAAAATTGTTTCCAAAATTAAATGTTATTTTTTGGCAGCTAAAGTAACACTTGTTGTAATCAAGAGTGAAGGATAATGTGTGTGCTACATGTAAGTAAAATGAAGATTTTTTTTCTTAAAAAGCAACTTTAACATGTTTATATTTAACAATTCCAGTGGACACTTTCCTACAGCTTTCTCTGACTTTTTATATCTGAAGATATGGAACATGAAATTAGATTTTCTTCATGACCCTTGTTAACACTATTAACACCCATAATTGTTTAGCATTTCTTTCAAAATTTTTCTTTCTTCCTCAATGGTTGGTAATTTATAGAAATTTATACACTTATACCTGCCTTGGATACCTCTACCAACTCCAGTATTGATTATTACCTGCCATGGGCAAATAACCTAGACTGTTAGAAATATTTGTTAAATAAGAGTCAGTAATTATCAAACCAGATTTGAAGAAATAAGTTCAGAGAACAGAGCTGTGACAGTTATGTGACAATTGTTTTAGGCAATCAGAGCTCCTTTAGGTTTTTGTTTTGCGTTTTTACTAGTTTTTTGATAAGGATTATGTTCCAGGTTTCCAAGAAGACTGACTTTTAGAATAACAGCTTTCAAAAGGAAAATAATATTATTTGGTTTTTAGTTAAAGAAAACATCTTTTGTACATGAAGATCAAATGGAAGGTCTACTTTTGTTTCTAGTCTCAACTACATTTTAAAAAACTTTAAATGTGGTAAAAAGTTTAGTTTTTTCCCAAACTAAACACAAATTTTAAGTGTTTATTTTGAATAAAAATACACTTATTCTTAATATAGACCTGAAAAAGTTATGTATGTTGTGTTAGTTTCTGAGGGGTGCTGTAACAAATTACCAGTAACTGGGCAGTTTACAACAACAAAGCTTACTCTCTCACAGCTCAGGAGGCCGGAAGTCTGAAGTCAAGATGCTAGCAGCGTTGGTTCCTGCTGGAGAATCTGTTCCCTGCGTCTCTGTGGCTTCTGGTGGTTGCTGGCAACGCTTGGCCTTCCTTGGCTGGTAGCTTTATCACTCTAATCTTTCCTTTTCTCTTCACACAGCCTTCTTTCATGTCCCCTTTTCTTGTAAGGACACCAATCATTGGATTTAGGGCAGACTCTAATCCAGTATGATTTCATTTTAACTTGATTCCATCTGCAAAGACCCTATTTCCAAATAAGGTCACATTCACAGGTATCGGGGGTTAGGACCCGAACGCATATTTTTGAGGGACACGATTCAGCCCACTATATATGTGTACATATTAGATATTTAACATGTACTATAGGATATACAGTGTAAAATTACATAAAGTACAAACTTTCTCTTGATAGATGATTTTACAGATATGGAGGAGTTAACCAACTCCGAATCGATTTTTAAATGGTACCATCTTAAAACTAAAGATTTTAATGTCCTACTTGGAAAAAGCATGTAACCTTTCAAGTCAAAGAATGAAGTTCCAACTCCAGGAAACTCTCTATTCTGGCCATTCCATCTCGATTCTAAGTAAACATTCTAATTAGAACCAACCCTCATAATTACTTTTATATTAATAGATTAGAAGGTAAATGTTATTTTATCTGGGTTTTATCTCTCTGCTATAAATTGCATTGTTACCTCATATCATGCCCCTTGCATTATCAATTATTGGAGACACTTCTTAGACAGAATTGAGGCCATGAGTAAGTGGACAAGCAGCTGATAGTTAGGGGAAATTTTTTTTACCTTCCCTTGCATGGCTGGATCTCTACTTTGGCTGTGAAAACACTGATATGAGACACCCCTTTAACTCATTCTGGGAGTTTTTGGAAAGCCAGTATAAAAAGCTATTGAGCAGGCAGAGGAATTCCTAACATGAATCTCTGGCTTATTTTTAGATTTTTTCTGATGTCTAGCAAAGAAGAAAGTGCATTTATGTCTATCAACATGAAGAGCTTTTATCTCTAGGTGATACTCCCTGTTGTTCATCAATAGCCGTTGGCACACTAAAACAAAGGAAACGTTTGTATTTTAGGGAACAGATTTCTGTTTACCCACTTTTGAGTTCCACGTAAATTGGCAACCTTGAGGAGGAAGACATTTTAGACCCTCAAATCCTTAGATCCACCCAGAAATCCAGCTTGATTCATTTTCTCTTTATAGGGGTCTGATTTATGTCAGAGGATTGTGATTATGGGTATCAGGTTGCCTTTCTCACAAGCCTTTTTAATTTGCACCATTATCTGGTGATAAGGGTGTAATGGGCCCGTGTCTTCTGAAAAATACAAAAGGGTGCTTTGCCACAAACACTCATGGATTGAGGAGCAGCTCTATTGGATGCTATTAATAGGATGGTAGCTGACAAAAATGTCCAAGATATAAGTTATTGTTCCAATCCACTTGAAACCTTAGAATATGTTCCCCTAGTCACCCTATTAATGGAGATATATTATCTCTCTGAGAATTTCCTGTCAAACTCTGTTAAGTAAATAAAGACTAGGTGAAATATTAGAAACAGAACTAACAAATGGGCTAAAGTCTCCACTGGAAAGAAGAGGACCAGCTGTTTACTGTGCTAATTTGAAACAAAATGAAAATGTATGTTTTTCATCTTTGTGGAATATAATTTTCAAACATAGGCTGAAAGTTGGCTTTAGAAAAGACCTGTTTCTTTTTTGAAAAAGATATTTAGTGGTCTGGTTTTTGTGTGACAAATGCGACTAGGGCCTTGACCTAAGACACATGTCTGTCTGAGTCTTGCATGTTGCCTCTAATTTGAACTCAAACCATGGAATAATATTTGAATCATTTAGCTGGGTTAGTTCAATTGTGTCAAGATCAGAATAGACTAGAACTTTTTTATAGTCTGAGACCTATCATTTTAGCTACCAACTATCAGGAAGTTTGGTGTGGATGAGCAAAGCCACCCAGCTCTATGCAGATCTCAACCAAATTCCCTGTTGCCCTAGGAATCCAATACATAACTCATATTTCATCCTGCCAGCCAGTGGCTCTCAACTAGGGGTGATCTCCTCCATCCCTTGGCCAGGGACTTTGAGCAATGTCTGAATGTCTGGAGACATTTTTGGTTGTCATAACTGGAAATGTTGCTACTGGGCAGCTAGTGGGAAGAGACGAGGGAAACTGCTAAACATCCTGCAATGCACAGGATAGTCACCCACAGCAAAGGATTCTTTGGCCCCAAGTGTCAATAGTGAAGTTAGAAACCTAGCTTTAGAGCAGTGATCTTTAAACAGGGACGTGTGTCAAAACCACCTGGAGAGCTAATAAGGCACACAGAGGCCCAGACCCACTGAAGTAGGGGAAAGGCCTTTGTAGTTTTACCAAGCTGCCAGGTGATTCCCACTAAAGCTCAAGAACCACTGCTATAGGGTATTAATGAGGTTTGGAAGTTGGACATGAACCATTATTCAAAACCTTTTTGGAGTATATACTCTTCAATTGCTCTAGAGCTCTTGCACAGGAAAGAAATAAATCCTATAAAAATAATTTCTTAATCATTTTTTTCCTAGGCCAGTATTTCCCACCCAATCTGTGGAATGTGAAATTGTTATGAGGGCTGGGAGGATCCATATGTGTGTAAGCATTGCTCATAGAACTGAAAAAATATTATCTTCACATATAAATATATGAATATTTTCCAAATTGCATAGATGATCTGATTAATAAGGTACACATTCATTTAAAAGTGTTACTCATTGAGTGTTTTTTAAAAAGAAATGAACACTAATATATCTCTACTGTCATATGTGGGTTCCTGAAATATTTTGATACTTATTTTACAAGGGGTCCTCTGACTTGAAAACCACCTGTAGACTACATTTTCAAGATTTTTCCAAAGGCTTTTTTTTTTTTTTTAAATAGTCAAAGTATCAATGCTCTCACCAGTTTCTTCTGAGATTCCATGTAGATTTCTACACCTAATACTTGGTTTAGAGTACTGTTTCCCTAAGCTTGATTTCTCAAATAAATCACCTGGGGATCTTGTTGTCCCATAGAGCTTGATTGGGTTGGCCTGGGCTTATGATTCTGCACTGTGACAGGCTCTCAGGAAATGTAATGCCCCTGGTCCTCAGACCATAGTTTGAGTAGTGGGGATTCAGACATGTCATTTTCTGGAAATTTACTCACTCTCAGCACACCACATTTCTTAAAAGGCATATGCTGTTGAAATGACTAGATCTCAGTAAAGCAGGGAGAGCAAAAAGAAAAAAATCTACTAAATGAAATATCACAACTCATGTTTAGCTTGTGTAAACGTTATAGAAAGTCCTTCTAGGCTGATAACCAGAATCTATACAGAACTTAGGAAAATCAACAAGAAAAAATCAAACAACCCTATTAAAAAATGGGCAAAGGACATGAACAAAAACTTTTCCAAAGAAGAGAGAATGATGGCCAGCAAACATATAAAAAAGTGCTCAACTTCTCTAATCATCAGGGAAATGCAAATCAAAACCACAATGAGATATCACTTAACTCCAGTGAGATTGGCTCATATCAAAAAATCCCCAAATAACAAATGTTGGCGGGGATGTGGACAGATAGGAACACTCATACACTGCTGGTGGGACTGCAAATTAGTACAACCTCTATGGAAAAGAATATGGAGATACCTCAAAGAATTAAAAGTAGAATTACCATTTGACCCAGCAATCCCACTACTGGGTATTTATCCAAAAGAAAAAAAGACATTTTATAATAAAGACATCTGCTCTCGAATGTTCATAGCAGCACAATTCACAATTGCAAAGTTGTGGAAACAACCCAGGTGCCCATCAATACACGAGTGGATCAATAAAATGTGGTATATGTATACCATGGAGTATTACTCAGCAATAAGGAACAATAGTGAATTAACACAGCTGGTATTATCCTGGTTGGAGCTAGAACCCATTCTTCGAAGTGAAGTGTCACAGGATTGGAAAAACAAGCACCACTGGTACTCACCATCAAACTGGTACTAACTGATGAACACTCACATCACACAGGGCAATAACATTCATCAGAGGGCGGGCGGGCGGGAGGGGGGTTGAAGGGATGGGAAAAACTCTCACTGAATGGATGTGGGGAGCACAGTTTGGGAGACGACCACGATTGTGGCTCTGACACGGGCAGAACAGGGGCAATGTGTATGGCCAAAGTGTTGTACCCCCATGATATTCTGAAATTAAAAAAATAAATTAAAAAAAAAAAAGAAAAAAAAAACTTTAAAACATTCTAAAAAAATTAGGAAATGTAAAACTTTATGCAGATCCATCAAAATACATATAATTAAAGTAAAATATGTGAATAAAATAAATGTATTATACTGGGAAAAAAAAAAAAAGAAAGTCCTTCTACATGAACTGATTAATTTTTTTAACACAGTGTTACCACACAATAAGAACACAGAAAGAAAATTCAAATGATAACAAAATCCCATGTAAAAAGTACCTTAGTCTGTTTGGGCTGTCATGATAAAATATCTTAGACTGGGTAATTTATTAACAGCATAAATCTGTTGCTCACAGTTCTGGAGACTGGGACGTCCAAGATCAAGGTGACAGCAGATTCAGTGTCTGGTGGGGACTGCTCTCTGCTTCAAAGATGACATCTCGTTGCTGTGTCCTCACATGGTAGAAGGAGCAAATGGCATCCTTGTGCTTTTTTATAAGGGAACCAATCACGCCCTAATCACCTCCCAAAGGCTCCACCTCTCAATCAGTACCACAACAGTGGGGGTTAAGATTTCAACATTTGAATTTTTGGGGGGGAGGGACACAAACATTGGGTGGGCTCTATCGTTAGGATGCTCCAGATAGCCCTGAACATGAACTGCATTTTATTCCAAGTCAACCCTGGATCACTACTTCTGCTAGCACTGCCCTGGGGAAAATCACCCACCTTATGGCATGCAGGTGAGACCACTGGGATCACTTTAGAGCCTGTCACCTCTCTTCGTAAATGCGTCTAGATATTCCTTCCTGACTTTTTGCTATTTTTTTTTGCTTTAATACATAAACTTCAGTGCACTAGCAATCATGATATCACTTATTAGATTTAGAGTAACACATTTTAATATAATAGATTATATATTTATATTATATAAAATCAGGTGGCTTCCCATGACAATTATGTGATTTGTTTTTCTGTGGTAGAAACGGGATATTTGTGGAAGAAAGCAGGCATTTAATAGGTTCTCAATATGGGTTTGCAGATTAGTACCAATTTAAATAGAACATGGTGGCCCAATTGGCATTTTTTCCTCTGGCCTAGATTCTGGTGCTAAAATCTGCCTAATAAATGAATTTAAAGCTTGTATTAAAGCAGAGAGTAGTGAATTATAATATAGATGTTAAATATGCATCAACAGCTGGATTTGTAAATGCTAAACTCAGGGGTACAAATTATGTGTCCCCTCCAAGAGCCAGAGAACAAACTCCTCACTGGGGACAACATCTGCTCACTCCAGCCAATGGGTGTGATGCAGGGATGGGGGTTTCTAGATGCTCTCAATTTTCAAAGATGGAAATCTGGATTTCTTATGTGAAACTTCCTGGTTTTCAAGTATAGAACACTAACTGAAAAAATTCAAACCTCTGCATAGAAAAAAATAAAATGAGACTGGAAGTTGAATTTGGTTTTCAGAGCGCCAGTGTGCAATCTTTAGTCTATAACAGTGGTGTTCCAAGTATGGGTCCCAGACCAGCAGCATCTTCTATATCACCTGAGAACTTGTTAGAAATGTGAATTCTTGGGGCCCACCCAAATCTACTGAGTCAGAAAGTCTGGGGGTGGGTTTTAATAAGCCCTCCATGAGACTCAGCTGCAAGCTCAGGGTTGGCAACTACTGGTCTAGTGATTTTATGATGGGCCCAGTCAGTTCCTTCTTGTTGTGGAACTTCTGCCTCAGTTTACTATTTAGTGCTAAGATTCCAGGTCCCCTTTCAAACTGGAGATTTGAGGTGTGGCTGTTGCCCTGAGGAGCTTTCCCTCGCCCTCAGCTCCCAGTCACTTTAACTTGCTTCCAATCAGTCCAGATCTCTAGTTTGGAAACCGTCTGGGACTTTTCTCTCAATACCCAGCTAGCTGAACTCTATGAAATGGCAGTTTTTGTAGGTCAAAAATTGTTGCATCTGTTACAACATATTTGGTAATATTGTCACTTATTATATACATCTGCTTTCTACCATGCATATTAATTACCTCAAAGAATTGTCAGGAATAAATAAAACCATGCATATAAAATGCCTAACCCAGTGCCTGGCATGTAGTAAACTCTCAGGAAATGTTAGCTGTTATTAATACAATTATACCTAATACAATGATCCGGCAAGACAATTATCCTGTTTTTCAGATGAACATTTTGAGGCTCAAGGAGTTAAGTTGCCAGAAATCACGTATGTAGGAAGAGGCAAGGGCAGGACTTGAATTCAGGTGTTTCTGCTCCCAGTTCCTGTGCTTTATTCCCCGTGGTGCATGGTCCCTCCACCTGTGTTGGTGAGCAGTGCTGCCAGGCTTGCCACTCCTTCCTGGACACTGCACTTTGATCTGCTGGATCCCCTTGTCCCAATCCTTGCCCTTCCCGTGAGCCCAGCACATAGATTCCAGAGGTTCTGCTTTAAGGCAGTGGAAATGCTGGGGTGATGCCAGCTCCAAAGGATCCCCTAGGACTGATCTACACCAGAATGATTCTATGCACAAGGAGAGCTCAGGGGGAGACAACTTGGGAGGAGCCAGTCCCAGAGCTGACACCTTCTGGCTAGATTGATGGGCTGCCAGAAGAAATATCATTCCTGGTCACTAGCAGAGAGCATTTGGGTTCCCCTGGCCAATAACCAGAAACCCAGGAAGGGTAGTTATGCCTTGAATGTGTGCCAATGGCATTGGTAGGGAAAGCCCCAGGTCAGAGGAGCTGGCCAGCAGGGGGAAGCACAGGTAACGGGCTCTGTCAGTGAAGGCATTACCCCAAAACAATGGGGTGACAGAGCCACCGTGAAGGTTTGTGTTTACCACTGATGGTAGTCCTCACCAAGGAGGCAAGAGCAGGTTGAATTCTTGACCAAACCCTGCCTGCAAGGCCATGCTCCCACGGGGCTGCACCACTTAGAGGAAGTATCTTTTTCTAATTCTGTCAAAATTGCAGCATGAGTTCATGCTGACCCTGAGTAAAAGGCAAGTAGGAAGGGCTAGGAAATGGGCTGGGATTCGGATGATTCCATATGAGACAGAGGAAGGGTCCTATAGAACCCTTGAAAGTAGGTGGCATTGAAGGATGATAAAATGCTGTCACTTCCCTGTTGAAAAACATCTATTCATTCCCTCATTCAGCACTTAATAGACTAGTTTTTAGAACAGTTTTAGGTGTAGCAGAAAGTACAGAGAGTTCCCACATCCTGCCTCCCTTTCCCTCTCTTTTCCCTTTCCTGATGAACCAATATGCATACATTATTATTAACTAAAGGCCATAATTTACATTAACTTTCATGCCTTGTGCTGTACATTCTATGGTTTTCCACAAATGTGTAATGACATGGACCCACCATTAGCGTGTCATACAGAAGATTTTCACTACCCTAAAATTCCCCTCCATTTATTCATTTCTCCCTTCCTCCTCCCAACCACTGGCAACCACTTATGTTTTTATTGCATCTATAAGAGTATTCCCTTTTCCAGAATGTCATATAGTTGAAATCGCAGCGCATATAGTCTTTTCAGACTGGTTTCTCTAACTTGGCAATGTGCATTTAAGGTGTCTCCCTGTTTTCTCTTGGCTTGATAGCTCATTTCTCTTTAATGCTGAGTAATATTCCATCGTATCGATGTCACTTGAAGCTTTTGATTTACAGAATACTATACTAAATCCCTGGGAATATACAATAAAAAACACCTCATATGTAACTACCCACCTTGTGCCCAGAGTTTTGCATTGTCATTTTAATAATGCATTGTCTCATCTATTTCTCATAAAGCCCCTGTGAGGTAGGTACTAATTTCACTATTAGTGAACTGAGGCTCAGCTACGTTAGTTGACTTGTCCAAAGACAGCATGTGGTAGTGCCTATATTTGAACCCAGGACTTTTACCCCACTAGATCTCACTCCTTTCAATATAAAGATGTATATGCACTGTCCTTGGAGAGATTACAGGTCAGTGGGAAACAAGAGCAGAAGCATTTGCATTGCATGCCTCAGCTTCTCCATCAGTATCTGTGTACTTAAGCAAAATTCTCTTCTGCCACTCATTGTCTCTTGCCCTCTATTGTAAACATCCTCTAAAAATTGTACCTAATATGCCAAGCAGTTCAGATCTTTCTCTCAGCTTGCATTCCCTGCCAGAAATAAATGAACTCCTGTTAGGTAATTAAATGGGGACCTCCTACCATGTGATGCTCTGTCTGACTCCAAAGTCCATCCTTTTCTCACTGCATCACAGGTCACGTCTCCTAGAAAAGACACAGGTACAGCTGGTTAACCAACTCAATCTTCTTTAATTTCTCATACTTAGCATTTTCTCTGATATCTTGGCCATATGGCTTGCTGTTAGGAAACTCAGGAGTCCAGTAAGACGTGTTGGCAAGGCTTGTGGACCAGAGCTCAAGGTCAGAAGAGTAGAACAGGGTATTCCCTCTGCTCCAGAAGCGTGCATGCTTCAAGGGCCTTGCTTTGGGTTGGCCACCCAGCCCCCCACTCTAATACCTTCTCTAATCCATTTGGCTGAAGCAACAGTATGTCCAATTTTCCTAACCACAACTTTGAATTTTTTACTCCTCTGCTCAGAGTTTCCCAGTGAAAGGAAATAGGGTAATTTTACAACAGAGAAACCTGACAGACACTCCCTTGATCCACTGCTGAGAGTTAGCGTCACCAGGAATGGGACAAGTGAAATCTCAGGCTACTGGAAAGAATGCCCTGAGAAGAACACAGCGTCCCCTCTGTGATACTCTTGCCAAAGCTAGATTACCTGACTCTAATTGTGAGGGGTCATTAGAGAAACCCAAGTTGAGGGACATTCTACAAAAGTACTGGTCTATTATCTTCAAAAACATGCAAGTTACAAAAGTCAAGGAAACAGCTGCAGACTGAAGAAGGCCCCGAGAAATGACAACATATGCAAATGTGTGATACTGACAATGTTAATTTCGTGATGTCCATATTTGTATGGTGGTTATGCAGAAAAAAGTTCTCAAAGGTAGGAAATACACTCTGAAGTATTGGAGGTGACAGGGCATCATGTCAACAACTTAATCTTTGTAATGTTCTTCCAACTTTGTTCTAAGTTTGAGATTGTTTCAAAACGAAAAAAACTCCCGGATAACTCCCTGTGGCTGCATTCTTTTCCATAATGCCTTTGGCTGATATGTGGGGACTTCTGTAATGTGTTTCTACTCTCCCAGCCCTGCCCCATTCCATGGCTCCCCTGACAGCTGGTCAGCTCCTTACTGTTCCAAGAGATGCCACTCCATTCATGTTTCTGGCTTCTCTCTGCAGTCAAAAATGCCCCATCTCCCCGCTGCCCATCACCAGCCTATTTGTTAGTCCAAGTCCAAGGTCAGTCTCTCCTCGTTCAGGCAGCGCTCATTCCAGATACTTCTGCAAACACCATCCTCTTAAGTATGTGCACAATAAACACCTACTTGCTGACTGCCTGGTTGGATCTTCACTGGAATAAAAGAAAGAACTATTTACAATTCATTTCTCTGTGGAAAAACTCAGCACTTTATTAATACAAAGGACTTCTACTCCTTTCAGCCTTGACCGAAAACTTAAAACATGTAGCACGAAGGCTCACTTTCTCAAGCCCAAGAAAACTTCTGTTTTTCAGTTGTAGCCTCTGAAATATTCTCAAATAAACTATTAGCTCTGTGTCCATCTGAGACTTCTTGCATCTTTCAACTCACCTTTCCTAATGACTGAATGAATTGTCTCATTAACACATGCATAGTAAAGTGTGTTCAGCAAATATAGAACCTGAGAAGTAGTAGAACTAGAGAATTCAGCCACCGGCTGGGTTCCTCCAGGAATATTAGACCCAGCCATTTGCCATACAAAACCGACAAACACACACACATACGCCTGCTAACCTGTGGGATTCTGATCTTTTTAAGACATCTTGTGTTTAAACTGAAAATCATCCTTCAGAAAAAAATTGAGAATGCAGTTGGGGTGGTTTATGAGGGATAGAAGAGTCTCTACAGTCTAAGACACCTGTATATGCTTCCTCTGGGGCACTAATTGAATAATTTCATGTCCAGTTGCATTTCTGAAGGTGCAAAATTCTATTTTGTGCCTTGGAACTATGCTTAGATGTGAAGACAGAGAAAGTGTCTGGCACTTAGCGTGTGTCTCTCTCTGTTTTTGTGGATGTACTTGCTCAACCCAATTTTGGAAATATGGCCTTCGGTGGCTCATTTTTGTATGATTGGTACATAATGACACTCATCAGTAGCTTATTGCTATGTAATCAAAACTACTCAAGATTTCAATGCTGCACTAATATTAACTTCAACCATTTACTATTTTAATGAAGTGAGTGTTGATATAAACATTTGCATACTTATTTGTCAATACAAACAGATTTGATGTCGAGTAATAAGGTCATTAAAAGTAATCACATATTTACATTTTTAATCCCTGTTTCCCTCCACCCCTTGCTCCAATTCCTCTCCTCTTCACCACTGCACTAAATAAATTAACGAAGTGGCATCAAAGCCACAGTATAGGACCATGGTGGGCTTTTCCATCATAGAATCTGTCACCGTCACTGGAGAACCTGCTGGCAGGTGCCAACAGCACAGAGAAAGGTCTCTTTCTGTAGTCAGATTCCTTCAAGATGCTCAGAGGCCACTGGGTTGAGCTGTGATTTGTTTTGAGAGAGCTCGAGGTGGGTTAGTTTGATGCATTCAGTAAGTCCCAAATGAGTCCAACACAAAAAGTCCCAGATGGAACCAACAACAGCTTTTACTTGCATTAAGGCTAAACCTCAAGCTATGTTTACGCACGCCGTGCCCAGCTCCTGCGCAGGCTCACTGTCCTCCTTCTCCTTCCCACTGTCAAGATAGCCCAGATCTAGCTAATGGAGAGATGGTTTTGGAAGATGGAACAAGCCTGGGCATGTAGAGAGGAGAAAAGGGGAAGATGGAATTGCTTTCTGGAAGCTGAGATACCAAACGTTAGGCTGAATGTCAGAGCCCGAAGAGATCTTGGAGATCCATTGCTTAAAATGCGTATTTTACAGATAAACACCTAAGGGCTCAAAGAAGTAACTGATTTGCCTGAGGTCATACAGACATTCTGGATTCTTTCTCAAAAGTCCTCTTTGTCAAACTAATACAAGGGACTCAGTCACTCGTCAGAAATAGGATCAGTTGTCCAAAGTCATTCATGGTACATAGTATGGTACATGGTACATATTTTATTCGGACTAGCACACATCCCCCTGCTCCTCCAACCTGGATAATACCTATTGGGAACTACCCCTTCTAAATTAGATCCAATCTTGGTGGGAGAGTTAATGAAGGCTCCTGCCTTTCCTTCTCCAATTATGGGCTTGTAACCTGAGGCCAATCTTGTTCCCTCTTCTTGGAATTTATGTCTTAAGCCATAACAGACTGAAAAGGGCTGGAGCTGATTCACCCCAAGGCAACTGCTTGGTAGAGAATGTCTCCTAGTTCCTGCCCCCTAGGACCCAGGAACTGCTCTGCTTCTTTCTGAAGCCTGGCTTTTTCTCTTTGATTCTGGGAGTGACTCTCTAATCTATGGCAGATGCTGTGAGTGGGCTAACCCAGTGAGTCTCAACTTGGGGAAATTTTTCCTCCCAGGGGACATATGGCAATATCTGGAGAAATTTTTGGTTGTTACAGCTGGAGGGGGCATGCTACTGGCATTTCATAGGCAGAGGCCAGAGATGTTGCTAAACATCCTACATTGCCCTGTATAGCCTCCCTCCCTCAACAAAGAATGATCTGGCCTAAAATGTCCATAGTACTAAGACTGAGAAACTCTGGGCTAACCCATTACCAGGGGTGAGGAATCTGCAGCCTTAAGGCCACACGTGGCCTTCTAGTTTCTTAAGTGTAGCCTTTTGACTGTATCCAAATTTTACAGAACAAATCCTTTTATTTTTATTAATACATTTTTGTTTGTCTTTTATATTTTTATTTTATTTTTAAAATTAATGTATTTAAAATACCAAAGAATAAAATAAGTTTCAACAAAATAATGTTCCCAGGTTGACTGGCACAATTAGAATATCAGTAAGCCACAGGGCTAAATTGATGGGTACTATACTCATGATTTAGTTCTAACTTCTCCCACCTGACTGGCACCACTACCACACAAGGCTGGTTGTCAAGAGTTTATGGCAGTCAAGTACACCAGTCTATTAATAACTTTTGACAACAGTGCACTGTGTTTCTGTTTGAACTGGAATTTGTGAATAGCTGCACAGCTCAGCGGTATTTTTAAATTTTGTCTGCTTAACAGACCATCATGCCAAAGAAGACCAAGAGAACACTGAAGGAAGAAAACAGATTTTTTAATGAGGATTGGGAATTGCAATATTATCTTGTTTCTGCTAAAGATAAGATGATTTGCTTGCTTTGTGATACTGCAATATCAACAGTAAAGAAATTCAATGCTTATCAGCATTATAACACTCATAAGGACCACAAATATTTTAAATTAGAGGGAGAGGTGTGAAAGGTTGTATTGCAGAAAGTAGAAGATGAAAAGTAAAAGCAAAGACAATTCTTTCAAGCAGCAATAAGATCTGGAAATAATGCCACTGAAGCAACTTATAAAGTAGCTTATATACTTGGGAAAAAAGGGAAGCCGTTCAGTGATGTAGAAATTGTGAAAGAATGCATTGTTGAAGTTGTAGGATGCTTAGACCCTGATAACATTTCAAAGTACAAACAATTGCCTCTTTCAAGGAGAACCACAACTGATCAGCAGCATGAATTAGCCTTCAACTCAATAGAACAACTTCACGCAGTACTTCAAAAGGAAAATACGTATTATTCAATCACTTTGGATGAATGAACTGATACTGCTGACTCGGTGCAAGTTTTATACTTTATTTGGGTCATAACAGAAGATTTTCTTTGCTACAAGGAGTTACTTGCTTTGGGCACTCTTGCAAACAGAACACAGGGAATAGATATCTCCAACAACTTTCAAGATAAATGTCATGAAGTTGGACTGAGTTTGGTAAATTTAGTGAGTATATGTACAGACGGTGCGCCTTCTATGACAGGAAAACATGAAGGGTTCATTGCACAGATAAAAAAATATTAACAGATCCAGATGCTCTCATTTCTTTTCATTGTATCTTGCATCAGCAAAATCTCTGTGCTAAAGCTAATATTTTAAGTGACCCTTTGTAACAAGTTATAAGTATTGTTAACTATATTCATGCAACTGCAACATGGCATCGTCAGTTTCGTAACATGCTAAAGTTGAACGATGTATTCAGTGTGGATTTACCGTATCATTCTAAAGTGTGTTGGCTGTCACAGGGACAGGTGTTAGTCAAAATTTTATCTTTGTGAGAATAGATAGTTAAATTTTATGAAGAACAGAATCAGCAATGTGAATTATTGAAAGAAGATTTCTATGGGAATGCAGCATTTCTGTGTGATATCATGTCAAATCAAAAAGGCTTGAATATTTCTTTGCAAGGTAAAACTAAGTCTATATATGATATGTGGCAAAAAAATCCAAGCATTTCGAAAAAGGCTATCTTTTTTCAAAACACTTCTTCCTCAAAAAGAAATTTCAGATGAACATTTTCCCCAGTTAGCAAAGGTCATTGATGAGCAGAATGATATATGTGAATCATTTGAATAATACACACACAGCTGTTATAGACCTATTAATTGGAGAATACAATGAAAGTTTCACTGACTTTGAGAATCATGACATCACACTCAAATCAGCATTTCAGCCTCACCTAGTTGATAGCACCAAGGCACCTAAAGAACTACAGATGGAATTGATCGAGCTCTCTCTCAGTAGGTGACATTTTAAAGTCATTGATGCTAGGAAAGATACAATTGAAATATGGAAAAATGCAGTAGAATACCCATGCCTTCGGCAACGTGCCCCAAAAATGCTTTCTTGCTTTTCAACCGCTTGTTGCTGTGAATCTACATTCTCCTACCTAACTCATATCAAGACGCCCTTAATGTCAGTCAAATGACTGACACCCATCTAGAGATCAACTGAAACCATGGACTTCCATGCTGCAACCAAATATTCAAATGCTTTCCAACAAAAAGCAGTCATAACAAAGTCATTAAAAAGTTAGTTAACTTTAAAATTAACAAATAGTTGCCATTTTTTGATATTACTAAGTACATGGTAGTTAGACGTTTACAAAATAATGTACCTTTTTAAGTATATCTAATTGCAGTTTGTTGAATGTAGCCTTATTTGATTACAGCTAAATTAATGTGGCCTTCCAACATGAAAAGTTTCCCCACCTCTGCCCAATACCCATTTTCAATACCCTCTTCCTTACCTGCTTCCCTATAAAGACTAAAAATATTCACGTTCTCAGCCTCTCTTGCACTAAGGATTAGTGGCCCAGGTGATACAGTTCTGATCAGTGAGAATAAAGCATAAATCTGCTTTCATGATAAAAGGGACGGGAATAGCTATCCCGTCCCCTTCCTCCTGACTTGAAGGTAGACGAGGCGTGGTGTTCTGTCAGCCACCTTGTGACCATGAGGGAAAAGCCAATAGAATCACAGGCACTCAGTCTTTACATTGTTCAGCCATTAAAGCAAACCCAACGACTATGTCCTTTCAGACTTCTTGCTGTTGAAGAAAATTAAATCCTCATTTGTTTAAGCCATTTATAGTCAAATACTCCCTTACTTGCAGCTGAGATGATTCCAACAGTTACTCTTGCAATAAATTGTTTCTCTGCTTATGTTAGCTAGAGCTCATTTCCACATTTTTGCAAGAAGAGAACTCTACCTGATACAGCACACTAAATGTGAGCCTTTGTGGATTATGTATTGCAACCAAATTGAGGCTTTCTCTCTCTGATTATTCTTGATGCTGACTAAAATTTTGGCTACATATAGCAAACCATTGTGGCCAACTCTACTGTTCAACAATATTCTTGGATCTGTGTTTTGTAATAAGATTGGTGATAAAAATGATTTTTGCCATGGTTTCTGCCTTTTCACTATAGGTCATAAAAATCCTTCAAACTAGATAGAGTCAACTAGACATGTGTCCAGGGAAGGCCTTTTCAAGTTGGGACTAGGAAAGAGAGCTGAGGAATTGCTTTTTTATGCTCCTCTATAAAGTGACCACGAGGACTCAGCAGGCATTTCCGTAGGAGGAGGCCTGCATATTTGGAGAAGTAGACAAAGCAGGGAAAGACAGATTCACTCTCCTGCACCTGCCCATGTCCCTTCTGTTGCAGCTGGGGGTTGGGGGTGAAGGCAATTGCAGAGATCATTCCTTGGCCATGGCACAGTCGCTGCTGGACATGAATTTGTATTGCTGGTTTGTGTGGGAAGTCAGAGAGGTGGAAGTGGCTGTCAAGGCACTCTCTGATTCAGACATGATTCACTCAGGAGTATGGGGTCTTAACCGTGGTTGGTTCCATGACTTTTTCTTGATCAGGGTGACAAAGTTTAGTAATTCCTCAGAACTAAAACTTTTTTTGGAGGCAGTATAAGTGTAGTGTTTAGGACCACAGTTTCTAGAGTTTGGTTGCTTGCATTCAGGTGAGGCTTTATCCCTTAATAATAATAATGTTAGTGACAATAGCAGCAGCAGCTAAATAGTAATGAGGGTTGACCATATGCAACACTGTGCTAAGTGTTTTACATATACTATTATCCTTAGTAGCTGTTTGAGTTACTCAGACAGAAAATGAGGATAATAAGAGGATGCAGCTTATTGTTGTGAGGACCAAAAGAAACAACACAGCAGAATGCCTGGCAGCCAGTGATTAGTTATTAAGTGTTATCTTCTAAGATTCTAGGCAACAGGTGTTGACCAGTTGAAAGCTGCCTGAAATTTATATTTAAAAAAATACATTTTAAAGCAAACTATTCAGTTTGACTTATTTTGACTTTTCAAGAAGAGACAATAATAAACTAAACTCTGGAACATTTCTTCAGTGCCTGAACGATCAACTCGCGTAGCATGGATGCAAAACCAGGACTCAAATATTGGAGTTCAGTGGAGGGTTCTAGCTTCCTTCTTGCATCTGGAAACTGTAAAGCTTGTCTTTGAGGCTGGATGGCTGGATTTTATAGGGTTGATCTGAAGGGTCATGATTGGGTGTTCTTTTCCTTTGCTTGCTAGAGCAAGATTATAATTAATAATTTAAAAACTATTTGGTAAAAGCACCCCATTCCAGTGATTTGCTTAAAGTTGGAGTGAAAGTGGTCTGCTGCACTGGGATGAGATGACATAAATGATAATGATGATGATGATATATTATAATAGAAGATACAGATGCTGGGTTATTACTGAATGCCAAGCACCAACCCCTGCATCTCATCACATCACACATCCCTGTGAGAAAGACATTGTTCCCATTATACTCAGGTAAATGACTTAACCAAGGACCAGCTAGGAATTGGCAGAACTGCGATTGGAACCTAAGTTGTTTCCCATCTACTTCTCATAACTACCTTGCTAGAGTGCATGTCGTAAAGCAGGCAGAGCATCCTGCAACTATTCTCTGCAACACTGCTGTACAGGGTAGAAATTGCCTCCCCAATCTAAAATGGATGAGGCTCTGTGGCCTTCTGGAATGTTGGCTCTGCCTGGGGTGGGGTGGGGAGCCCTATGTCTGACTTCCTTTGGGCAGGAGTTGAGCTCTGAGAAGCTCTAACCAAGGATTTGAGATACTTTGCATAAAAATGTATCCCAAGGACTTTGTGCAGTATGGTGATATTTACCTGAATTCAGAAAAAACAATGTTCTAATAAGGGATTGACTACAGCTGTTTGGCCTCTTTGGCAGATGCTTTCCAGAATCTGTGTGCATTCATAAACAACATGTCACTGAGGTTCCGGCCAACCTTACCGCACTCAGAGCTGAACCTGTAAAACCTCTCACTACATTATCCATACCTTTCTAGCCACTGTTTATTTTTCCTTGAGAAAAATGAAAGTTTTCTATTTCTTGCCAAGGTTCTTACAGAGAAAGCTGGCTTTTTTTTCCCCTAAAATTGTCCTTAAGGATCAAGTATAAAATTAGTTAGAACTCTCATAAAGAAATTTAAAATCAAGTCTAATTTACTAAATGTGCTTTAGACTATTAATTAAGTGAACAATTTTTTATGAAGGGCTTACTAAAGGAAATTCAAATAGGAAAAGGTGCACTTTTAGCTAGTAGTGATAAAAGGAAACTTTAGGAGGGTCACCATCCAAGACAGTAAAGACAGAGAATCTTAGAGAATTCATCAAGGTCTAGAGGCTAATCCACAGATTTTTTTCTCCCCATCCCTTCCAGGAAGCAGCCATATTTATCAAGTAGAGCAACCATGTGTGGTTGTACAGGCTACACGTTGACATTGACTACAGCAACAAGACTGACAAATAAAGTCAAAAGACCAAATTCTTAGTTTACTAGAAGACACAATTCACATGGGGTCTACATTGTAAGGGGCCATTGGGTTCTTCATCTTTTTGGGGTCATGGGAACTTTTGAGACCAAGAAGACAGCTGTGAATCTTCTCTCCAGAAAAATGCACAGGCTCTCAATTGTTCCAGTATAATTTAAAGAAGTTCATGTTACCACCCCCAAACCCATTCAAAGACTCCAGTACTTGGGGTAAGAATGTCAGTTTCTGGTGGAACCAACTGGGAAGCCAAATCATAATTAGAAGCTGGCTTGGTGAGAAAATATTCAAATATTTCACAGAGTCAGATTAAATAAGTCAGTTTAACCTTTAGGAACTTCAGGTATAATGGGTGTTTTGATGTCAACAGGTATTAGAACAGAGTATGGCCAGGTGGTTCTGGAAATGGAACCTAGGCTTGACTTGCTATGCCTGCCTTCTCCTTAGTACTAACTTCCCTCCCCCAACCTGTGCCAGATGAGTCTTGAAAGGCTGACGGTTTCTACCCAATGTTTGCTAAGTGTCTCATTAAAAGGTAAAAAAAAGAATCTGATTTCTAAGAAACCCCCCTTTGAATGCAGTCTATGTTCTTCGTGTTATTTTGAAAAACAAATGCTTTCTAATGGCCAAAATATTTAAGTTTGAAAGCCGGATAATGAGAATACACAATAATCGCTTCCCTTGACTTTTTTTATTCCAGCAATAATTTCCTTGTCACTTGAATGTGACTTCCGATTGTCACAATGACTCCGAAACAATGATTTGGTGCTGCCTGATGGCACAAAGTGGAGTTGTGAAGCTGATGCCAAAACCATGTCAACTTAACTCAGGAGAATGACAAAAGCTCTGAGGAATCTCGCTCATTGAGAAAGCAAGCCAGGCCACTAAATTGGCACACAGGTTAGGTTTAGCAAATCTTAAGTATCTTGATTAGCTTCCTCTCCCATTTCCTTATGTGGAAGATCTCTGTTTGATTATGTATGCTGTCTGTAACTCCAAAATCCATAACTATGGAAGTCAAGTAAGGCTGAAACAATCCCTGAGGGAATTCCTCCCCACCCCCACCCAGGGGGGAAACCCTCACCCGAGTGTTTTTATACGAGAATAAAATCAGATTGTTTAAGCTATTAAAGGGTAAATCAAAAGGCAACTCAGCCCTTTGTTTTTTCAAAGATAGTAAATTCAAGGCCCAGGGACTTTCTCTGCCACATAAGGCCATGGAGCTCTTTCCCAATGAGTCTGAATGTAACCTCAGAGTCCTTCCCAGCACAGTACCAGCACCAAAGGGTTCAAGGTGGCAAGAGATGGAAACTGCTCTGCCTATACCTGCAATTCAAATTCCAGCCCCCCTGGATCATTATTTCACTAAGAAAATATTTGTTAAGCTCCTGCTCTGCACATCATAAAGTGGAGAGCAAGAGCAGATTCATTTAATCCCTTCTGGAACTGATAGTTTAGTGGAGTTGGACACTGAAAAAATAGCCACACTAACAGACGCTATGTTTTACAATGTGTAAAGGAATGGTTTTTTGAAATGAGATCTGAAAGAGGAAGAAGTGTCCGCAGGGCCAAGGACTGGAAGTGAGGAGAGAGTACTGGAAAAGGGTACAGTAAGTGCAAAGGCTATGGAATCCACAGAAAGCCAGTGTGGCTAGAAAGCCTGCAGCAGAAATCATGCAAGAGGTTGCAAGGCCAGGAGAAAGGGATGCAGCAGGATCTTTTTCACTATCACTCCCTGCTGGGATCCTATGCATCCTTCAAGGCCCAGCCAAAATGACTCTCCTCTTTCCTCTTCTCCTGGAACGACATAGACATTAACATGTTCAAATAGAGTTTATTTCTAAAGTCAATAATTAGGGAGACAATTATTTATAGTAAAAATAAAACCAGCCCATGAATATGAATTTAAATCATCAGGGTCTGTTCCTTTACAAGGCCCAAAGCCAAATATTAGTTTCTTGTGTTTCTCTTGCTTTTGGCTTTTGTCTTAGCCCATTTTCCTTTGCAATAACAGAATACCACATACTGGGTGATTTATAAAAAAAAAGGTTTTTTGGCTCACAGTTCTGGAGGCTGAGAAGTCTAAAAGCATGGCACCAGCATCTGGCAAGGGTCATCCCATGGTGGATAGGCAGATGGGCAATAAAGCACATACGAGAGAGAGGGTTCTCTTTTATATTAATAACAAAGCTGCTCCCACAATAACTAACCCACTCCTGAGATAACAGCATCAACCCACTCATGAGGGCAGAGCCCTCATGACCCAATTGCCTCCCAAAGGCCCCACTTCCCAACACTGTTACTTTGGGGATTAAGTTTCCAAACAGATAGATTTTGGGGACACACTCAAACCGTAGTAGCAGCCTTCTTCTCCCTAAGGCACTAGAGAGCAAACAGAAAAGGGTCCAGGATGGTATTTTTTTCCCCTCTTCTTACTTGCTAAGCCTCTGCATCCTGTTGCTTTTGGTTTGCTGAGTAAGATTTGCTACCTAAGAGCACAGAGCTCTGGTTGGGGAAAGCAAAGATTCTTAGTGGCTATCTGGAGTACAGAGAAGGGCATTGATGAGTAAACAGGATTAAGTCTTGTTAAATGGCTCAACAGGTCATCCTGTCTTTTGCCTCATTAGGAAAGCTTGCATAAAAGTTGCATTGCCAAGCAACGTTTTAGGAGTTTGATTGTTTATTGTGAATGTGTTTGATGCATTAAGGAAAGTGTTTGACCTTAAGGTAGGTATACAGCAAAAGCAAAAGCTTCTTGGAGTGATGCTGTTGCATTTGGATTATGTTTGTTCTCAAAAAGTGTTGTGTCAGTGGAAGGATTTATGGGAAAAGGGGCCTCATCCATCCTCATAGTCATATATTTTCACTAGAAAATCTAAAAACAAAACCAAAACAACCAACCAATTTGGGTCATGAACAGAAATCAATGAAAAAAAACCCTAAAACTTTTCTCCTGAACTACAGCCCCAAATGGTGATCCTATGAAGTTATACAAATTTCTTCCAGTTTGAATAATACTTCTTTTAGGAAAATTTAACCTGACCCTGTAGGCTAATAGACATTTTTTCTGTAGTATATACCCCCATGTCTTCTAGGGTTCCTTTTTTGTAATCTCAGCATATTGGTAATTACTTGTGTATGTCTGAATCAAAGAGAATTAGAAATTAAGATCTCTGGGTCTACTTGTTTACTAATGAATCTGTATCTGTTATTCACCCACTTACTCATTTCTCTATTCATTCCATAAATATTTCATGAGCACCTATTTACTGGTTTCCTATTGCTGCGGTAAGAAATTACCACAAATTTAGTGGCTTAAAACAACACAAATTTATTATCTTATCATTTTGGAAGTCAGACGTCTAAAAGTGGTCTCACGTGCTAAAATCAAGGTGAGGGCAAGGCTGCATTCCTTCTGGGTGCTCTAGAAGAGAACCCGTTTCCTCACCTTTTCCTGTGTCCAGAGGCTGCAGCTCACTGGCCTCACATCACTTCAGCCTCCGCTTCTGTTGTCACATCTCAGTCTCTGACTCTGACCTCTTGTGTCCTTCTTATAAGGACCTCTGTGATGATACTGGGCCCACTCGGGTATTCCAGAATAATCTCTCCAACTCAAGATCCTTAACTTAATCACATCTACAAAGTCTCTTTGCCATGTAATGTAACATATTCACAGGTTTCTAGGGTAAGATGTGGACATCTTTAGAGGGGGGCAGCATTATTTGTCCTACCACAACCCACTACATGTCAGGTCCTATGCTAATGCTATGAAGAGCAAAAAAGAGATCCTGTCCTCGTGGCTTTGTGGAATACTTCCTGATGCAGAGGGATGAATATAAACAAAGGCTCTGGGGCAGGACTCAGGAGGGAACACAGTGAACTTGGGAGACTGAGAGTAGATCTGTAGCACAGAGTTGGGTGGGACACTTGCTGCAGAAGAGGCAGCAGAAGCTGGCAGGGGTACACACAGCAGGATCTTGCAGGTTTATAATTATCAGAGCAAGAGAACAACTGCCTGGCTGATATGTGGAGACTAGATCAGGTGAACACTAGGATGCAGGTGGCTAGAACTGGTAGGGAACTATTGCAATAGTCTGGTCAAGAGGCAATGGTAGCATGAAGCAGGATGAAAACAGAGTTGGGGAGGAGTGATGAATGATGTAGTTCAGGGGTAGGCAAGCTATGGCCCAAGGGCCAAGTCTGACCCATGCCTATTTTTGTAAATAAAGTTTTACTGGAACTCAGCTACATCCATTTGTTCATCTAAGGCTATTTTCATCTACAAAGGCAGAGTTGAGTATTTGTGGCAGAGACCAAAATATTCACCTGAAGAGCCTAAAATATTTCCTATCTGACCTTTTATAAGGTTTGCCAACCCCTGATGTAGGAGGTTAAACTAATGGTACTTGCATAGAGATTGGACATGAGAGGGAGAGGGAGGTCTTTGCATTGCTGGTGAAATACACTTAGATGAGGCCCTGGTGTGCAGGGTGGAGAGGAGAGGTGGTGCTGTGGGAAGATCACGAGTTACCTGTTGTTTAGATTAGGTCTGGGCTGATGTTAGGACATCCAGGAGGCAATGGCTTGGTAGACAGATAGGCTGCAGCCTGAGGAAAATTCACAGCCCCTGATATCCTGCCTAGTTGGTGCGCAAAGGCGTATTTATTGATCTGTTGGACCAAATTCCATGCAAAAATATTTCACTTAAACTTTTTTTTTAACTCTTATTCTTATTCAACTTAATGAAAAAGACAATGCCAGAAACACTGGTTGGAAGTGTGCGTGAGAGAAAGAGAGACAGGAAGAGAGAGAATGCCTGTGTAAATCAATTTGCAATTATGGAAAGACATTATCATTTTAGTTCAGCTTGCTTTGATTCCTGGTCATAATCTAAGCGTCTTAGCCAAAAGAGTAGCAAATTCATATTTTTACCGTTTCTCAAATTTGAAAACTATGAGGTCTCTATTTCATTATTTATAAGAGTCAATATTTATGTGTCAGAAATGAATGCCAGTACAAACTGATAGACGGTGCTTTTGATTCAGGCAAATGTCAAAGAAACAAGTGAATGGCAGTGACATTTCCCTCCTGCTATGGTTTGAATGTGTTCCCAAAATTCACGTGTTGGAAACTTAATCCCCAGTGTAACAGTATTGGGAGGTGGAGCCTAATGGGAGATGTTCAGTTCATGAGGGCTCCACCCCCACGAATGGATAACTGCTGCTATAAAAAGGGATTGGGGGTTGGGTACTCTCTTTCTCTCTTACTTTCTCTCTCTTCTACTCTTCTGTCATGTGGGGACATGAACCTCCACTCAGGAGGGTGCATCATTCCAGGAGTCATCTTGGAAGCCAAGAAACCAGCCCTAACCTGCCGATACCCTAATCTTGGACTTCCCAGCCTACAGAACTATGAGAGAATAAATTTCCTTTTTTATAAATTACCCAGTCTCAGGTATTCTTTTATAGCAACACCAACAGACAAAGACACTCCCCTCTCCCATACCACCTAGTTAACTGCTCAAAATTTCAACTCCCTTGGCATTGCTTTTCATGGGCAGAATGAGAAGCCTACTAAACATGTGAAATTTGGATGGTGGACAAATGGTTTTTCTTGCTTCATTTATGGGAGTCATAAACTTCATTATCTGCATGGTCAGAAATCAACTAGTGCCCTTCTCTCTTGGCTCTAGAATTATCAGATATCTCTGATCAAATATTTGCACTGTAATATTCCTGGTATCTGCCCCCCACCCAGACATGAACACGTGAACATAGCTGAAAACCTACTCTGAGGTTTGCAGCTGTTTTGTGAATAGCATCCTAAACTACCTGCACACTCTGTCCTTTCCCTTCCCAGACAGACAGAAGGACATAAAGCCCTCTGCTTCATTGTTCACCATCGTACTTAATGGCATATAATGCAGTCCTTGTATTTTACTTTAGTTTATTGTTTGTCTCTTCCCACTAGAATAGAAGTTACCCAAGAGTCAAGATTTTTGTCTTTGTTTTGTTCTCTATGTTCCTATACCTAGAATAGTACTTGGGTTATAGTAGAAACTCAGTAAATATTTGTTGAATGGATGAATGAATTAGCAATGGTTGCTTGAAATTCAAGCTTCATAAAAGTCTATATCAGTTTGATCAACTATCATCACCTCCCTCTGAACTAGGTAGGTTTTTGTTGTTTTAAAAAAAGATTCTGGCACATTGCTACTTAGTATGGAATATAGTTGAAAATAAACCGCAGTGTCAATGAGACAGTTTGTAAGATGATCTTGAGCCTACTTTACTGAGCTGCAAGATTGCCAACGTTTACTGTCAGTCTGCTAAAACGCTAACTACCTCCTTCTCCTCTTCCTGAGCTGCACAGTGGCCCCACCCGTATCCCCCAGGAATCTAGAAAGTGGCTGAAAATAAACTTGAAGCTTACAAGCCAATATATGAACTGTCATTTTTAAACCAAGCTGGTGAACTGGTAGCAGGTTGGCTTATAGCTTAAAACTAGAAATCTCTTATCTGAAACAAAAAGTTGGGCAAGGAAAGAGAAACCTTCACCTCCACGTGGGCTGGAATCTTATAGAAAGTTTTTGGATGTCCATTCTTTGATCCCATAGATGTACTCTGGGCGCTTTTTGGAAGGTGTTAGGAAGGAAGAGTGGTAGAGTGGAGTTTGTGATGGTCAACTATTGGGAGTGCACCCTGCTCTAAGACACGCCCCCACCACTACCAGCAAGCAGAGGTGTTCTGAACCTTGGGTAGTCACCAGACCCAAGCTGGGTTGTGCACATTCTCTTTCCTGGGAATTTCTCTTTGGGGTTCATTCATGTTATTATCCCCTGGACGTTTTCAGGAAGGACATACAATGAGAGGATGCTCTTTGCCATGGGTTAGAAAAGCTTAGCAAGCCGTTTTGCAGGGAAAGGAATCCAAATGTAGAGAAGCAAGAATGAGCGAGCGTGTAGTCTCAGAGATAGAGAGAGGAGGAGCATCCATTTCTAGCTCCCATTCTCTTTGAGACCCATATTGGCCAGGATTCTTCTGGTGGCAAGTGACAGAAACACAACTGAAATGTGTATAAGCAAAAAAGGAAATGCGTGGTTTTGTGCAACCAGAGAGCCCAAGAGTGATACTTCAGACACAACTTGATAGAAGGACACAAACTGTGTTGTCAGAATTTTCTCTCTTTTTCCCAGGCTCTATCTTATTCTATGTGTTGGCTTCGTTCTCTCCCCCTGCAGAGAAGTTCCCTTCATGTGGCAGAAAAGACAGCTGCTTATAGCCCCTGAATTGCATGCTTTCAACCCTATGAGCCATAAGACAAGAACAATTTTTTCTTTGGTTCCGAACTGAACAATTCAAGATGAAAAATTCATTTTCAGGTACAAGCTCATTCCTGGACCAGGAATCTTGGCCAGGTAAATGGGCTGTGATGACTGGCCGGACCTGAGTCCTGTGTCCACTTTTGCCAGGGGATCCACAGCCCTGGCAGCTCTTTCAAACTCATGATTGAAGTGGTGGTGAGTAGTTTCCCAAAGGGAAAGTAGGGGAGGTGCTGGATAGACAAAAACTAGCATTTCTCTATGATGAATTCATTGATTCTTACCTGGATTTCTGTGAAACAGCCTCTTGGTCTATTTTCTTATTTCTTTATGGATAGGTCATTCTGCACCTAGCATCCAGTGTGATTTGTCTAAATAATATGTGGAATCATGTCACTTCTCCCCTGTTTAAACCCTCTGTGATAGGATAAATAAGGTCCCCCCAAAATTTTGATGGGGTTCAAGACATGCTACCCCAAAATATGGCAACTTGGCATATTGAACATTTTAAGCTGAAGGAATTTGAGATATGGCAGGTGCAGGAAGGACTCTCTGACCTTCCCCTGAAGCAGGTCATAAGCCTCTCATGTGAGGGAGACCCTTTACTGGAGGAAGGGAGCATCCTTATCTCAGAAGAAGAAGGATGCGGAGAAGAATCTGAATGAACAGGCCATGCTAAGTTTATTACTCTCAGCTCATACCCTGTTTGTCTCACCACATTTTCCCAACACTCTCCACTCTTCATCAAACCTAGTATAAAAATTCTCAGGTTTAACTGTTTCTTCAGCTTCATTTCCTTATGAAGGCTCCCATGTCCCTTATATTAAATACTTTGGAAGCTTTTTTCTTGTTAATCTGTCTTTTGTTTCATAGACCCAGCCAGGAACCTAGAAGGATTAGAAGGATAAAGATATTCTTCCTCCCCTACAGTGTCCACATACAAATCCCCAAACCCTGTGAATATGTTACCTTATGTGGCAAAAGAGACTTTGCAGATGAAGGTGAGAATCTTGAGATGGGGAGATTATCCTGGAATATGTGAGTGGACCCAATGTAATAATCACAAGGGTCCTTAGAAGAGGGAGGGGGAAGGGCCAGATAGATAGAAGATGATGTGACAACAGAAGCAAAGCTGGAGTGACGTGGCCATAAGCCAAGGAATGCCAGCAGCCTCTAGAAACTGGAAGAAGCAAGGAATGGATTCTTCCTTGGGACTTCCAAAAGGAACCAGGCCTATCGACACCTTAATTTTGGCCCTGTGAGACGCATTTCAGATTTCTGACCTCCAGAGTTGAAAGTTGTGTTGTTTAAAGTCACTAAATTTGTGATAATTTGTTACATTAGATATAGGAAAGTAATATACCTTGTAATGGCTATTTATTACACTTAGGACCCAAATTCCTCATTCCTTGCCATCGATGACAAGACTTACACAGCTCCCTCTTCCTTTTTATTAAATCTGCCTCTATTCTGCCTTGCCCCTGTCCTCCAGTCCTGTACTGTCCAAAACGGTAGCCACGAGCCAGACATGGCTCCTGAGCACTTGAAATATGGCTAGTGCAACTGAGGACCTGAATTTTTAGATTAAATTACATTTTAATTCATTTACATTTTAATTTAAAAATGGAAGCAGTATAACATATTTTCCCAATAAAATATTTTCCCATTAAACGTGACTTTATTGTTTTGGTAGAATTACATTTCACTTTAACTGTTGAAATTTTAGCATTCAAACTGAGATGTGATTTTAGGATGAAGTACACACTAGATTTTGAAGACTTAGTATAAAAAATGTAAAATATCTCATTAATGACTTTTAAATTCATTATATGTTGAAATGAAATGACTGTCAGGTATGTTAGGTCAAATGAAATATATTTAAATTAATTTCATCTGTTTCTCTTTTGCTTTTTTGAAGGTGGCAACTAGAAAATTTTTAAATTACATATATAGAATTCAAAAATCACATTATATTTCTATCAGACAGTGCTGCTCCAGTCTCCTAGCTCTTGACTTGTTCCTTCTGCTTGCAAAGCTGTGTCCCTAGATTTTGTAGGACTCACAACTCCAGCCTCTTTCAATTCATTCAGGTCTCAAAGAAAGTGTCACCTGTTCAAAAAAAGGTCTTCCCAATGCAACAAACCCTCCTCATATACCTTCCCCTCCTTCAAATTCCAGGACTCATTTGATCTTATTTTGTGTAATACATACTTATTTTATCCTCTTCCTAGCATCTATTGGCATTTGATATTCTTATTTCCTTGCTTGTGTGTTCATTGTCTGTCTCCCCCGGTGAGAACGCAAGCCCATGGGAGCAGGGATTCGGATGACCTCTTCCATTTTTGGGTCTTCAGCACGCAGAATAGGACCTGGCAAATTTCAGGTACACGATCGATCATTATTTCTTGACAAGACCCAATTGTACTTCCCACTGGATTTCCCCTAGAAGCTTCCCAGTGGTTTGCCCTAGTAGCTTTTTAATAAAAGTCCCTTGTTTTCCTTGAGCAAATTTGAAAGGGTTTCTATTACCAGGAACCAAAGATGCTTGGACTAAGATAGTGCAGTGGTGACATTGAAGGGAGTGGGGCTCCTTCACTCAATGTTTGGACCTAGAGCAGCCTTGCAGTCCAATTCAAACATACACATGAAGGCAAACGATTAGGAAAAAGAAAGTAATAACCAGCCTTCTTTCCTTTCTCTCTCTCCAAAATGGTAAGTAAAAGACATTTTCACTTGATTCTTCTTTTTTCTTTAATGATCTAAGAGTTTGCTTTGAAAAGTTTTCCTCTAGGCTCCTTGATGCAGTTAACTTGGAAACAAAAACTGAATTTTGGAAGGAAATAAAGCAGCCGACCCTTCTAAATCTACTTACAGTGACTTGAATTCCTTCTTTAGTTCTTACTGAGATTGCTGGTTTCCTTTTATTAGTTAATGTCGCTGCTGTTATTTACACAGCTGTTAATAGCGCATTTTTTCCTCATGTTATTTTTGTTTTTTCCAATTCTGTTTGTCTGGGCAAATTTGAATGCTGACAGTTTATGTACAGCCTGGGATTTAAATGTGGAGTCGTCAGTTATTAAAAGCTACAGAAATAACAGTTCGTCCTCTTAAGATAGAGTCTTCTGGATGCATTTTTTTGAAAACGGAACTTGAATGACACACATGGCATAAGGAACTTAGACTCTATATTGTTAGTCAAAAGGTAGATCTATTCTCTCTGTACTTTTAATTTGAAGGTAAAGTAGATTGCAGAGATAGGTCTCCTTTATGATCATATCTTCAATTGTGGAGAGAAATTCTTTAGTTTTCCAATTTACATATTTTACTCAAATTTTACATTTTCTCCACTACTCTTTTATCTTCCTGTCTCTTCTTTTCTCACTCCCAGTGCTCATAAAATACAGGAGGTAGAAGGGGAGAGAAAATCTGTTTGACATGAGAACACCAGGAACTGACCTATACAGCAGATTCAGATTGACATCTTTTTAGCAATAAGAAGCAGAAAGTGAGAAAGTATTTTTTTAAGTTGGACGAGTGATTCAATTTCATCTACAGGAAATAAATAGCCACGCAGGCAGGTAATGTTCGTGTCCTCTTTTTCTGTGGGCATGAATAATTGGGTTTTGTAGGAAGAGATAAAATTAATGAGGATCAGAGTTTTTGAGGAAGTGTCTATACAGCCCCAGCTGAGATACTTGGCAATTTTTCCGTTAGCTAAAACTATGTGGAGAACTACTCTGTGTCCTGAACAACCACTGATGGAATTGGTAGAACTGTGAATATTCACCTTACTTTGAACACACCTCCTCCACCCCTGTGTAGGCTGTATCCTGCAGGATACGCACAGTTACAGATGTACTTTGATAAAATTTTCCACTGTGAAAGACGACATGCATAGGATAGTTAAGGAGACCATTTTATTCAGCCTATTGCAATAAGAAGGATGTCATTAATGAGGAACATTGCAAAGGAAAGGGCCTGGGTTTTATAGAGGGAAGTGAACAAGGGATTCATCCCAATTCTTATGAGAATCATGAGGACAGATGGAGAAGATGCGTCTTATCTTTGACTTCTTGTTACGTCATTGAGAAGAGTGAATTTTAGCTCAGAATGTGTGGGAGCAGAGTGGTCCCGGGTGGTTAGCTTTATCTCAGAACACAAAAGGGCAGGGAGGATTTCTCAACCCTTGAGAGATTTCTCAACCTTTCTGGGAGCACAGGGCTCAGGCAAAGTTCACTGTCAGTCCCCTCTTTTGTTCAAGATGAATGAATATAATTTGTTGCTGGACATCTCAGAGGTGATCAGAAACCTTCTGAGTCAGGAAAGCATGGTATAAGAAATCGTCTTTTGAGAATCCTTGTTTGAATTCCTCCAAAACCAGTCGGACCATCTGCTGAGAGGCAGCGGTTTTTGAGTCCTGGCTATCAGGCATTTTAAAAGAGGAATGCCTAAAATGAAAAAGAAAAATACTAGTAGAAAAGGTTGTCTTCCAGTAAAGAGCCAGAAGGTGAACCCCAAGGGTAGGTAGCCAGCCCAGTGGATTCCAAGAGGTCTGTGGAGGGAAATCTTCTGGTTATGCAGTTATGATTTCTTGATACTCTTGAACCAGGATGTTGATGCTGTGGTTGTCCGTAGTATTAGTTACCTCTTGTATAAATGCATACTGGGCTTCCTTAGTGGTCCAGACGGTGGCTTGTCCAGGGAAAGTTCTGGCCCATGCTTGATGAGTCCTTTGAGGTTTATAAATCCTCCAGCTTCAGCTTGCAGCCTTCTTTAGATTTTGGGGAAATGTGCCAGCTCACAGGGGTCTGGGCAGTCACGTTTTAGTTCTTGGTAATGCTGAATTGAACAGGAGGGAAAAAAATTGGAAACTAGTTTGGAGGATTGTAGCCAGATATTGAAGGAAACTGTAAGAATTGAAAATTTTGTAAGAATCGACAATTTGAGCAAGATAAGAGGATCTAGTCCAATTTGCAGGTAGGTTCAATAGAGACAAGATTTTTATATGCTGTTAAGACATTAACAGAAATCACCACATGGTCAGACCATGAAACCAAAAGTCAGCACTTGAAATCAAGTGAGTATTCAAAAAGAATAAATATCACATCCTTACCTTGTTGCCGGGGGACAAGAGTCCAAAGCATGGGACTAGGAGTTGGACTCACTGTTGGGTACCCAGATTGCCGATCAGGAACAGAGCACAGATTGCTCCCAGAACCCTTGTTACCTAGGTTGAGTGAGCAGGGACCTGAAGGTGAGGTCCAACCCTACCCAAGTCACAGCACCAAAATTGTAAAAGACAAACTATACAGGACAAATACAAGATGATTTTATTTAGGGTATTGCAACAGGGAGAATATGTACTAATGAGGGTCATTTCAAAGGAAAGGAAGTCAGTTTTGAGATTTATAGAAGCAGGTAAACAAAAGAATCATTACAGAGTCTTCTGAGAGTCAGGAGGAAGGAGGGAGATGGGTCTTATCCCGATGATGGAGGACAGGTAGAGGTGGGTATTGTCTCAAAATACTCAAGAGCAGGATGGTTCTTTATGGTTGGCCATTTCTCAGAAGTCAAAACAGTGGGGGTGGGGTGGGTGTAGGGGAGAGTCGTTCTCAACCATCATCTCTGCTGTGGACAGCTCAGACTCAGATCAAGTTCAACATTGTCTTCATTTTCCAAGCAGTTGCTTCAATAGTTTATTCACTGGGACTTAAACATGAATACCTAGAGATCAAAAAAGTGGTGTGTGGTTGACTAGGGATACATCTTACTTGGTAAGTACAACCACTAGTCTAGTATTTGACCTTCTCTAGCTGTCATTTAGCTTTTCACTGGACTCCTTTATTGACAAGCTTTAACCCGGAAGTTCATTTACTTGAGGCAACCAATTCTGATTTGTTTCACCTTTGTTAGAATGTTTTTCTTTTCCTTTCCCCTGTTTTTTTTCTTAGTAACTTTTACCTACATGTTGGTTCTAACCACTGGCAAATACAGTCATCCCTTGGTATCTGAGGAGGATTTGTTCTAGGACCTCCAGGATTCTAAACTCCACAGATGCACAAATCCTTGATATAAAATGATGCATATAACCTATGCACATCCTCCCATAGACTTTAAATCATCTTTAAATTACTTTTAATACCCAACACAATGTAAATACTATGTAAATAGTTATACTGTATTGTTTTTCAATTTATAGTATTTTTTATTGTTTTTTTTTTTTTTTCCCTAAATACCTTCAATCTGAGATTGGTTGAATGTGCAGATGCAGGACCCTCGGATACGGGAGTCTGATTGTATAAAATATTAGACCATAAGAGCATCACCAATCTGATGCTGGAAAACACAAAATTTTGTTACAAAACTGTCACTTAATCCTATTTTAAAAAACCTACGTGAACTTTCTAGAACAGAGTTAGGGACCAAACTGAAATTGCTAGCAAAATGTTAGCAATTTGGATTAATTAGCAAGAAGATAATTTACAATTAATGAAAATTCTGAATTGGGGAGTATAGTATTTAAAAGAAACTCTGGTTTATTACTTTCTACCACATTCTGTAACTCAAATTCACTAAGGGAACTTGCCTAGAAGATCATCTTAGGAGACCTACTTTAATAAGAATTACTTATAATTAGCATAACAATTTCATATGCAAATGGTACTTCTAAAGTACTTTAAATTTACTCTTAAGTACTTTCTACCTTCCCATTTGCAGTCTTATTTACACGTTTAATTTGAGCTTTCCATGAAGAACGACTTCCCTAATGAAGAATCAACTTTAAGCCAGCTCCACAAACTGAATTAGCAACCCCAAATCAATGAGATTTTACTTCACATATGTTAAACAGTACTATATATAACAAAAATACTGATTCCTAGTGATATACTATTATACTAAAGCTCTACTCATATTTAAATTCCATAGCATTTATATATACATGATTTATTATAGCCTGGGAAAGAAACTAAGTTATTGCAAGTAATTGTATGTGAAAGGCTTTAAAATTCATACTGTAACTGCCTGTGCTATGTACCGTATATCTTCATCTGGTACTTTTAAAGGAATAGCACTTTTGAAGACTATTTTCAGAAAATAGTTCTTCAATGCCCCAAATCTTAGTTCATATGTGGAATCAGTAGGAGAAAACTGTAACCAACAGCACATTAATAGGCCTTTAAAACAAATATAAACTAAAATGAAAAAAGAAAATACATATTTCCCCAAACTTTACATCTAAAGGGTGAAAGAATATGCAAAATCGCTTCTAATTTTAGCTACTTGGGATGCTATATCTTTAATTTAACTATGAGAGAAAATGCTTTGGACTGCTTTGAATCTTTAGAATTTTTTCCCACTTGGCAACCAGCATGGGCCACAGTTTTAAGATGTGATTCTGTCTCTATCTACCTTTTGCAGTTTCCAACTCTCCCATTTATCTCTCGGGACTTGCAGGCTGTGTTTACATTATGCCACAGAGCTAAAGCAAAAGTGAAATTCCAATTCATCACCCAGATGTTTCCAAACTCCATGTAGCCTTATTTGGAATTGTATATATAAAATATCCCTATAATTTATTATTTTTTTCCCCACCTGGATGTTTTGGCATCAAATCACTTTATGTCTGGCAACTCCTGGGAATTTCATACTAAGGCCTGAAATAGGGGTTCCTTGCTAATCAGTCTGCTTTAATCTTGAAGTCCAGCCAGGTTGGTGGGGGCAGGAGGTGGCTAGACGTTTTCCAACTGCCCAATGAGTACAACTCAGGCACTTTTTACAGCAGTGATGATCCAGACACCTGGATCAATGATAGTGAGCTTACTGCTCCTGAATAGTTAGTGACCAATGAGAGAGAAAGCTAACTTGCCTTTCATTACTTTAAAAATAAGCCCCCCAGAAATATGTACATGTGCATATATGTATACGTATATATGCGGTGCATATACATATGATGCTACTTTTGTCATCAGAATAAAACAGTTTAAATATTAAACACAAATAAAAATAATAATAATAATAATAAAGTAGTCTTTGAGCTGGAAGCTCTCCTTAGATGAAATTCTAGTCTGTTTCCTTTCTTTCACAGATGAGTAAACTATGGCCAAGACAGCTGAAATGACTCATCCAAGGTTGCAGAGTGAACCAAAAAAAGAATGAAGACCAGAACCAAGGTCTAAACAAACTATGTACTGAACGTCTATACCCGTATTCGATTTCTTTATTTTGCCACTGGGAAAACCTATTAGGATAAATAAGGCTTTTATTACTTTGTATGTCAAATTATGTTAGGATAATTCTCATATTGAAATAGGCTTAGAAGCTTTTCATTTTGTTTAAATTATACAAACACTGGCACTTTTAGGCCTGAATCAAATCATTCCTTCAAATCACCCCGTGTAATTTACACTGGTGTCACATTGAAGCTAACATAAACATAGCTTCTGAGCCTCAGTTTCTTCTTCGGGTAAATAAGACAAATACCAGCCTCACAAAGTGAGTGTGTGAATGACCAAATGTGTATGAAGTACCATGCTTGGCCCACAGTGAGAAGTATCCCATAAATGGTTTCAGTGAGGATTATGACCTGAAAATTCCATACTGGTAGGGAAGGTGATGTTTCCATGAACATCCAGACGGAGGACTAGCACAGGCTGTTAGTCTTCCACAACAGCAAACTATGCGGCTACTTATGAAGATGGAGTCCCATCACAAAGACTTGCTGAATAATGTGTCACATCTACAGGAAACCAGCCCACGAATCATAGGAGAAACTACTGTGGTTAAAAAAAACACAGAAATGTAAGTACAACTGAGAAGAGGAAATTGATTTTATAATGCCGGGAGGAGAGATGTGGGGAGGAGAGGAAGGGGTGGGGTGATTTTTGTGTACAAAATTATAGTCACAAGATCTTTGACAGATCTTGAAAGGTAAAAAAAAAAACAAAACAAAAAACCAAAACCAAAACACTTCCAAATCCCCAAACACCACCCTCCCCCAAGAAAAATCCCCACAAAAAAACCTAAAGCAAAATACAACAAGTAATCTAATCTAACCAACCCACCAAAACTCTTATGTTCCGAAATGTAAATATATAATATTAGAAATCACTAACAATGGCTCTAGTTTGGACATTGAGAACCTATGTTAGCTTTCCCTATACCAATATGTGTAATCATTGAACCCTGTTTTACAATCTTTCAGTGTGTCTTCCTGAGCAGCAGACCTGCAGGTTTTCTTATATGAGAAAGTTAAAAAAAAAAAAATCTCCCTTTTAGGTGAAGTGATTAATGTCTACTCAGGGCTGAGGAGACTTTTTATTAAAAGGTCTTATCTCTCTGGTGAGCTTACATAGCAGACACTTGACATTTGGGAGGTATATGTCTTGAAACCATAGCAAATATAATTTTGGCCAAAAATGGTAGTCAAGTATCACTGAAAAAATTTAAGGGACTCCCTTGCATCTGTAGTAAGAATTTTGGCATTTGCAAAAGACCAAGTGTAGTGACAATAAAATGATGTTGAGATACTCATTCATGAATCAAGTGCTGAGCTCTTAAACTTTAAGCTTGCCATACAAGACATTCAAGTTAGCGCCTGTGTTAGTTATCTATTGCTGTGTAACAAATCACCATAAACTTAGACACTTAAAACAACACACTGTTAGTATCTCACAGTTTCTGCGAGATAGTCTGGTCCCAGCTTTGTTGGGTCATCTGTTTAGGGTCTTGCAAGGCTGCAGTCAAGGTGTCAGCAAGGTCTAGGTCTTAACTGGAGGCTTGGCTAGGAAAGACCTGTTTCCTGCTCATGAGATTGTTGGTAGATTCAGTTTCTTGTGGTTGTAGAATGGAGAGCTTCATTTTTTTTTTGTTGGCTGTCAGCTGTTGGCCACTCTCAGCTGTCAGATGTCTGCAGTTCCTTGCTATGTAGCCTTCCCTAACATGTCACTTCCTTGAAGGCAGTGTGCTTCTTAGACAAAGCCAGCAAAGACGAGAGAGACGTTCCAGCAAGACAGCACTACAATCTTATGTAATCATTACGTGTAATCGCACACAGCCTGTCACTTTTGCTATATCCCATTGGTTAAAGGCAAGTCACATTTCTGCCCACACTCAAGGGGAAGAGATTACACAAAGAGGTAACACCAGGGTGTGGGGATGATGGGGACCACCGTAAAACTCTGCCAACTGCAGTACCTCTGCCCAATTACAAGTGTAAAAGAGGATGGTACTTTGGGTTGTCTCTTGTACAGTCAAAATCACTGATGTTAATTCTGTGAAAACCAAAGGCCTTCTGTATTTGCCTTATTCTAGGAGTTCCTACCTTAAAGAGTCAATCAACAAATTCTTACTGAGCACCTACTAAATATAGCCCAGCCCCCCGGCACACTTGTAGGCGTGACTACAAGTTATGCTTGCTCACTCCGCCTCAAGATACTGTGGCAGAAGAGGACTTCCTGTCTGTTCCCCATGTAACTTTCATCTTCCTACCATTCCCTCCCCTACCCCCAAGGTGAGGAAAGGGTCTGCAAGGCCAGAATTTTCTCAGCTGAATGGTGCACTGAACTAATGCTACGAGAGAAGGTCAACATTAGTATAAGAAAGTATACACTTTGAAACTCAATTTTCTTACAATGTATTCGAGTCCCTGGGAGGGCTGAGGGATGCAAATTGCATTAGCGATGGTGAGTTATAGCAGATAGAAGGTGATCAAAGAGAGGAAGATAACTTATAGAGACCCATGGGAGATGGAAGGGGCTGTTTTGACATGTGACTTGATAAAGAAAGTAACGGACTGCCTTGCACTTTCTTTGGGACTTGCTGGTAGCAAGATGAACTTGGTCTACGTGTCCCTTGGGGGCTTGGGCATGACTAAATGTTTATGATTCTAATTTTCTCAAGTGATAAGTGGATAAGGACTGTTTCACCTCCAAAGGAATAAAGATGATTTGAATGACATAGTTATAAGTTCACCTTGATGGTTCTGGGACATTCTTCAGGATGGGAGAAAACTCAACCTTGGTATGAAGTATTGTAATATCCTCTCAGGATGGAAGAGACTTCTTGGGAGACATTCTCACCGCAGAGGAGAGGTAAATTGTTTACATTTGCTCCTTGCACTCCTAGCTTAGAGTACAGAAAGTGCTGTCTTGTTAGCATGCTGCAAACTCTCGGGCAGTTCAGCAAAAACAAATGAAGGGGTGCCTTCTTGTCTCAGTGTGTTGGAATTTATGCAGGCAACCCGTATTAGTGTTAATGGGTGTTAGACACATAAAACCCAGTCCTTCAACATGATAATACATAATATACCCCTTAATTTTTAATTCACTTGGGTCTCTATTTTAAAGCATTTTCTTGTAGTTTGTCCTAATTATAATCATTTTTAATGACAGCTTAAAAATTTCATCCAACTGTCTTATCACATACGGTACTTAATTTCTCAAGTGAACAGTTTTACTGTACACCATTCTGGGAATTTTAAGAACTAAAACATAAAAGGAGTGAAAGTCCTTTGTATGGTGAAATAGATGTTAATTGTTCTAATATACATAAAGAGACCAAAGCAGTTTCTTGAAGCTGGGGCTGGCCTTCCTGCAGAGGCTTCTCCAACCCTTTTCAAGGGAGATTCACAAAATCCCAGGGGAAAGAAAGGGATTCTTCCCCCCCACCCCATTTTGCTGGGTTCTGCCAAAAATCAGAACCAGGATTGAATATTCATTGTTGTATTCTACATGTGGAATAGATGAATCTGGTTTGCTTGGACCAAAGGGGAAACTACACAGTTAGAAATAATAACGAGCTGACTACTTGGCCTTATCGTCCTCCAACCTGTTTATTTGTTAGGTTGTTTGAGGCACAATGAATTTTCCAACATCTGCTCACAACTTCTAACCAGTCAGCCAGGGCATGGCTGTGCCGTCATTAGGATCCATGTCCATTTAATGTGCTAAATTAACTGCTGAGCTGGGAAGAGGCTCTGCCTCTTCTACTTTTTAACAAAATGTTCTGGGAACTCCTGAGTTTTGTCATTTTTTAGTCAGTTATTATTTTTGGGGAAGTGGGGAGTCTCCAAAGAACGCATGCTGAGCGAGCAGAAGCTTTCTGTGTTGTGCTTTGTCTGGTGGAAATTCCATTTAGGTTTCTTCCCCTTTGGTTTACTTGGGTCACTCCACAGATGGCCACTAATTCAAGTGGGAGAACTCACCTCTACTTGTGATTAACACTGACGACATACTGAAAAGAACAAAGGAGAAACTTGAAAGTTGAGACATTTACTTTATTTAAACTGCACTATATAACAAGCCACACTCCACGAAATCTGTAAGGCGGGAGCTCGTAAACTTTAGTGTATATTGGAGTCACCTGGGCACGCAGGGTGGGGGTTGGATGCTTGCAAAATATGCACATTCCTATGGATCATTTCCGAAGATCCAGATTCAGTCATTCTTTGGAGGGTCATTTTTAATAAGAACCCAGTATGATTCTAAAGTAAGATGTAAAGAGTAACATAGGCACCAGTAAGCTGGTTTCTTTGGCAGGACTTGGGTTGGTTAATATAAACCAAACCAAATGTCAAATAAACAAACAAAACCCCAGTATTAGGAGTACATTTTCCCCCCCCCCAGTAAATACTTACAACTCTTCATGCACAGGCAATTTCTTTTTCCTGTAAGAAAAACAACCCTAATAATAAAGTTTCTACACACTCACACACAAACATTTTCTACACACATACAAACATTTTTAAACTGTCACGTAAACCACTTGCCAGTGGGGACTGACATGAGTTTCTTCAGGAGCTTGCTATTGAAAGTGACATTTTGAAGGAAAATCTGGCTGTGGTTTGACCCTCTATAGTTTGGGACGTCCAGAGCCAATGTAACCATGGATCAGGAAAAAGCAGCATTTTCCTCCCCCCATCAGTTCACTCCTGCCGGGCTCCTGTTCCAGATGGCAGGAAGGCACAAACGCTATTTCCGTGCGCGTGCGGTCTGTCTTCACTTCCTTTTGGGAAAGGCCCAGGTTTTTCTGGGCGGTGTGTGCAGGGCTCACATTTGGCCCTGTGGTGTATGCGCTGTCCACCCGTACACCCATGGCCTCACTGGCACTCTCCAAAAGGGCTCTAGGGTTTGCAATGTAATGATCGGAGCCCAACATTTGCCCAAATAAGTTTACTCCAACCATGCGCCAGATGGAATGAAGAATTCGGGCACAAACATTTCTCTCTCTCTCTCTCTCTTTTTTTTTTTTGGATGCATCTCTCCCATCTATGTGCATGTGCAGTCTGTTTTGACTTCTTTTTGAGAAAGGAACAGGTTTTCCCATGTGTTTTGTGTAGGGCCATTATTAAGACCAATAGTGATGATATCCTGGTGCTACAAACTGGCCTCATGCTAGCACCAGCCCCTCCTCAAGTGCCTCAAGGGGTGAGGGTGGTAGGTCACAGAGTGGGAGTTGTGTCTTTTTGGGCCGAGTACACCTGGAGAGGGGAATCCAAAAGCCACTGGCCACCCCTGCAGCTGAGCTCCTGGTCACCAGGGCAGTGGGTGAGAAAGCTAACCTCTCTTCTGCAGCTTGGCTGGGCCAAGGCGTCCTGTGGCCCTCCAAGCGGAAGGGGACGTTATATCCACCTTAAATGCTGGAGGGTAAAAATGACCACCAAATTAGTAGCTTCCAAATATCATTTTCAATAAAAACTTCATGATAAAAAGCATGTTAATACCCAATAGTTAGTGGTTTTTATGACGGCGTTAAACCATTTGTGCTGAGGCTCTGCAGCTGATGCTGTTTCCTCACTGAAGAAAGAAATTGGCTGCTAGTGCAACGTTTGTGCGCTTTCACTGTTGCTATAAAATCAGCCCCCAGGAGAATTTTAAGTTTTCTTGAATTGCTTTTTAGCATAGACTAAGGAAGTAAAGTTCTAAAACTGCCTGGTTATAGACATATCACTTAAAAAGCCAGCTTTGTACTGGCAAAGTAGTGCTACAGGAAATGTTTCAAAAGGCAGAATATAACAATATGAAAGCTAAGTATTGTTATTTATTTAACAAGCGAAACAGGCTGTCATTGAAAACTAAGAGCCTCCAGGAACTCTTTAAGGTCATGTGAAATGCCAGATCTTTGTTGTAACAGACGTCCTGCTATAATGGATGATGATGTTTACACATGTATGCCTTGGCTGGTGGACTTGTTTATAAACACACATATAGGCACATCTTCTCTATTCAATAAAAGTTCATTAATCTGTTGCAAGGTGATTCAAAATAGTACCTAACATGAAGCCATTCTCCAAATGGCCAGAATCATTGGCTTTTATAATGAAAAAAAATACAGTAATCTACAGTATAAAAATAAAAATATAGAATAATCTAGATTTCATTTAATTCAAGTCTAATATACTGAGAGCTAAACTAACCAGATCTAGTTGTATGTTAACTACACCTGTGTACACAGTGTTTTTAGAAAATAGAGTGAGGCCAGGCCAAAAAAGTCACCATAAAAGGTAGGTGGCATTTTAGAGGTGGGATTTATTTGACTTGATTGAATTGGTCAGTGTTAATCTGTTCCTCCCACTGCACTTGAGTCCCTTCAGGACTGACACTGTGTGAATTCAACTTTCCATTCCTTGTTCCCTGGCTTTTATGGTGGTGTTCTGCATATAAATGTGTTCAATAAACATTCAATGTCATAACATTGATGTGGTTGTGTATTTTCAACTTCCATGGAAGGATACTATTGCATTTCATTCACTGGCCAAGAAGACAAAGATCATACTTAAAATAAGAATTCTATCAAATAAAATGAAGCATTTGGGCTGGTTTTAATTGATTGACTGTGAGACCTTCAATCCAGGAATCCATTTAAAAGCCGTCCAGTGTAAGCCACCTGGCACTTTGCCACATGCTGTAATGCTCCCTGGCTTACATGGGACGACCTCTGGGTTGGCCATCACGAGTATTCCAAACAACCTATCCTCCCCAAATGTAACAAAGAACTAGGATTGTAAAAACCGGGGAAGACATTTGAGAAATGATAAACAACCCTGAGGATTTGAGTATTTATTCTAGGCTGCTTATGATGACATATTTTTATAACACTTGTCTGGGTGCCAGGAAATGGCAGGATGGAAAATCACATTCCCCAAATAAGTGAAGGGTGTGTCACCCTGAGCCGCTTCCATCTCCGGCAAACTCTATTGATAGCTGAGAAAGAGAGTTTAAAGGTGCAAGAGAGATTTAATTCCTCTCAAAATGTCTTTTAAGAACCTTATGTTCAGAGAAGGCTTCCTTCTCCTTTATTCTTTCTTTCTTTTTTTTTCTGACAGATCGCTTTCAGTGTTTGCTAATTTGTGATCTTTAGAAATGTCTAATGTGTTTTCAGGCCTCCTGTGTACCTTTAGTGAGAAAGGTTCTTCTGCTTAATTAATTTGCACTCTTTTTTGTTTGCCAGACAGGGTTTTCTGTCAGAAAAAATAAATAAATAAAATATTTCCTCCAGGAAGCAAGCAAAGAAGGAACTGGAATAATTTTGCATTTCAGTTTTGGAACATTTCATTTGGGTAATTTGAGGGCCCAGCGGAGGAGGCATGAGGAAAGGTATAAGTCAGCGTCCTCTCCTGTTCTCTCACGCTGCGTTGCATAGAGTGTTCACCAGAAGGTCAACTTTGTCTTTTTTATTAAAGTACAACTTGAAATTGGGGTTCCGGTAGCAACTTTGAATACCTTCTAAGCACATTGCCACTTCTTGTTGTCAAATAACCCAATATAAAGTTTCAAACACTAGGCAAATTAGGGATGATCATGAAAAGAGTCACCCAAGATGCCTGTGTGTTTTCCCCTCCAGTAATTAATTTTACACGCGTGAGTTAAAAGCTGCCATAGAAAGAGAAAAAGAATTTGTGCAAAAACTGGAGCTCCTCCTCACTGAAAATCAGACATCTCATAGCATGTGGAACTTTAATGCTGGCTTCGTGCTGTTCAACTAAGAGACCATTACTAGTGACAAGTAAAACCAGGAAGATTTGCAATTATGACTTTGTTCAGTTAGTGGTTAAAAAGTGCGGACAATTTATGCCAAATCTATCTGATTTCCTGCATTTTTTGATATTATTAGTAGACATGGCTTTCACATTTGCTGCCATTTGCACGAGGTGTGCATTAGCTCTATGGAAGAGAGTGGAAATTTTGTGTTTCAACGACCAAATCTAAGTCCATAACCTCCAAAACACATGGAAACCTGGTTCCTTTTGGCACTAAGCAAGATCATTTGAGTGTTTCCTGGAGATGTCAGAGACGTAACACAACAGGTGGCCATTTTTATTCTTTTGGAATGTCCAATATTGAGCATTTGAAGATGATGTGATGGTGCTCCAGGACACACACAAGTAGACTGTATCAAACCACTTTGTGGGAACACAACCTGTGCAGTCCCACAAATCCCACCCTCAGAAGGGTCCTGCACTTGTTCTGATATTCTGCTGTCACCATCTTGAAATTCTTAATAATTTTATCTTTGAATTTGTGTTTTGTAAGTGAAGTCCAATGGGACAATGGAACATGTGTGTGAGCAGAGGAGATATAGGTAATATATGTGTTCACCATTCCTTCCACCCCATCCACATATAACCTTCCAGAGTCCCCTTGAACACAGAATTTTGGTGGGTATGTGGTCATGAGAGTTCAGTGAGACTCAAGGCGAGCACAAAGTAGTTGTGTTGTGGAAGCCCTGAGTTCCATAGAGTGCTGGTAGAATGTGAGCATATCAAGAGGTGAAATAAAAATATAGTACAGTTAGTTTTGTGCAGTGTTTCTACTGTTCTGATAAGAATGAAATACATACACATGTAAGAGCTATGAAATACAAATTGAGTAATTTTAGTGATTCCATGTATGAGTTAAATGCTCTTATATTTACATTTAAAATAGGTACTGCACAATACAAAGATGAATGGTAAAATTCGTGCTAATAATTTAAAGTATTTTTAGTTTTTCTTTACTGAGAACAACATTAAGTGGCAAATAAAAATGCGATGAGAGAGAGAGAGAGACAGACAGACAGACCTTGGAAGAAAGGAAAAAGCATTATATTTTAGTATATATATTTTTCCTGTTTTTTGAGCAAGAGGCACTTCCTATTCATTTTGCACTGAGCCTGGCAAATTATGTGGCTGATCAGAAAAAGAGAAACCACTCTAGTTATTTTAATGGAGATAATTTAATATTGGATAAACAGGTATTGATGGGCTGAAAAAGGAAAAGAGAACATGGAGGTAACATTTGGTACATGCAGGCAACAGCTACCACGCCTATGGCAGGGAAAACAGAGGCAAGATTTGGGGTTATCAACAACTAGAAGCTCAGAGGAGGAGCCCTGTGGAGCTGTGACACCAATCTCTATGGAAGGGGGACTGACTGGCTGGTGCAGGTGCCTTAAGAATCCAGAGCAGCAACCCCACGGAGCCAGGACTCAGACCTCTGAAGAGGCGGTGCTGCCTGCTTATGCTGGTGCCTCCGATCGGATGCGATGTGGCTACTTCTGGGAATGCTAGAAGAGTCTGGAAACTGGATCAAACACCACTGGAGCCAACTGCTACTGCAGGAACAGCAAGCACCTAGGAAAGGAGTGAAGCCTTTCTGCCTCCTCTGCCTTCCCGGTTCACCTTTTGTGCTCCCTATTGGCCAATCCCAAGAGGCCTCCAGTTGGTGAAGCAGAAATGTAGTTTGCAGAGTCCCAGTCCCAGCATCACAAAACAGAGTATAGAAGGCGAGATGGAGCTGAGAGACTAGCTTAATAACCAGCACTTAACCATATTGACAGTGCCAAGGTAGTAATAATTTGTTACAAAAGCCAAGTTTTCACTGGTGGCCACATACAAAGCTATAAATTCCAACCTGAGAAGTTAATGAAAAGTATCCCATACGAACAACACCCTGCATAGACAGGGCTAAACATGTTTACCATAAAATTGGTTCATCTAGGCTCAGCAATTTCCAGCCACTTCCATGAACATGTCAAGCCCCTTCCCATCTCAGGGCATTCCTAGGTTTGGAGAGCTCTTCTCCCAGACATTCCTAGGACTAGCTTCTCACCATTTAAGCCTCAGCCCAAATATTTCCCCCTCAGAGGTCTTTGCTGACCTCAAATCTAAAATAGTAACCTTTCCTCCCTCCCTGAAGCACTCTCTACCTCATTATACTCTTTTGTCTTTGCAATTATCAACATCTGAAAGGATCTGCTTGCTTGTTAAATGTCTCCCTGTACCAGAGGGTCAATTCCATAGAAGGAGAGATGTCTATCCTGTTCAGTGCTTAGAAGATGCCTGACACATGACAGGTACTAAATAAAATAGTAAGAAAGAGTCATACAGCAAAATATTTTCCATCATTAATATTATTAGGTGGACAGGTGTGGTGGCTCATGCCTATAATTCCAGCACTTTGGGAGGCCAAGGTGGGAGGATCGCTTGAGCTCGGGAGTTCAAGACCAGCCTGGGCAACATAGCAAGACTCCATCTCTATAAGAGATAAAAAAAATTAACCAGGCATGGTGGCACATGCCTGTAGTCCCAGCTACTGGGGAGGCTGAGCCAGAGGATTGCTTGAGCTCAGGAGTTTGAGGTTGCAGTGAGCTGTGATGATGCCACTGCACTCTAGCCTGGGTGACAGAGTGAGACCCTGTTTCAAAAAAATATATATTATTATGTGAATATGTAAGGGATGGCTAGGAATATGGTACTTTGCTAAAGTGGTACTTATTAATTTTCTGACCATAGTAAGCTCTTTACTATTTTTTAAAGAATATAATTGAGGATTAATCATACTCACCTCATTGAAACTTCCTATTTGAGGGATTCCCAATGTGTGTGTGTGTGTGTGTGTGTGTGTGTGTGTGTTTCCAGGAACACTTTTGAATTCTAGAGTTTTTAGTGACAGAGTTGAAGAGGTTAAAAGATTCAAAAATGTCTTCTGAACAACCCAAATGCCCATCAACTGAATGGATGAACAAAATGTGGTATATTATATGATGGAATATTATTTGGCTGTAAAAAAGATACAAAGTACTGATACACATGCTGTAACATGGATGAAGCTTGAAAACATGCTCTGTGAAAGAAGCCAGTCACAGAAGACCACATATTACATGAATCCAGTTACATAAAACATCCAGAATATATAAATCTACAGAGACAGAAAGCAGATTAGTAGTTGCTCAAGGCTGGAGGTGGTGGTGATTATAGTGAAATAGGGAAATGATAGCTAAAGAGTAGAGGGTTTCCTTTTGAGGTGATGAAAATATTCTAAAATTGACTATAATTGCACTTATCTGTGAGTATACTAGAAATCACTGAACTGTACACTTTAGCTGGCTGAATTGTATGGTGTATAAATTATAACTCAATAAAGCAATTATTAAAAATAAATGTTTTCTGGTTCAAGATAGAGGATGAAGAACACAAATTTATATTTTCTCTCACCATATGCACCAGGGAGGAACAAACTGTTACCCATGGACCAGATTGGGCCCATTGCCTGTCAGCCTGTTATTTGTAAATACAATTATATTGGAATGCAGCCATGCTTGTTTGCCTATTGTCTATGATGGCTTTCTCACTAAAACACCAGAGTTGAGTGGTTGCAACAGAGACTTCTTGGCCCACAAAGCCTAAAATGTTTATTAACTGGCTCTTTAACAGAAAATGTTCACCCACCCCTGCTTTAGGAGAAAAAGACAGGCAGACAAATAATAGCAAATTATTGAAAGAGCAAATACTTCTCATGCTAAGTGCTATGCAGCCTATTAAAACAAAATATGTTGCAAGTGGCACCTAGAAAGTTTCCTAAGAAAACGCAACCTCATTGTGAGCATTTCTTTCTTTTGTCATCGCATTATGTCCTAAATCACTGCATTTCATTGGCTCTAAGGAGCCACCAACTATAAGAAGCACCATTATTGTTACATTACCAAGAAAGAAAAAAAATGCTTTAGTTAAAATATAACACGAGGCTTTCTCACTGCATTGAACTTCTGCTTTACCCTTATTGGAAGTGCTCTTCCTGACTCATTTAAGTGGATGTTTATCACACGTTATTCTTGCACACACACAGAAAGGTAGCCATGAGCTTGGGAGCAAGGAGGGAGAGAAAGCTCCCTGTGGATAAGCCCAGAAAGAAGCCCCTAAGCTTGGCACTCAATTTCCTGCCTCTCTTCCATCGCTTCCCTTATTTTCTCCTTTGTTTCTCACCTTCTCTTTCCAATTTTTGCCTCTGCCAATCTCCTGTGCTCAGGTGCCCCACGTTTTCCCTTTCTCTGACCACCCCCTCAACACAGCTTCTTCCCCCGCCTCTGTCCGTCTCTTTCTGCTGCTTTTCACAATCACCCACCAGCCTCCTCCGACCAAAAGACTCATCACAGCTGCCTGCGGACAGTGATTATAAGATGCATCCTGATTTTGGGGAGGGTAAAATATGGAAAAGTGTGTGACTTAGTCTCAGTGAAGAATGGTATTGGAGGTTTGAGAGCTCTAAGTTACACACAAGATGATGTAGAGAGGTACAGTGCCACAGCGCTAGTGGAGCAGATGCCGTTTGGGTGTTAAGTTGGGTAGATGCTTGTATGCATGTGACCATTTCGTAATGCCTGCAGACGTTCTTGTATTCAGCTTCAGAAATAAAGGAGTCCCCCAGCCCCTCGCTGGGGCAGCCTGTTCTAACATGGACATGCACTAGTCCATGCTGGAGTTCTAGCAGCTGGAGTCACCTTTATGTATTGCGGTTCCTGGCTCCGACTGATAGGGGGCTCGGTGGTGACCTGCAGTCAGCCCGAACCCCTCTTTCCCCCACCCTCCTATGCTCTCTACCAGCAGTTCTTACAGCGTAGGACCCAGACTGGTACTACCTGCATCACCTGGGAACTTGTTAGAATTACAAATTCTTGGATTACACCCCAGACCCCAGGATTAACCCCAGGATTACACTTGAATTAGAAACTCAGGGAGTGGTGTCCAGCAGTCTGTGTTTTAACAAGTACTCCAAGTATAAGCTGAAGTGTGGGAACTGCTTTTTTATAACCTACCTGGAGTGGTGACTCTATCAACCCTGACTACCTTCGCTGGCCTGTAGGCCTTCGTCTTCTGCCCCACTGGTATTAAGGGTGGCAGGTGGTGACAATAAACCTAGATTTTAACTCATATATCATATCAGGTAAGACTTTGTTATCTGTAGAAGGGACTGCTCAGCTAGAGGAAAGGTACCTGATCTTTTTACATTGTTGGGAGTAGAAAACTTGTCTTCCCTGGGTGATGTTATAGAACGTGACTGATTAGCAGTTGGAGAAGCCCTCACTGAAGAGGTGACAATTAAGTAGACTGGGAAGGCCAAGAAGGCATCAGTCTTTCAAAGATCAGGAGCAGTGGCTTTATCTTCATACCTCCTTCCCTATTTCAAACCATCCTTCACATAGATGACAAGTTAATATACTTAAAGCACCCATTATTTGTGCCACATTGCTGTCCCAGACATGAATATGGCCTCAGCCCAGAATCTATGTCTATCATGTTTAGTCTACATTCCTCCCTTGACATGGACCACCCTTTCTATCCAAGCGGTATTTTTACTTTCATCTCATGGCTTTGCTCATCATTCATCCTGCCTGAGTGTGCTTTTCCTTTTCATGCCCAATTTGAAGGCTACCTACCCCTTATTGTGTCACTATATTAAATAATCATATTAATCCTGTGTTCAAAACACAGCCTTTATATATTTCTGTGATTTTCCCTAATCTAAAATCTATGAGCACCTCTCTACCTTGTCACCTTTATACCTGTTATACATCGCTTTATATCAATGCCCTTAGGTTACATGTTTCTCCAGTTATATTTTAGAGGCATTGCATTATCCTTCTGCGTCCCAGGTATTTTAAAAAGATTTCACTTTAATTATCTGGTCCACTAGTGATATCTAATGAATGCATATTGAACTCAAATAGAAATTAGCCTCTAAGTGCATTATTCTAAAGCATTGAGAGGTTAGCACCTAATATTTCCTTAAGGGCAAGTTTCGTTTGGGTACTGAACAAACAAGAGGTAGGGTTCAGAGGTAAATTGGCAAACAGGAAGAACTGCTTGGGTTAAGGGTTTCAATAGAGATGATAGATTTAGTAGATATAAGTAGGAAGAAAGAAGGAAGGGAAGAAAGAAAAGCAAGAAAGACGAAAGAATGGATTACAAACCAGATGGATTAAAAAATAAAACTACAAGTTAGAGGATTCAATATTTTGAAAAATGAGCATAATAGCCATCGTTTAAAAAATTACCTATTTCTAATCTCCCAGCTTTTGAAAGTTTATTATAACACAATTCTCTGAGAAGGAAGATTTCCAAATCACAAAGTAAGTGGCAAAACTGAGGGCTTGGCCTCATCTCGGACACCTGTTAGCACACACACATGTGCGATCTTAACAAGTTTTCCCAATACCACTTTTTAGAGTAATGTGCACATTTTAGAGTAATGTAAATTCAAGCATCAAGCAAGGCTTTGTGCCTTAGAAAGTGAAACAAAGGAGAGAAGGCTGCAGCATAGGACAATGGTTAAGCGTTTTGGGTTGAGAATCAGAACACTGTTGAGTCAGACAGCTGGGTATCAAATATCTGCTCCACCCTGTGCCAGCTATTTGCCTTAGGTAACTTAGGAGACTGCTTCTGGGCAGAGGGTTTAATAGTATCTGTAGGTTTTGGGGGAATTAAATGAGATACTGCACGAAACTCTTAGTGTAGGGTTTGGCACCTAATAAACAGTCAGTAAATGCTCAGAGCATACAAAAAAGAGCTCTTTTTGTCTAACCACCAGATGACATTTCCTTCCTTTTGAGTTTGCAGATTCCACTATGAAATGATTATAAAGCCATTTGTTATCTCACAGCAGAAGCCTGTTTTCTGTTCTTTTCTTTTCTTTTCTTTTTTTTTAGTTTTATGAGTTTCCTGGCTATCTGAGTGCTAGGAAATACTTCATTGGACCAATATGCCCAAACCTTTTCCCTGCTAAAAAACAAACAAAAAAAACAATAGTGTCTTACTCAAAAACAAAACAAAAGCTGGAGAACGAAGGCATTTCCGCAGCAAAGAATAATGAGCACATCAAGAAGGTAATTTCTGCCACAGTCCAGGTAGCCTTCGACGCAGGTGACAGCAGGGGCCATTGTGGTATTAACTTCATAACAGTAGATAAGTCAGCGGGAGCTATTCAATCACTTGACAGAAGTCAATTCAGAAGGCATCATACCCCTTGCCTTAGGAAGGTCCAATCTATTATAATTTAGTCCCTGGCTTTAAAGATAATCATGTTAGGAATCAAAAAGGGGTCTAATGTTAGAGTCATGCCTTTCAAATGCAACAAATCATTATACCTGTCAAGATTTATGGACAGATGTATTTATGTTGACACTGGACCACTAATACTTTGACAAATGAGAGGCTTTGACATATACAACAGATAAGTCCAAGTCTATTTCCCAATTCAAAAAAAGGGATGAAGTAGTGAATTATGACAAGCCGGTGAAGTGGGCTGGTGTGGCTCTGGGGGTCTCTGCTGCCCCGGCCCCACCGTGGCTCATTGCGGCAAGACTAAACAACAGCAAGCACAAAGGGAAGCTCTCACCAATGAATACGATTGGAAATGGCTGATATGAAAGTCTAATAAAGAATAGACTCCCCATGGAGGTTACCCATGCACAGATACGAGTCTGATTCCTTAGCCCCCAAAGGATTCGTGGCCCTCTGTGAAGGAAGTGAGGAGAATTTGATTAACAGCTAAGTATCTGAGTGTGGTGATGCCACAGTGGCCTCTGCTTCTGACTAAGTTTATTAAGGTGGCTAATTCCTATCAGTGAATTAAAGTCAGGGCTTGATTCATACTCAAGCACCTGGAAGAAATTTGCTTTGAAAAAAAAAAAAGGTCTGTAAAGAGACAATTAGATTTATGATCTATTGTCAGGAATTTGATAAACTCAAAACAGTCAAAAGGGACCCTAGATGAGATTTGTTAATGTAACAGGATCTGTAGCATTAATAAGAGGAAACTTTGCAGGTGGAATTTTATTTCCACCTGCTGGTTTTTGGATATTGTCTCCTGCATCTTTGCACTAACTCATATCCCTTGCCTTAGGAAAGTCCAATCTATAATAATTTAGTCCCTGGATTAAAAGAAGGGATTTCTCTATTGTAGGACAACTCAATGTGAACTAAGGCTTTGCCAGGAGGAAACGAGACACTTGAATGCAGGCAGTGGACTTCTCCATGGGAACAGATATTGGATATTGGGCATTGCTTGCAGAGAGGGAGAACTTGGCGTTGCTGAGTGAGAGGTCTCTGTAAGGTACAGCAAACAGCTTGTGCGGAAAATAAGGGCTCAGCCAGTATGTGTCCACAAATGCACACACACTTTGAATTTAGATGTGACTATGGAAAATAGAAGAATAAGAGGAGCTCTGCAGGATACAGACAGCAACCATGTCAACATTCATTCATCCCTTCAAAATATATTTACGAACACTTACTGTGCCCCAGACACCACACTAAGCCATGAGATGTGCCAGTGGAATATCTCAGGTGACTTGCCTGCTCTCGGGAGCTTACACTCAAGCTGTGGGTGGTGTGAGGGCAAGGAGATTCAGGCAATAAACATAGGCAAATAAACAAGAGAAATGCAGAGTAAGATAAATGCTATAAAGAAAATAAATACTTGTGGGATGGAGAGTAACTCGGAGGAGGGAGCTACTCTAGGTAGGAAGCTTAGGGGAGACTTCATGAGAAGGTAGCTAAGAGATTAGATCTGAAGAAAGGGGATGGAATGGACATGCTAAGACCTGAGTGTGCTAGAGAGCAAGCCAGCGAGTTGAAAGGCTCTGAGACAGGCAAACACTTGACTTGCTGGAGGAACGGAAAGGAAGTAGAGTATGATGAAGTAGGTAGTGAGTAAGCAGGAAGAGTGGTGGAGAAGATCCATTGAAGTGATTTAAGCTTAGAAGTAATATCATCTGATTTCAATTAAAAAATATACCTGATTGCTCTGTGAGGGATTGATTGAAGGGAGATCTGTAGGGAGATATGTTGAGACTATCTAATATTTCAGGCAAGATGATGGCAGCTTGCACCAGGTGGATGCCGTGCAGATGGGGAGAAGTAGATGGATTTGGGATTGATCTTGGAGTCAAAACAGACTGTAATTCCATAGTCAGTTTCTTCTAAGGTTTAATTTTTTTTTCTTCCATGCACCTAAGATTTATATGGAGATTTATGAAATGGTACCTACATAGTGCTTTGAATTCCTTGGAGGAAAGCAAAGCATTATTATTATTTTCTTTACTCATATTGTGAATTTATTAACCTTTAACTCCTATATTGAGGTAGGTATTTCACTGACAGCTGGGGTCTCATTTAGCTAACCAGGTGCCCATGTTAAACAAAGGTTATATTATTATTGAAGTCATTATTAGAAAAATATAATAGCTCATATTGAATACCAATAACAAAACCTAATTTCATATAACTTCAGCAGGCAGCTTTAGTTACGGGGCATAGGTAGTTGTGCTTGGTGAGCATATTTCTGATACTCAATGTCTTCTTTTTGTACCAGCTTTAAGGGAGTTTGGAATCATGAGTGATTCCAGACCAATTCATTCTGAATGATAGCTTTGCACAGTGATCAAAACCAAAACTTTCCTCAGAATTTTAAATTAATCTCTTGAGGGAGTGAGGGTCAGCATGTTGACAGGGCAAAAGAAAAAACACCCAAATTAACTAGTCCTTAAGAAATAATTAAACCCAGGAAATTTGATTATAGTTATAGCAGGAAGGCAATTTTGGAATAGGCTTATGATTAAATTTAAGAAAACATAATAAATGTGGTAAGAATACATATGAATATATTTTTCATAGATTGGATGTGGACAAAATCAGAGCTAATGTATTACCTGAGGGTATTCTAATCTTCTTCCTCAAGGCTCTCCTCCTCCAAAATCAGATTGTACCAGGTGTAAAATTCATACAGTTATGAATACTATCACTTAATAGTTGTTTAAAAAATATATTAGAGCCAGCAAACAGAATAATATGGCTTAAATGAGGCAACTGCATGCAGAAACTCTGGTTAATATCCATGTAAACCAGGATAAAAAATATCCCATAATATGGACTGGGCACTGGTTGGGGACCAGTCACTGCTGCTGGTGTTTATTTGCATCAGTAAAGTGCATCCTAAGAACCTGAAACTGAGTGCTCTCTGAGAGTCAGGAAATCAATAAGTAGTTGGAAGATGGCCATTACCAACAGCATGAACCCAAATAACAGGTCAAATGGGCAGAGGAAGAGTTCTCTCCAGTTGAGTGATAAGTTGTGAACTCCTGAAAGAGCACAGCATCCTTATCTTTCTCTAGACCCTGCTGTCATATTCCATGCTCCTCTCCATCATGGCAGACATGACTATTGCCTTAGTTGCCTACTCAATTTTCATTCTCCTTTTCTTTTTTGTTAGAGGAACCCTGATTTTGTTTGGGGTGACCATGTGCCTTGGTGAAAATGCCCAGCTATTGGATTCCCTTGCAGCTAGGTTTGGCCATGTGACACAGTTCTGGCTAAGGAGAAGTAAGTGGCAATCCATTGGGTGGGCTTCCTGGAAAGCTTTTGTTTTCCCAATTTAAAAAGACTGGACTGGCATCATGTCTTTTAAAAAACACTTTTAGCCAATCACCCTTTGTTTTCTTTCTTTTCTTTGTGCCAGAAACATGGATGTGATTCCTAGAGTTGGAGCAGACATGTTAACAACGTGAGGCATCCAGCATGAAAGTGATAACTAAGTCACTAAGGATGGTGTGGAGGCTAGAAAGAGCCCAGGTCCCTGCTGGCATTGTTGAGCTGCAGTAACAATTCTGGATTGCCTACTTCCAGATTTCGTAAGACATTTTGAAGCCAGAGTTGGCTGAGCTGTCTGTTGGTTGTACTGTATACTCTCTTGAACCACTTAGGTTGACATTCAACTTTCACCTCATTTCCAGAGCAATGGTCTGTAAGTTTCCTGAGGGCAGGAACAAAGCTTTCTTCATCTAAGTGTTCTCTATGGTGCCTAGCTAAAGGCTGAAGACCTCCTAGGGAATACCAAAGTAATTTTAAATAGTGAAAGTGATGCAAGAAATATAAGGCTTCTTTTATACCAATGATTCTTAACCAGGATTGCACACCAGATTCACCATGTGTGTAAATATGTTTAGAAATAAACATATACAACATACCTACCTGGGCCCTATCTCCGACATTCAGATTTAGAAAGTCTGAGATGGGACCCTGGCATCTGTACTTAAAATAAATAATCTCCATAGTTGAGATTGAAGTCCCTTCTTCATACAAGTGCCGGGAAACCTGGCTTTAACTTCATGTACTATACATATCCATCCATTCCTGTCCCCCAAATTCTCCCTTCCAGAAAAGTCAACCATTCATGGGCTTCCTCAACTTTTCTGTCATATTTGGAACCCTAATGGGAAGAACTCTTCCCCTCACTCCCCATTAAAGAAACATGATTTATTGAAATACTCAGAGCTTTTTCTATTTAGCCACTTGGGTGGAACACAAATTAGAACAAGTAAGAGTTAAGTCACGGCTAGCCAGTCTGGAGTATTTTCAATGAGAAAGGTTCAAGTATATGCCCAGTAAGGAGTTATGATTATCACATCCCCTAAGTAATTAAAAAAGTTCAAAGTGGTTAAATAGAGGTTGTCTCTGGAAGGGTCGGGCAGGGAGATGAGGGCACCCAATCAGGTAGGGGCACTCTGGGGCTTATTTCTAAAAGTGGGTGGTAGGTCCATGGATGATTGTTGTCTTTATACCTTGTCTATGTATTAGAGATATGCTTACAGGTACGACATTCCTTATAAGAAAAATTTAAAATATTGAGCAATTCAGGCAATGGACATTATAACCTTTCTTTGATCAAAGAACACAGAAACAAACAAAAGCCAAACGAAGAAAAAAAGAGCTGTGTTTTGTACACATCTTCCCTATCAGTGAATGATTCCAGTTTCCAGCCTCAGCAGTTTTCTTTTCTACCTCCTTAGTACACAAATTTTCCTGATTAAGGAAGTCATCTATAATAAAATGCAAGCCCTGGCCACATTAGAGAGCTCATTTCTAAAGTAAGTGGCATTTTGTTTAAAGCAGTAAGGGTGTAATTACTTTCCATTGACCCTCAACTTATGAAAGGGAGGACAGGTCGTGGAAGGTTGTAGATCTATCTTGTTTTATTTCCAAACAAATTCTGTTTTTATTTTGCTCTCTTGGACCCAGCTTTTCAATGATCTACATTGCAGGAGAGAGATGCAAAAGTGGGTAGATGCAGAGTGGGCAAGCTCACAATGGTCTAATTTCAAATGCCACATACTTCCTATCCAACCTTACATCCTCTTCAGAGTAGGAACATGGTTTGCATGAATGTCTTTGTCTTTCTTTCCTTCTTGAAAGTGATGGAGGATGAAGCAAGGCAGTGATAGAAGCAAGGTTTGCTTCTCCCCTATCAAATGTCCATGGCTGACACTGCTAATTAATTACAAAACTCTTTCCTTTTGAACCAAACTATAAACTCAGAATTTATAATATAGTGCCGCAAACAGTCCCTACCAATCTGTCAGAGATAACAATCTACATGGACCTATTTGCCATCACTGGTGAAAGCTGAAGACCAGCTCCCCAAGTGGATGGGGAATAACGAATTGCTCACGCACATATTCATACTTCCGCTTTATGACTTTCCACTTGGGGATGTCAGGCATCTGGATGGTAGGTCTTTGAGACGTTAGAGACCACACTGAATGAGATGACTTCCTCCCACTTCCTTAAATCACCAGAACACTAGTTCTCAAAATGAGTATGCATTAGAAACAACTGGGGCCCCACTCCATGGATTGAGGTAGGTCTGAATGGGGCTTAGGTGGTTCTGATACAGGTAGTCCACAGCACACAGTTTAGAGAACACTAGCTCTGGGATGCTTCAATTCCTCTTTGGAGGGAGAGTTTCATTTTTGGTGGCTCTGGGGGCTCATAGGGGGATGACATATATGGTGCAGAGGGATCTCTTGCCTGTCCCCACTGCCCCTACATATTTGGCTCAGACCTGAAAGGTGACGCCAGATGAAAGGTTTGTCCTAATTTTTTTCAACACTGATTTATTCACCGACTCCCTCTACAAAACAATAAATTCCTAACACATCATAGGCTCTTAAAAAATGTGTGGAGCTCATGCCTGTAATTCTAGCACATTGAGAGGCCGAGGCAGGAGGATTGCTTGAGCCTGGGAGTTTTAGACCAGCCTGAGCAACATAGCAAGACACCATCTCTACAAAAAAATAGAAAAAAATTAGCTGGATGTGGTGGTGTGCACCTGTAGTCCCAGCTACTTACTCGGGAGGCTGAATCAGGAGGATCGTTTGAGCCCAGGAGTCTGAGGTTGAAGTGAGCTAGGATCATGCCACTGTACTCTAGCACAGGCAACAGAGTGAGACCCTGTCTCAAAACAAAACAAAAACAAAGTGTGGAATGGACGGCCCCAGGAATCCAATATCTCAGAGGCCTGCTGAAATAAAACTGAGGGTCTCTGAGGTCTTTGATCTGTATTACCTCTTTAAATATCTTTGCTGGAAAGAAAATTATAAAGATCTTTTCAGGAGCCCACTCCAAAGTCAAATGTTGTTGGTTGAAATGTGCTTGGAGTGATCCGATCAGAGACCTTTCCTGCTATGGATAATTGGGAAGAGCCCAGCTATCAACTACCTTGGGTTCCAACCACTGTCTGACAACTTCCTTTCTTGCACACACTGTCCACTATGCATAAAAGAACAAAGCTAGCAGCAGACGTTTGCATGAGAGTTGTCCAGTTGAAAAACTGGTCCAAGTCAAATTAAAAATAGGACTTTATAAAACAGATTACACTTGCTCAGTGATAGTTATTCACCTGTCTTTGCATCACCCAAGGTCAATGTTACCAGCTGCTTTTTATGCAGGGAAAGAATTGGCTGCTGTTTCCCACGATATCTTTTTAAATGTTAATGCCATATTCTTAGCAAGCTCTCACCCCACTGAACTGCACAGGACACCAGGCTGACATACTTTGGATTGGGACATAGCCATCCATTACCACTAGATACACCTTCTCCTCCAGGGACAAGTGCATCATTGAGATTCATGGGGAGAGTACTTCTACATGACACCAGATTAAAATTTGTTCAGCTTTTATCAGTTTAGCACGTATTTCTTGAGACCTGTAATTTGTCAGGCTTCATGCAAGGCCCTGCAGATACAGCTGTGAAACAGCCCAATGTGACCTGGCCTCATGGAGATTTTACTCAAGTGCTGGAGTTCTTACCTCTTCTGTGCCACAGAGCTCTTTTGAAGTTTGGTGAAGTCTATGAACCCCTTCTCAGAATACTATTTTTAAATATATTAAATCTATAGGGTTATAAAGAAAACTAATAATAAAATTTTTATTTAAATAATTAAAAAATTGTGGTATAATATATGTGCTTCTTTACTAATGTGCATTAAATAAATTTTTTTAGCAAGTACCATCATTTAGAAATGGTATTGAGCACAAATTATATTTTAAGAAATTAGCAATAACTGTAATGGGATATGAAATATCTATGACTTATTCTTGACAAAGTCATAGCTACTGCTAATACTACTGTGTTTTGTTGACTCTGTTCATACTGGAAGGAAATGATGAATCTCAGTTTGAGGTTAGTGAAAAAATGATGTAATCTTTTTCCCAACTAAGTTCACAATCTACCCACTGAATATCTATGTATGGATAACTTGGCGGTTTGTCAAGCCAGGTTAAGAATTCCTGGTAGTGGAATAGGCACAGAATTCTGTAATTCTACTATACAATGTCTATATCTACATATCCATATGGAAATAAAATACACCATGTGGCAGGTTTTGTGATAGGAAGGTACAGGTGCTATTGTAATAACTACTCCAATCATGGATAAAAGAAGCTTGGGACAGTTGGATAAGTAGCAGGTAGGTTAGGACATAAAAAATAAGTAAGATTAAACCAAGGGAAGAGGTATAAGAGGGGTAGGTACTGTTTCAGGCACAAGAAACCATATTTGCAAACTCCAGAAAGCAAAAGAGAGCAGGCATAGGAGGGATGAGAGAAGTTTCCAGGGCTGGACCACAGAGGGGTGAGGGAAAGGTTAAGAGCTGAGACTGGAGTGGTGAAGACATCAGGTCACAAGGGAAGTCAGTCCATGCTAAGGAGTTTGGTCTTTATCCTAAGACCAGTGAGAAACCATAGTTGGTTTTCAAGAAGTATGTTAATTTAGAAGATCACTTTGACAGCTGTGTGGAAAGCAGAGATCATGGGGAAAAAGGACAGAGGCAGAGAGACCATTTCGAAGGCTGCTGGGCTGATCTGGCCACTGATTTAAGGTAGGGAGCGGAGGAGATGTGACAGTGTGCAGGGACTCTGGAGCATGATGGTGCCATTTACTGAAACTGAGATTGCAGAAAGAGACGTGGGTTTGGGTTCAGGGAGAAATACTAAATATGGTTTTGGACATGGTGAAGTCCATGTGCCTATGAGAAATTCTAGTGGCTATAACCAGTATTCAGTTGTACATCTGCATGGAATCTGATGTATAGAAATAAAATCTGGGCTGGAGATGTAAATTAAAATAACCTTTTTTTTTGGTCTTGTTGGATAACAAACTAAAAATTCTAAAGTTGGTGAAGAACTGTACTGAATCATGTATTAAGTAATTACTTTTAAAAACTACCACTTAATGCTACGTGTCAGGCATAATATATAATTTGTATATATTTTCTGAGTCTTCAAAAAATTGTCTGGCTTAGGTATGTTTGTGCTAACTTTGTAGACAGGAAAATGAATACTAAGAGAGGCTAGGCAATTTGTAGATTATATAGTAAGAGACAGAAACAGGCTTTAAAGCAGGTCATCTGATACAAAACCTAAATACTGTATTCCAGGGATTTCCTAACTAATTCCCCTCCTTGAGAAAAAAAATCATAACACTCCATTTACAGAAAACAGAAATTTCAGACTTTCTCTTTCTGTCTCCCTAAAAAGTCAATCAATTTCTACAAATTTTTCTTCACATTTCCTTTGAGGGTGGGGATAATATCTAATAAAATCTTTTTATCCCTTTCATTGCCTTGTGTAGTATGTACTGAGTACCTATTTACTAAATGAATGGAAATATAAGTTTCACCTGAGTTAGATTCATTAAGGAAGAAGAATATACATGGAAATTTTATGAATTAGTTAGAATTATGTTAGTTGCATGAGACATAAACCTATAAATCTGATTCAAACTAGTTTAAGGGGGGAAAATGAGAATTATTTCCTGAATAGTTGAAAAGTTCTCATCTTGAGGATGGCTGGATCCAGTTTTTGTTCAAATATATCACTAGATTTGGTCTCCCTCTTTCCTTCACTGTGTTGGGTTTGTCACAAGACTGCCCCCACTAGCTCTAGGATGACATCCTCCTAGATTAATTTCCAGGAAAAAGAGCTTCTTTATTCCAGTTGTTCCAGTATGACTCTTTGAATTGCATCTCTTTGGTCTGGCTGGGGTGACACGCTCATTTTGAGCCAAATTCTGTGGCCAACAGGAAAGACTGTGATGTCTGGCCGGGTCTGAGTCACAGGTCCACCCTTCAAGTGAGGGTTTGGGAGTTTGTGGGTGAGGATGAGGGGCCCTCCCCAAACCATAAGAACTGAAGGGAGGAGACGGGTGGGTTCTCCACCCCCACCCCCAAATCCATCCTTTGCTAATGGTAAAGGGAGGAATATGTGTTGGGCAGGCAAAAACAACAGATGTCCATTACATTTGGCCTCAGCAAAATAAGATTCTGGTTTGTCACAAAGAATGCAGTTTTCATATAAATATCTTTGTGTCTGGAGATAAGAATATTTCCACAACAGTAAGTTCTATAGTTAACTATTCAACCGCCAGGTGTTATTTTACAAGAGTTGCTTTGTGATTTTAATTGGAATTCAACAATCTAAACAAGACATAAAATTTTAAGGGTACCTAACTTCAAAAAATGAAAACAACTATTAGCAATGTCATTTGGCTTACTGTCAGGAATTTCTAAAGCTATATACTCTATGATTTAAAAAAAAAAATCTCTGACACTAGCGTAAGTTCTGTGCAAAGAATAAATGACTTAGAGCAGAATAAGAAAACCAGCCCTAATTATCTAAAATCTATTTGGTTCCTGAATTTGGGTAGTGTGAGTTATCACAGTGAGGGATACCTGTATTGGTTTTAGACTAATAATTCTCTATACTTTGATAGGAAAACTTTAACTTTTTTTGTGTATCCTCATAAACACCAATGACATACACAATTATGTAAATGTAACATTTAACAAAATAAGAACAAAATTCTATCTGTTAAAGATGAACTATAGCATTCTCAAGATGTCTGCCTGCGTTAGTTTTGTCTATAAGTAAAGTGGAAGCAAAGGAAAAAATAACTAGCTACCTAATGGTAACTGTTAGACAAATAACTATCTAACTAATGGTAACTGTTAGACAAATACGTTGTCATCATGAGCACTGTGTGTCTGTGGTGCCAATGTTGGGATACTCCTGGATGATATACGTCTAGACATTTCTTAAAGAATAACTTCATCTCACAACAAAGCAGAACAAAATTAGATTGGGGCTTTTCTTTAGTTTTTCTTTCCTCCCTCTCCCTCTTCTGTTTTTGGCACCTAGAGAGAGATTAATTAAGGAAGGAATGATAGGAAATTGTCCCAGGAAATTGATGAACAAGAATATTTCAAGATCAAGGAGAGCAAAGTAGCATGTAATTAATACTCCTCGAATACCTACTATGTGCATGTTATTTTGCAATTAAAAAAATTTTTTTATTTTGAAATAATTTTAGAGTTATGAAAGAGTTGCAAAGATAGTCTAGAGTTCCTGTATGTTCTTCACGGAGCTTCTCCTTATGTTAACATTTTACATAACCATGGAATGTTTATTAAAATTAAGGTATGGACTTTGGAACAATACTACTAACAAAAGTACTGACTTCATTTAGAGTGCATCAATTTTTTTTCACTGACATCTTACTCCCCCCTCCCCACCCCCCACCCCCGGTCCAGGATCCACTAAGAGATCCCACATTGCATTCAGTACAATTATTTTTAATATATACATTTTTATCCTTTAGCCTACATGTCCTTCACACAAATTAAACAACAGTTACTGAGAAGTAATTAAAATTCTCAGTGGCAGGATCTCTAACATCAATTGTTATAATTTCCTTATCCCTACACTTTACTTATGAATTCATACATTTAAAAATTATATGGGGGATATTTTGGCCTAAATATCTTTACCAATTAAAGCATTTTACATTCATACTTTAAAAAATTTCTCCTTTAAAGAGTGCAGTATAGCTAGTTTCACATCCTGTGTATATCCAAAACTAGTCAGTCAAGATGTTCAATATACACTATAAGGAAACTACTAGCAGTTGATTAACTCAAAAGATAGACATTTTCCCCCAAGATTCTGAACAAATAAACAAGAAGTGGTCAAGCAGATCTTGGGGTCATTTGTAGCCTCACATCCATATGCCCTTTCTGATGTACCTTAATTTTCTTTGGAGGAATTAGCTTTTCCCCTTTGCAAATATTCTTGGTGGAATGACAATTCCTTGTATTGGTTTCACACTGCAGAAGATGAGGGATCACATTCTTCCTCCTCTAACCTCAAGAGAGTCCAGGAGTAGGTACAAGACCTAAGCTCAACTGGTAGCAAACTCTTTCCCAGAACTTTGGGTCCACAGCAGATAGATACCATGAGAATGAAAAGACCATTCTGATGTCAGAAGACAGCTCACCAGACCACTCCTGCTATTAAACTCCAGTTCCTACTGCCCAATCCTGTCTTCCTGCCCATTTCTAAGCCAGGTTTTCTAGCAGCCCATCAATTCTGTGAGTCTCCAACTTCAATTTCCTTCCGATGAATTCCCTTCTACTTAGATTAACAGAATTGGTTTCTGTTGCTTGCCACCATATGCCATAAGTAAAAAAGAAATACAAGATATCCTCCCTAAGCATTACTAACTCTTTACATGTTTACAATCCTTTTGAGGGCTTCAGAACACTTCCTTGTTCAATCTTTCATTTTCTATTTAAAACTCTGAACATTAGCTTCTAGCTTTATGGGACTGGAACCCAGTACTGCCCACTTGGTCATATTCCTCACTCTTAGTTTTTGCTGACTTCTGCCGTAGATGATACTCTCCACGCAGGAAGGACCTTGGCTGGCAGAATCTCACACTGTGTTGGACACATAGCAGGCATTCAAGAGATGAAAGGGAGAGAAATACGTGATTATGAAAAACTTTTCTCCCAGTGTCTTAGTCTGTTCAGGCTGTTGTAACAACATACACCACACTGGGTGGCTTATAAACAACAAACATTTATGTCTCACAGTTCTGGAGGCTGAGAAGTCCAAGATCAAGGCACCAACAGATTTGGTTTCTGGTGAGAGCCCGCTTTCTGGTTCACAGGTCTCTGTCTTTTTGTTGTGTCCTCACACGGTGGAAGAGGTGAGGGATCTCTCTTGGTCTCTTTATAAGGGCACTAATCCCATTTATGAAACCTCCACCCTCATGACCTAATCACCTTCCAAAGGCTCCACCTCCTAATACTGTCACCTTGGGGCGGGTTAGGATTTCAGCATATAAATTTTGTGGGGGACACATTCACTCTCTAGTATCCAATAAATACACATCCTTCACCACCATTCAGCAGAAGTCACATTTTTACCTTTGTTATAGTTATTTTAACTTCTGGTGAAGAGCCAACATTGTGTTCAACCCCAAATTAGCAAAAGCTAATGCTATTTTACCAAATATTGAAGAAGATCCCTTTCAAGGTGTCAGAAACATTGTCATCATGTTGTTGTCATGTAGATCAGAAAGTGTTTACCAACACTGACTTCACCAAATAGGCCCACATTATTATTTGGCCTAGGATGCTTTAGAAAGAAACCATTTCCATATGCTATACTGAATCTCATGATAGATTGTTACAATTCTTGAGGGAGATGCTATTTTTCTTTAGAGTTGAAATGTATTTCAGAATCATGGCTTATAAGTGGGGGAAAAATTACAGCCAACCAAAGACATAACAACACTGTTTAGCAAACGAGGGTGATGTTTACGACAGGACTGAATGTGACAGCTTTCAAAGCATTATGTATATTTCTAGGCACATACATGTATAGGTCTGACAGCATGTCAGTTATAATTTTTGTAATAATGTGGATATAATTTATTAGAATTCAAATATAGGGTAAACTGAGCACATGTTTCAGTCCAAAGTACTAATTTGTCTATTGCTGACAGTTTTGTATGTGTTTTAAGCAGAAATAAAGACATAATTGAATAAACGTTTTCCTCTTGCTAACCATGCCCTCTCAGGGTTAATAGCAAGCAAATGGAATAGTGTGGAATCCTTGCAAAAGTAACCACAAATAAGACAACCATGGAAGAGAGGTGGGTTTTAGCTTTCCTGGTTGCCTGCTGCAGAGGTTTGCTCATGTGTGATTGATTGCACTGGTGAGTAATACCAGTTGGCAGACATTAGTAACACTTTGTCTTTCTTTTGGTACAGTTGTTAGCTTTTCTATGTTTAGCATGTTTTCATATTTTAATAAGAATTCTGAAGCTGTGTATATATATATTCTGCATTAGCCTGAAACTTGACACTTTTGATTCTGGGGTAATTTATAGCTTCATCTGTATTTGACATAACTACAAGATGCTTTCAACATATGGAATTATGCTTGTAAAATTTAACCTTATTACATTCCTTTTCCTGCCCCTGTGCTTTTTTTATACACATTTACTTTGCATTTTAAACATTTTGATTATATATTGTTACTGGGGCTGGCATGCTTTTGCAGGAGGCATGGAGGATGGGGAAAAATCAAGGGGATATGTGGAGTTGTTTTTTGTTTTTTTGACAATTGACCAGTAGGCTCCATTTCATTTTTGAACCGAGATGGATGAGGTACCAGCCTGAAATCCTTTGTGATTTCGCCAACAACATGAGTACCAGGAATGTTTTTACCCCTGCACTGAAGTATCCGATGAGGTGTTGGAAACATGCGGGCCCTTCCAGTATTTTGCGTGGTGCACTTGCTCCCTTCTGGGAGTTGGAACACGTCCACCAGGCCAACCATGTGAAAGGCATGAGCCTCCGACAGTGGTGTGATGGAAATTTAAATAGCCAAGGATCTGCGCCAAGTTTGCGGAGTATTGTTTTAGGCTGACTTTAGCTCAAGCCAATGAGTAGCTTGGCTTTCATACTTCAAGGCAGAAGTTGAAAACGGCTTAGGGTTGTCTTTAAAGTTCTGGGAGTCTCTAGATACTCAGTAGAGTATCCCCACCTTCATTAGAAGATAGTTCTAAGGACTGGCTTGACCTAGGAAATGGCAAAAATACCCCCCCAGGAAAGAATTCTCTGAATGGTTTTAATTTATAATGACAAACTAATACAACTACAACTGAGTGGATGATAACCCATTCTGTGTTTGCTTATTATTTCCATTTATTGCAACAGAGAAGTGCATTTTAAATGCTTTATTATGTTCTTTCTATAGAGTTCAGTTAACACTGCCTCAGGCCCATGAGTAGAGGAAACTTAGAGGTTTTTCTTAAACAAAAGAGAGGAGAGCTTGCTCCTGAAGCAGGTTTCCCAAGGTCACGGCCACTTCTAATTACAATTCTAATGAAACATAAGGAGGTCTTCCCAGGAGATCATTACTTGGTAATTTTTCAACAATAGCTATACCATCTACTTCCCTATTTGGAAAATACAGAAAAATGGCCCATCAGTGTCCCTACCATAGATTTCATTTTCATACTCGGTATTTCTGAATCCCTGATTAGTTCTCTGACAAGCAGCACATTTATATACAGTATGAAATATGAGCAGTATCTGTGCCTTGGTCTTAATTTAAAATTTGCATTATACAGTATTTATGTGGACCTTCTCTGCAACCTTTCAAGTACTCAAACAAATGATTCTCCATTAAAAGAGTTTATCTTGAAATATCTGTCTGAGCATTGTAAATAGCATGTTATGGATCACGCGTTTATTTAGACAAGTGAAATACAACATTAAAAGCTATCGCTGAAAAACTAGGCCAATACGGGCATTAAAAATATAGCTCCATATATCTTGGGCAAGAAAGTTCTCCGGATCCCACGTGCGATGATGGGGAATATTTAGACTCTCTAGCAAAGATTACACGTTTCTTGATTCATCTCACAGCGCAAGTCTACTTCATTTGCAAAGTGATAACCTATTACCATAACTAAACCGCCTATTGCATGGAGGCTCAGAAATAAAATAAAAAGATTAGCCAGTTATCTTATTTACATATATTGAATTGCAGTAATACAGCCCGATCTCTGCCTCTCATTTGATTCTAATTAAAGCGTAGCAGAGAAACTGCAATCCACACAAGAGCTTATTTTAATAGTCAGAGCTGGCAAAGTCCCAATATCACAATGTAGCAATTAACAGCACGGCTGTATTTGCTATTCATGGTTTGATGTAAAAACTTGTTTATTAAGATGGGCTGGAGGCGCTGGTGTGCAATAGACCTGCATGTAATTAGATTCCAATTATTTGTCTGTTTCTGATATTGTAAACTGGCACTTAGCACATCAGTTAAATTGACACACGGCGCTGCATGGTTTACTCGGTAATTAAAACATGTTCTGTTAATTAGATGATGACCACTTTATTTCAGGGCTCTTGTGTTTGGGTTTTCTAGTGTGCTCTGTTTGTATCGTGAGCCACCAGACGCTCCTCTAATGAGTCCTTGTTTTGTTTCAATTACCACCTGCTGTTCAAAAGCAAAGCTTGTTTTAACTAAACAAAATTAATGCTTGTCTCTTCCTTTGTAAGAACTTAAACGTTAGACAAATTAATACGCTTATTATCGAAGTGCTAAGCTTTGGTTTTAAAGACTGCTAAGGCAATTAGAAGAAAGTTATAAAATGTTGTAGAGTGCAGCATAAATATTGTTTAGCGTATTAAGGAGGCATTACAAACAATGAAATATTTGCTGGAGTTGAAAGGGAGCATGGGGACTTAGCCTGCCCACCCCCAAATTAAATTAGCTCTTGCAATTTGCAAAGGGATCCAGAAACTAAAGAGGCAGGGGACTCTCAAGAAGAAGGGATTGGATGAAGTTGGACCTGAAGGTGTGTGGCATGGCCATAAATAAATCCGTGAGTGATACTGAACCACCCTGGATGGTTTCCAAAACTATGTCTTTGTTGTATGCTCTCTTACATGATATATGTTGTCTCCACGCTGAAGAAGCAATAGCAGCTGTTTCTTAAAACTTTTAACCACAAACACTAGCAGGAAAGCCACTTCGCATTTTGCAAGGTCTAGGGGGGAGTTGCTTATTCCACAGGCACCTCCACCTCAGTGAGTCCGTCCTGGAATCACCAGAGCACGTTTCATCTTTACAACGTTTCCACAGCTCTTCCCAGTCCAGCACTTCTCATTGCACACCACGACATCGTGGCCACTCCTGTCCAGAGTTGAGAATTGTGATCATGAAGCTATAGGGAGGGAGCAAAGGATGACTACTTATTTCCCAGAATACTTTGCTCACTGCATTTGTAGAATTCATTAACGAGGCTCAAAAAGTGACGTCAGGCAAGTTAGCCACTGGAATATGTCTAAGAAGCTATTCTAAATAGAGTCAGGCATTTTAGAATGTCACAAAAATCTTCCAGTACATTCCCTTCCATGGGCGCTAAACCAGCCAAGTCAACAGCTGTGGAGTTGTCCTACATGAGATAGCCCTATGCAAGATAACTTCAGGGTTGTTTAGAGGTCCTCTTTTATAAGTTTCAATTCAGAATTATTCAGGGTTTGCTTCAAGGTGTATTAGAGTTGACATCTGGCATCTTTAGGAGAATGCACTAACAAATCTGGACTGGCATATACACAATGTAAAGGTTTTGGAAAAGTATTTTGATTCCAAGGCAAATCATGTTCTCCTGAAGTGATAATTGGCTTTATTCCTACAGGTGTTTCTTCTAGACTTTGAAATATTGTTCACTCCAGAAGTTCAACAGTGATGTCACAAGGTAAAATGCAAATCTGAGTTTGTGGACATCAGCTCCCAAGACCACAGCCCTATTAAGGCAGGTGATATACCTGTGTATAAAAATGAAATACCACAATTCCTTCTGGAACTTTAATTGAAAACAAAATTCACAGTAGCTGACTTCTATACCTTAGGGGTACATTTCCAAAGCAATGGGCGGCAAGTGAGCTGCAAGACTTCTATTGATATTAATGGCAGTCGTGGAGCTAAATCACTGAGCACCGCTTGGCAAACTTATTCCTTAATACAGCAGTTGCCTTAAATTAATATTTTACAAAGACTCAAAGTAATTAGACTGTGTCTTACTAAATGCCCCATTTACTCATTAGATATTTCAAAATGCATCTTTCGCTGCAGGCCCGTTGGGGCATATTAACTACTCTAAAATATATAAATGACTTCAGTGGGACCTTTTTAAAAATGCTGGTGCAAGGGAAGGCCACAGGCTCCTCACTGGTGACCAATTAACATCGGCCCATTAAGGTACACACTGTTGGTACTCAAGGGACATGACTTGATTATGGCTATCCAGATCCAGGAAGCAATGAGTTATTTTTCAACCATGTCTCATGTATAAATTTTAAATGGAAACCTTAATTTATAGCCTTGTGGTAGATATTTGCTGTTTTTGGCCTCTCAGGGTCTATTATTCTTTGTCTGATTTCTTATTTGGGTTCTTCTCTTTGCTCATTTACTCTGGGGGAAGCTGACTCCACTCCCAGCTCTGGGGTGAGAAGGCCAAGCTGAGTTCACCAATCTTGGCTACAGTGAGTGGTTCAAAGATTGGGCATCTTAACCAAGATGGTCCAATCCAAGATGCCAAAGATATTTATTCAATTAGTTGAAGGAAGAGATGTTTTCTTTTCTGTTGGGTGGGGGATTAGAGGGAAAAAGCCCTGAGAATTGCCAGCAGACATTTTTGATTTCATCTTTTGAGCAAAGAGCTAACCCAGAGAAAGCAGAGGATCTCGGTCAAATCATGACTGTGACCTGTATCAAGCCACATCTGCATCTATGTATGTATAATATACTAGATATAATTTTTCCCACACATAAGGTCACACCAAAGGGTCTGCAGCAAGAAACAGAAATTTATCGTTCATGTCGCCCCCAATGGAGTATACAAAGTCAACTCCAAATGCACTTAGAAAAGGGGCTTGGCCCAGTGTTCTGTGCTCAGAGAGTAAAACCAAAACAAGACGCAAAATAGTTGTAATGCCATAGACATGGAGATCAAGTCTATCACATCATCTTCCCATCTTCTTTTAGATGCTCATCAACATCTATTTCGTCTGATATAGATGAGAACAAGTCCCTGCCACTCAATGATGTTATTATAAGAAAATGCAAAGCAGAGCAAAAGCACACTACTCACTTACACTTTGGAATTCTGCATAATTATTGTGTTAAAGTGATCAAAAGCATGGGCTCTGGAGCCAGATTATGAATTCAAATCCTGGCTTTACCACTTTCTAGCTGTGTGACCTTGGTTATATGAATTTATATTTCTGTAACTTAGTTCATCATCTAAAAAGTAATCATAGGCTGAATTATATGAAATGGCTTGACATTTATCTAGATGTAGAAAAAGAGCAATTTTGTATGGTTCAAACAGATACCTATGTATATTAGCTACCTACAGATGTTGTAACAAAGTACTACAAACTGGACGATTTAAAATAGCAATTTAGTTTCTCACAGTTCTGGAGACTAGAAGTCACAACATCAAGGTGTCTGCAAGGCCGTGATCCCTCTGAAAGCTCTAGGGAAGAAGATTTCCTTGCCTCTTCCTGGTTTCTGGTGGTTACCAGCAATCCTTGGTGTTGTTGGTCTGTAGCTGCAGCACCCTGATCTCTGTTTCCATCTTCACACAGCATTCCTTCTGTGTGCGTCCATGTGTCTGTGTCTCTCTTTATAAGGACCTCAGTCATTGGATTTGGGGCCCACCCTAATCCAGTATGACCTTATCTTAATTTGATTACATCTGCAAAGACCCCACTTCCAAATAAAATCACATTCCCAGGTACCAGGGGTTAGCACGGGAATATACCTTTTTGGTATCTTACTCTTATAGAAGCCTTCAATTCACCTAAAATACACTTATCCTCTTACATGCCCATTTGTTCTAATCTTAGGTATTTATTCTATTTGTTGTGTTTATAAAACACATACACTCCACATCACTATGATGAAATTTCCCATTTTTAGTCTATTTATATATCTCTCTCTCTACCACTGTCCCAGAATTTCCCAAAATATGTGCCTGAGAATGGTAGCTCTAGAAAAATTCTCTTAAAAAAAGGGGTTAATTAAAAAAAAAAAACTACAAAATGTGTCTATTATATTCCCCTGTAGGAATTTTGTAATGTATATGCTAAAGGTTCTAGGAAGTTCTCCAAAAAAGAAACCTATTTAACTTGGTCTAATCTAACATTTTACTCTTTTTATCTGAGTGTAGTTTCTTTTATATCATATTTATACTGCCTGGGGTTTGTTGAGCTTCTTGGATCTATGGGTTGAAGTTTTTTACTATTAATACATTTGGAAAAAATTCAACATCATTTCTTGAAATGTTTTACTGCTTCATTCTCTGTTTTTCTTATAGGACTCCAATTATACAATTAGACCTTTTGGAATTATCTAACAGTTCGTTGATGTTCTCTGCATGTATTTAAGTTTTTCAACTCCCCCTGCCTCCAGCTTCAGTTTGAATACCTTTTATTGATTTGCCTTTATTAATTATTTATTCTTTGGTATCCAATCTGTGGATAAACCTCTCCCACAGATTTTAAAAATAACAGATATTGTATTTTGTGGCACTAAAATTTCCCTTTGGTTCTTTGGAAAGTTTCTATTTCTTGCCTAAAATACCCCCATCATATCTATCCTTTCCTATGAAACATTCAATATATTTATAATAGTTATTTAAAGGCTTTGTCTACTACTTTCAATACCTGGGTCATCTATTGATCTGCTTCTATTGGCTATGTTTTCTTTTGATTATATGTCACATTTTCTTGCTTCTCATATCTCATAATTTTTATTTCCTACTTGGCTATATAAAATATAAAGAGTCTGAAAGAATACAGGAGCTGAGAACAAAGTTGTGGCTTCCTCCTTCCCTCCTTGTGGAGAATGAAAATAGAATGGTCCATTCCCCTAACCAAATGAGGGAGCTTCAAGACACTCTCTTGAAGAGATGGTGGGTATCTGCAGGAAGGAAGACTGGGATTCCACTTTCTGGTTGGACACTTGCTTGTATACCACCCTTGCTGATCTATCTTTGTGCCCTTTTGAACATGAGAAAATGAACTTGAGAGCGATAACTAGGTGAAGAAAGAGCAACAGTGAACCAGCCTATATTGCATTACTTGATGCCACAAGCACACTCCAGTTTCGTGTGAGTCAGTTGCACCAGGCTTACACTGTCTTGTCAGCTCTTTACCCTAGAGCACCACCTGCTAAAAAGCTTTGGGTGGAGACTGAGGCATCATAAGAGCTTAAGCCACATTGGGGAACTTGGGGCAAGGAAGATGCCTGCAAGGCTTTCTGGAGACCCCAGATATAAGCTCCAGCATATCATTAAAGGATAGGAAAGGAAACATGGATGGGGCACACTTGAAAGTAATGGTTGTACCACTTCATGACTGTACCACCTCAGCAGGGTTCAGAATGCTTAATATACTGGTTACAATGAAATTTCTGTCTGCTGTGATGAGCTATAAGCCAGGGCTTGTGTCTGTCTTGCCTTCTACTTCATTCCAGCCTAGCACATAATGGGTGCTTAGTATATTCAATAAATATATTTTGAATAAATGAACAAATGAATCAGAGTGTGTCCACTTCTCCCTATACCTTCACTGTACTTTTTTCTCTCCCTAACGGTCATCAAATCTGACACATTATGTATTTAATTATGCACTTGGTTACTTTCTATCTTCCCCATAGAAGGTAAGCACTATAAATGAGAGAGGGATACTTTTTACTGTGTGTCGTCAGAGCCTAGTACAGTGACTAGCACCTAGTATGTGCTCAGCAAACATTTTTTGAATGAATGCTTTTGCTGTATGCCACACTCAAAACATAGAATACAAAAATGGCTGGGGGTGGGGCAGGGCAAGAAGCTAAAAAGATACAGTCATGGAAAACATGTAATGTGCATTTTGGTAGCACAGATAAAATTGAGGCAGAAGAGAATTTTTATGCCAAAGTGATTTTTGAAAACAAATTGTGAACCTACTCCAAAGGATCTTTCTTTTAAAAAAAAATCTGGTAAGTTTTAAGATGTATCTTTAAATAGGTAACTTCACATGACTCTTTTTAAACATTGTAACATCTTAATAATCCATTGTATGTCAAGTATAAAGGAAGAAACAATTCCTGATTGATAGGATTATGATCTAAGGAGTTAGCTGAACACCAAATATTTTACAAACCAGTTGAAAAGATATTTAAATACTGGCTAAAATGAGGCTTCATCTAGCAATTATTGAATCTGCTTAAGCAGATATAGTAAATATTAGCTTTGGAGAGATAGATTTTTTTTTTTTAAAAAAAGATTTAATATACAAGTGAAACAACATTATATTGAAACTAGAGAATTGTTTAATCTAATAATATAGTTGGGATATATATTTTCTCAGAATATTTTTTGACTTATTGCCCTTCTCCATCTTGCTCCTAAGAGGGACACTGAGGCACAAGCCAGGCGAGGAATTGTGCTTTCAGTATCTTGTGACTGTCAGTTCGATCTGGTTTTAGGGTGTTTGTACACAGGGCTGTGACTGGCCTCTATCAGGGTCGCCGTCAGTTGCTACATGGATGATGAAGCCAGTCTATGAATGTCTGTCTGCTGGAGAGAAAAAACAGAGGCATTAGACTCTTGCCTTTTGACCCTGAGCTTTATGTAACAAATATCTTCCCCATCCATGTAAGCAACAGACAGTCAGGAGAGCCCATAATCTAGCTCTCCTTCTATTTATCATTGTCTAATTAAGCTGCAGCCAACCTGAACATGCTGACCTTCATCCCTGCTAGTCAAAAAAGAAGGATCAGGCAGGAGCACGAGTCACAATACTACATTTCTTCTAGTCAAAGATAGTGGGTAGGTGAGAGAAACTTCTTTGAGATTTTGCTTGCTATTACTTAGATGCCTAGTGGTAAACCTTAAGGTGATCCTGGGGCTTCGGGAACACCTACTTTAATAACCACACTTCCTAAAAACATGTGCTTTGACGTCAACAAGGTGTTGTTTCACCACGCAGGAAATTAACCAGAAAAAGAATCTGCAAGTGGCAATTTCTACAGTAATAGATTTTGATGAATATTTTTTCAAAATGTTCTGCTGATGCTTGACATCGTAATGAATCATGCCAGATTACATCAATCATGTTGTGTCACTTAAAAAAACAACAACCCCCAAACCACAATGTGGCTGTTAAAGATGGAGTTGTAATGGGCCATAGTTAGGAGGCATCTATTTTTAAAAAGAAAAAAATATGCAAATACTTAATACTTTGTGCCCAATTACCAAATTAAGAATGGCTTTTAAATTTTCTCTGAAAGGCAGACATTACAGAACCCTTTCATATTTAATTTTTAACATGAGATGTATACTAAGGAGAAAGTGTCATCTAGAAACAAAAATTTTAAACTGTATGTTAGTTGAAGCGGGTGATGGCAATCCTCAAATCCTTCTTAGAGAGAATGTGTTATTGACCCAATCTGACCTACCAAGACTGCATAGAGTGTATATGACAAATACTGCTTTATCTGCCTTCATTTATTCAGACCCAGTTCCTGATATTAGTAATTTTTGTTCCTCTTTTCTGTTTTTTTCTCCCTGCATTTTCATATGTGGAGCCTCAAACTGAAAATCTGTTGGAAAAATTACGCTGAAATTCTAGTGCAAGAAAGTGAATGCTATGGATAAACAATCTGATTAAGTTTGACATGACCGGTCAACTCTATATTGCAACTATATTTCTTAATACCTTTGGGGACATGAACATCTCTGTTGGTATTTTCTTATTTCCAAAATTTGTGGTTAGGTGAAAACTTTTGGAAATTTATTACAAATTCTTCTTCTATGTTTTCACAACTCTAAGCGGATATATCAAATTCTTGGATTTTATACCCGGTTGCAACCACCCTAATATACGCAGGAAGGAGAACAGGAGAAAACACAAGGAATGCATGTATGTTAATTGACACACAAAGAAGGAAGTCTGCACACATACTGAGGGAGTATTGTAGAGCAGTGGGGATGATTATGGAATCTGTAGTCAGTTTGCCCAGAGTTCAAATCTTCACATGAATTACTAGTTGTAGAAATTTCACAAATTATTATATCTCTCAGAGTCTCAGTTTTTCATGTGTAAAATGGGAAAAATAATAGTGCCTGCCAGCCAGAGTTATTGTGAGGAGAAAATGACATCGTGCACGTAAGACATTCACACAGACGCCTCACTCTCAGCAAATACATGCCAACTATATCGTATACCCTGTTTGGGAAAACAATAGTCTATTGCAGTTTTTGCAATCCACTTTAAGTTTTCAAGATTCAAGACCATAACTAAATATTTTTTTCTAACCTTTCTTAAGATTAAAGATTCAACCAATCTTAATCACAGACTTTTATTAGAGGATCAAAATGTACTCTACAAGTAGGTATTAATATTGTCATTCGGGACTTGTAGAAATAGAGGCAGAGGCAACGTAGTTGGACTGCAAGTCACGGTTAAGAAAATACCTGATTCTTTATACCTCTCTCTTTAACCACAAGAAAATATTTACTCTGTGGAAGAGTTCACCCTTGTTATTGGATCTCTTGCAGCTTTGACTCTTGGGCATTGGCTGGTACATGTTTGGATCTTCATCAAATGACTGGGATAGATTCTGGCTTGAAATTGAAAGTTGGGCAGAGCAGAAATCCTTCATGGTGAGTTGAGGCTTGGGGCCCTTGTAAAACTCCTCAAAGAACATCACAAACAATTTACCACCCGCTCTCACTTGCCTGCTTCATGAAAATTGGTGGTGTGCTGAGTGGGTAGAGGTTCATGATTTACAAAGAGCTGCTTCCATTACCCAAGTTTTGTGACATGTGAGAGCAAGTCACATGGGAAGGAAAGAGAACGTGAACTACTTTGATGACTGTTGGCCATCGCCAAGGAAACTGCTCCCTTGGTAACCGTGGTCAGTACATCTGTCTAGTTGCATTTCTAAGACTCACATAGTTACTACCATGGAGAATGTATTTTAAAACACAAACATAGAAAAAACAATTAAAACACAAATAAAAAATAATGGAGTTGATAAGGAATTCTTTGCTTTTATGGCAAAGTTGTTAGGACAGGTTATGGTGTTCAACAGAACATTTTAGGGGTGTTACCTCATAAATGGAAACCAAAATGTCCCCAATTTAAGCTAGCCCATAAAACAAAACAAATCTAAACCAGATAATCATTGGGTTTATTAATCACCACGCAGACGGATTTTAAGACTTCACAAAAGCATTTGTACGGAGCTTATTTCAAACATTGAGCATTCCCGATTAAGTTAAGCTAAAGTTGCATAACTTTATCTATCTTAAAGAGAGGGGGTTGGGAGTGAGAGAGATAAAGTTAAAAGCCAGTTTGGGGAGAGGGTAGAATGTTAATATCTAGCAGAAATTAAAATCAACTCTGGTGTAACAATCTAAGATGGTATAAAAACATGATTCTATTTAAGAACATTTGATTTATTCATAGCTCTTCAGGAATATAATAACACAATACCTGAGGAATGCCTATTTTGAATTGCATTTAATTTGAGAGGCTAGAGAGAGTTAAAATTTGAACTTAAAAAGTTTGAGTAAAGATAGGACCATAAAGATTTTAATATACATTACCTACATGAATTTCATGGAAAGTTTGTTGTTTCTGTAAAAATGATTTGTGAATTACAATTAACACAGTGAAAAAGAAATTTGTTGTAATCATAATTTGAAGAGTTTAAATACCAAGAAGAAAGGATTGTCCTTTACAATTAAATATCTCTATTCATAAGAAAGGCTAAATAAATAAAGATATGTGATGGTAGTTACATTTTATATTCTGAAAACCCCAGATAAATTAGAGAATTCAGATAAGCTGTTGGGTTATGTTTTCAGATGCACCTTAAACAATACATAGTATTTAGCAAATTCTCAATGTACTTTTTTCACATCTTCACGCTGTTGCTGACCAGGCTGTGGTTGTGACAGAGTTATCATTACTTGTGGTTAGAAAAACTTACAGCATAAGTAAGCGTCAGCAGTTTGGAAGGAAGTCTTGGAGATAATAGTGGAGCATTCTTTTAAGGATGCTAATGTTCATGATGGCACAGGAGATAAAATTATATTAAAAAGCACAAACATCAACAACTGCATCACAAATGAATTCAGAAGGGTTGGATTATAAATATGCAGAAGTTTTAGGAATATTTTAACAAATTTATTTTACTTATGTTTTACTCTTGATGTTTGCACAAGTGTGAAATACCATGAAAAAATATGTGTCTAAGTCTAAAACTGTTCTTTTGGTAAGTATAGAATAAAAATTCTAGGTGATAAGAAAGCATTACGTTACAGTTTCAGCAGCACTGTTTTTTCTTTCTTAGTGGTAAATAAAAAATGGCGTGCCTTACAGTTGACAGTATCTTAAGAGTCAATGAAATATGGGACTTAGTTGAGATGTCCCCTTTTATCATCTAAGAAGGGAGGTGAGCGAGGCAGATGTAAATACTGGCCATGAAGGACACTACCGCTGACCTCTCCCCGCCCCAAGATGGAAGAAAGCAATAATAAAAGGCATTCGATTAATTGCTAACCAGTAAAGATAGAAGCACAAAGTTGGTAAGCCTGCCACGATTAAACAAAGGATTCAATTAATCTCATAGAAGACCACCTACTTAATCTTAGTCTTCCTCTGTCACTGAATCTGAAATCCAATTTAATGTCTGCTTTGTACATCAAAGAGCAAAAATTAGGTCCATGCTACATATTTCCTCAAAGGAACAACTTAAATTAAAAGAGAAAAACTTTCCCAAATATTAAGGTTGATGTAGATGCATTGGGTGGAATAACACTAAACTTGGCAGTTCTATAGAGCAAGTTGATTTTTTCTCAGATACATTATTCTTCAAGAATATCTTCAATGTCAAGCCTAAAATGGTGTCTTTACAATACTGCCAATTGGTTATTGTACATATTCTCTTGCAACTGATTTATCTACCAGGCTCTTTTTGTGTCTGTTGATTGAAAAGTCAGTCCTGCATACGTTTTATTTTCCTGATCTGGTTGACAGAATCTTAGGGAAACATTCAAGGAGAGGATCCTGCTTCCATAGTTACATCATTCCTTTTGAGATTCCATTGCAATTCAGCAACAGATAATACCAATTCCAACTTTATAGTGTAACTTCCATTTTATGGAAAGCTATTTTCATTTTGGCACATTAACTAGTACAATATGAAAATGAAAAATCCTAAAGTGAATCTGAAAATCTGTATACCCTCCAGCTGATTCTTCAAAGTTCATTTTCAAAATGTACTTGTTTTGCGATTCTCTGCGGTAGGAAAACTGTATTTACCAAACCATGTAGCACATTCCTAGACAGACACAATACCACTAAATCAGTCCATTTAATGTTGGCACTTTCCTTACTTGAGAGTTTGGTTTTGAGTAGTTCTCCTTTCCTCACTGATAATATAATTTTTAGAGTATCCAGTAACTGCTAGCAAATTTTAAGTCATGTTATCTAATTGCAGCAGAAACAAAATGATGTGTAGCACTAGGAAGGCCACATTTTCCAGCCTGCCTTACAATCGGGTGTGATCATGCGAGTATATTTTGGCCAATAGAATGTGGATAGAAGTGATATATTCACTTCCAGGCCTCACCCTTCTCTTTCTGTGCTTGTTAGATGATAGATGCCAAGAATCTAGGGAGGATTCTGAGATTTAAGGGGAGTATAAGCATACAAAGAAGGAGCCTGGGTCCATGTATGACTGGGAGGAGCAGAACAATCTCACATTTCCAACCCGCATTTGACTACACCAAGACTGAAACATCAATCTCTCTTGTGTTAAACTGCTGATATGCTGGGACTGTGTGTTTCAGCAACTGGGGTTACTTAACCTGATTAGTAATGATAGTATAACAGTTAGAGAAGTCCCCAACCATACTCCTCAGGAGTTCCACCAGATATTATATCATATAGATATATGGCCTTCGTAACACAAGAAAACATAATTGAAATGTATCTGGAAATTTATTCCCTCATGTCAGAAACATTTTTTTAATTAAAATAATTTTATGGATACATGATAGTTGTACATATTTATGGGGTACGTGTGATGTTTTGATATAGGCATACAATGTGTAATAATCAAATCAGGGTAATTGGGGTATCCACCTCCCCAAACATTTATCATTTCTTTGTGTTAGCAACACTCCAATTCCACTCCTCTAGTTATTTTGAAATACACAATAAATTATTATTAACTGCAGTCACCCTACTGTGCTACCAAAAGCTAGATCTTATTCCTTCTGTTTAACTGTATTTTGGTACCCATTAACCATCCTCTCTTTATCCCCCTCTTCCCCAGTACCCTTCCTGGCCTCTGGTAACCATCATTCTCTCTAGCTCCATAAGATCAATATTTTTAGCTCCCACATATGAGTGAGAACATGCGCTATATAAATATGGAACGCTTCACGAATTTGCATGTCATCCTTGCGCAGGGGCCAATGTGATCTTCTCCGTATCGTTCCAATTTTAGTATATGTGCTGCCGAAGTGAGCACTCAGAAATATTCTTGAGTGCTATGTTCCAAGCATTGGATAAGTTCAGGGGATACAATAATGAACTGAATAGACATGGCTCTTGTTCTCATGGAGCTTATAGTCCAGAAAGTAGATGTTAATCAATGCATCACACACATAAATGTAAAATTATAACCACAATCATTTCTGTGACACAGAGAAACATGGTCCTATCAGACATAAAAATAGAAGTATTTGCCTTACTCGGAGAGACACCCACGAGGAAGAATTCTATGCTGAGAGGGGCAGATATGCCGTGACCACGTGAAAGTCAGATGGCAGGAGACAACGTGGCAGAGGGCCAGAGTGTGTGGAGTGGAGAAAGTAAAGGAAAACAGTTTAAGACAAGGCTAGACAAGAATGCACTGACCAAGCCAGGTTAGAGTAAGTATTTCACTCTTCACCCAGATACTAAAGAATCAGATTTGCCTTTTCCCTTTTGGAAAACACAGCTCTGGCTACATTGTGGGGGAATGTACTGGACATGATCATGTACCTATATTTACACAAAGTGAGTGTGTGATAATATGAGTCACCTATCAATATATGTATATCCCAGGAGGAAAAGGAAATATAAAAACTGTTCAGCACTGAAAAAGTTTTTGGGATTAGATGATTGATGTTTTGGTAAACTTTAGTCACTTCTAATTTTGTGTCATTTTTTTTCATTTATTATTAATATTATAGATCATCTAGTTGTTCAATCTGGCAAGTTTGAGACAGGAGACGTTTGCCTTAGGCCACTGACAAGATCCAAAGCTAGTGAAATGGCAGGGAAATATGAGGCTGGTTTCAGCGAGATTTTTGTCATTGGCGGCCCTGGCACTCCCTCTCCTTTGGACACCTACAGGTCACTCATATATAGCAGCCACCCAAGTGGACTCCCTATAAAAGGCGTTGGGTTGCCCCAACTCTCATTACTTAGAAGATATTAAGACATCTTGGTTTCTCCACGGAATTTATGAAGGATTATGCCCAAAGCACAAAGGAGAAAGAACTCCTCAGCTTCCCTCTCTGATTTACCCAGATTTCTGACACCAATGTCCATCTGTCTCAGACTGTCTCTTAATCCCTGAAAGAATCATATGTTGATATCTTGAATCTTTTATATAGAATGTTTTCCCTTCTGTGTATGAAAACCACTGTGACAGAGGCTTGTGATGAAGCAATCATCTTGAGACGTTCCCTGTCCTTCTCTGGGCCCCAGTCTCGTTTCTTCCCTCGTGATTCAGGCTGTGGAGCCTGGCAAACACACCCTCTCAACCACACAAACATCAGTGCAGGTTCATACTGGTTCTCTATCCTCCACACGTGGGAGAAAGAGCTGGACGCTCAGCGCTTTGTTACTTTTTATTTTTAGACACACGTCACCTTTTCAGAAGCAACACATATAGGGAACGCCAATAGACTGCCCTGCGCTGAGATGCTTCTCAAAGACATCGTTTCCCTGTAGGAAAGGATGATTGATGGCCAATAGTCATTTTTCTAAGGTACAATTGTAGACTTTCAAAGTCAGGCTGTTAATTTGGTGATATTAACTTTTGAGTCACTTGACTAGTCAGTTTAGGAAGCAACAATTCTCTTAAAACTCTTTATAATTACATTTGGACAAGTTTGTGCGTAGGACCGCAAGTCCATCAGCTTATTATAACCATAGTGCGTTTCACACACCATCTTCATTATCTTGTGCTAAAGAAGAGAGCACACACTCCTCTGTGGGTAATTTTAGATTGGCCACTGACACACTCTGCAGTGTTTATAAAGAAAACAAAACTTGGATGTTGGCCCTTTTAATTATAACTGGCAGAATTGCTACACCCAAAAATCACATAATCTCTTCACCATATTATATCTTTGAAGACATCTGCTTGCAAAGCAGTAACAAGGAACTTGAATTCTAAAAACAAACTTTGTACTAGATTGATTGGTTTGGCGAGCCACGCTTCTGAAGTACTGACGGATGCTGAAATATATATTCCTGAACTTTAAGAAAAGTTTAAAATATGCTATAATGGAGCTACATCAAGTTGTCCTTGATCTGGACATGCAGATTAGAGATGGAGACCCTATTTTATTGCTAAGGAAAGTCCTCTGGCCCAATGGTAAATGCCATAACTTTCACCGGTCATTTCTGTATTTTTGTTTCGGGTTTCCAAACAAACATCTAGCCAAGGAAACCTGTCGATAAGTTCAATGCACAGTTTCACCTGGGAGATGATCGCCACACCAAGTGCTATGTTCTAGGTGCTTTATATAATATTTTGAAGACAAACGAGAGCACTGAACATCCCACCAAAGGATGAAAGCTGATCTATGACATCATCTTTACTATTCGTCAAGTATGTACCTTTCTTCACGTAGATTTGGGACACGATTTGAATCCATCTTTGAATAATTACATGGCGATCCTAGTCACTTACCTTCGGACAGATCATTCCGTGGCTCTCAGAGTTCCTAAACTCATGGTACTGTAACCTGAAAGGTAAAATAGAAAAGTTAGTGGTTATCTGTGCTGGGAAGGTGAGTAAGAATCTTTTCTTTGTGTAGGTGATTTGTGCATGTGTATTTGAATTAACAGTCTGAAAAAAACCCAATGCAAAAGCCTGAATTTGTTGCCAAAATAAAATTGCCTACATCTTATGTAGTCATGGAATTCATAAGGTCCCACCCTCCTTCCACAACTTTAGCCAAAGAGTCTGTTTTTTCTTCCCTAATGCAGTGTTTTCTGGAGCCCAGGACTAGTTTTGAAACACTAACATGACTTAAGACGGCTGCTGAAAAAGTGAAAGCAATGTCATTGCGCTACATCAGTTCAACCAAAATGACTAACAAATTTCAACATTTAGAATATCCAATTGAACAAATATTTACTGCTCAGCTAGTAAGTTTATTTTAAAAATCTTTATCCAAAATTACTTATCGGGTGGTAATGCTTTGAACATTGACTATATATTTTCGGTGAAGTGATTTTTTCCCTTATTTAAAAAATTACATTTATAAATAAGTACATCGCCTAAAAATTATAAAACTGTGTGTATAATTTTTAAATGTCAAAAGTGCTCAAAAAGCTTCACAGATGTTGACATTTGTTGTCATTCTAACAGTAATTTTATTAGGCCAAAGTATTTTTTCCCAAATGTTTTTCCAAGAAGTGCAGAGCAACTGCTGTTACCCTAGAGCACTGAACTATTAACTGTTAATGGCAGGGGAGTTTTCAGGTTCCAATATTTTAGCTGCATGCTTGGATGTACGCTATGTTGCTCAGACATCCCATTCTCGTAAATACACAAGGCGAGAAAGTTAATAATTTTGATGCACATTGAAAACTTCTTCAAATATGTAGCACAGGCTCAGGAAACATTATTAGAATTAGCAAACCAGTAGGATGATAGAAAGTGTGAAAGTAAAAAAAAAAAGATTACAGCACTAAGAATGATTTATTTGAACAGAGCTTGTTCAGCATTTCCATTTTGTGTATTTATGGTGCAATTATTCAACATGTTTTCTTTTTTCTATTTTTGATAGGTCATGTCAGGGAGACTTTGGCTGAAGAAAATCACAATAGACGAGAGATAATGCAAGAGAAAAATAAAACTATCCCATGAGGATGTCATTCTAGAACTTCCCGTTCCCAGGCAGTAAGACCAGGTTGCCTTGGGTGAGGTGGATTTGGGTAAAGCCTTAGATTCTTAAGACTTCCACAGAACACTGTGGGACAAAAGACTAGCAGGGGCTTCTAATTAGAAGAGTTATGTAGCATGTGCTAAATCGTACTTTCTTTAGAGTGTATGGCTTTATGCCCACAGATAGACGTCCCAGTTTTAAGTTCTGGGCGAATTTATATGCAAGTCTGTTTTACAGAACGAGTCTTGCAAGGTGTTTCCACAGGCCAGGTGAAATGTCAATCATTGAGGGGTGATAAATATATGTGTACGCACATAATATCATTTGTCCCAAAGGTTGCTGACCCACAAAATTCATCCTAGGCTCAGAGAATCTAGAAAAGCCTGTGACTTCTGCACAGCTCTCTCAAGTGCGAAGGAAGCAAGAATGACTGCTCTTTGATTCTCGCAGGAAATGTAAAGATGTAATTTCTGCAGTGAGTAATGGTACAAATAAAATTATGTTTATTATTATTTTATTCATGGCACTTAATTATAGAGGGAGATGGGTAGTCAGATAGCAAAACAGCCATAAACATGGGAAAGGCCCCTCTGTCCTTTTTAAATGGATGCTCTAAAACAATTGGGAAGAACATTAATAGAACGCCCGGCTAAAAGACAGACTCCACGAGCGTAAGTGTTCACTTGGAGTTCGTCAAATAATGGACCGTTGACCTATTTTTCAAGCCATTTCTCTGCAGTAACTTGACATTTGATAGGATTACCTTTGGATTTTTTGGTCTGAGTCTCTGCTATGCCTGAGATTGTCATCTTTTGATTCAAAGATAATAGAGCCAAACATGTGAAACTGTTCTGTAAAGAGTCAACCCGTGACTCGTAACCAAATATCAAAAAAGGTTTTGTCTACAGTTTGCTTTCTTAGCTCACTGTTGTAACTGAAATGATCAAATGACTAGTTTCCATTATAAACACCATATATTTATTTTATAAAAAAGCTTGACATTCTTTAGAGATGAAAGATAATGGTATCATAAAACTCTGAGGTAACCCTTTTCCCCTTAAGACTGACAGCATTTGCTGATTATAATTTTAATTCAAAAGTTTCACCAAAAAAGGTGAATCAATTTTTCTTAAGCATAATGTCGAACAATTAAAAAAAAAAAAAAACCTGAGCAGGTCAGAGGTAGATAAAACCGAATTATGAAGCAGTGGAATTGTCTAAAGCAGGACAAACAAAACACACCTTAAAGTTGGCCGTGCACTTGACCATTCAAAATATAGTTAATAAGTTTCCAAACATGTAAGTTCTAATTTTAAAATTAAGCCTTCCAATTGCCAATTCCAAAAAATGTAATGAGTTTAGAGTGGCCTTTTTATTATGCATGGTTTTATGTCTTTGGATTTCAAAATTACCTAGCATGCATTTTCAACTTTGCTACAATTTCTGGGCTGTTTTCATTTCTATTTAAAAAAGGCTAAACAGTAAGATGTGCCTCTGCTTTGCATTCTAATTGCACGTAACTGATTTGCACAGCAGAACAAAAAACTCATTTTCAGATTAAGAATCGTGCACCAAGAAATAATTATTATTCTACTAGAAAAAAAATATTTTCCCACTTTCTCCCCTCATATATGTGAACTGTTTGTCATCTTTCTCCCAGGTTACTATCTTTTATAGACCACCATGCATTGCTCTTTAGGGACTAAAATAATACAGATAGAAACAAGGAACATACAACTGTTTTGACTACATTCTTCTGCTTGCAACGTAACACTTGCCTTTTATTATTTTATCTTCAACAATCAAGGGGTGACTAAATGGTTGCAGGTGGTGATGAAAATAAAAGCCATCCATCATTATTTATTAGGCATGAAAAAGATACACAATAATGTAATTTAATCTCAGAGCAGACAATTATTTCCACATATTGATAATGCAATGTGAAAACTGTCATGAATTCTAATATGATATTTTGGCTTTATTGGTGTGCCAGGCCAGCATGACAAATAATGAAATTGTATCAAAAAGAAAAAAAAAGATAATTATGTGCATATGTCAATATCACGGGTGGAAAACATATCACCAAATTTTAAAGCTTCATCATTACAACTTGACCAATTCAAAAGTTTGAAGTGGAAAAAAGTACATTTTCAGTTTTCACTATTTAAAACAAAATCTATTACATTTGCACCACAATCTATATAGAATCTGAGTCAACACTGACAATGTAAGTGTTTTATCATATAAAATTTTGAGAACCAGCCAGTCTGCTAAAATATTTGTGAGGAGTATATATACACCATAGGCTCAAATTTCTAACATGTTCTTTGGTTCACTTTAGTCTGGTAAAAATTTGCAGATGAAAACTCTGTGATTTCTACTTTGGGTAGCATACACATGACTATTAAATGTAGCAAATAACCTACTTTTAGCCAAATAAAGCAAATGGTTGAAAATAAACATCTTTGGTAGGAAAAATCCTGACTGATGAAATGGTTGGTCAAAAAAAAAAGTGAAGGCTAGTTTTTCGTTATGTTCTAGTTCTCTTTGGTTGCTGAACTCTTTGTCCAAACAGGACTCAGTAGGAGAAAAACAGGACAAGAAAGAAATAAACTAGCATTTGATCTCTGTAGATGGGAATTAAAAGCATTCTCTGACTCCTATTTGAATAGATTTTGGTTTGTGCAAAAGAGCAATCATGATTAGAGACTTTCCTAGTTAGAAATAAATGAGATGGGTTTTAAAGTACCACCTGTTCGTTATATAGTACACACACACACACATTCTACAGCACATATACACAGCATGGGCTGTACTTTCTTGGAGACTAATTTATTCACAGTTCACATATAGATTACAAGTATATTATTGGATAAGATAAGTGACCTCCTCTTAGAAAAATGCCTTTTAGAATTATTAAGGAAGAAAAATATTTTAGACTTGGCTTTGAGTGGTGGGCAGGACCTGGAAGAAAAAGTATCTCTGAGTGATCACAACACTGTGACCATTCTGGGCTGGGAGAGAAAATTTATATATCATGTGGTTACTCAATTTTATAAAGGGAACCTAAGAACAAGTGTAGGCACTGGTTAGGAAAAACAAATGAAAGGAATAATTTAAAAAGTCAATAAGCCACAGGAAATCTGGAGACTGTTTAAAAACACCTTATTGGAAGCCCAGCAAAAGTATGTGCCAGAGATCAAAGGGACACTTGGAAATGTGGCCCAAGTAAGGAAACCAGGGAGATCCGCAAACTGTGGCAGGTCAGGTGTGAACAAGAATGCAGGCGAGCCAAGAGAGAATTCAAGAGTACCTTGCAAGTGACTCCAAAGCTAATAAAAATGTTCTTCAAAATATATTCATGGCAGGAAACCAAGTAGAGAACTAATGGGCCGATCAAGTGACCCACTCTGGGCAGAAGAGATATTCGTTTTGGAGGATGGAAACTCTTCTGACTATACTAAAGACTAGTCATTCATTCACTTGTTCCTTCAGTCATTCATTTTTTTCACTTAATCATCCACTCATCTATCCATTCATCCATCCATTTGATCATCTATTCATTCAACAAAAAATTGCAGAATACCTACCACAACCCAGACTTTGGGTTCAGTACTGAGAATACACAAATACAAAAGTCATTCCTTTATTCATCATTTTCACTCATTCAGTCACCTATTCACTCATCCATTCATTGATTACTCATTTAACAAACAATATTACAAAATGTCTATCATGAGATTGACCCTGGGTTAAACACTGTGAATATATCAATACATAAGAAATTCATTCATTCAACAAATATTTAAGTGTCTCCTACATGTTAAGCACTGGTCTAATTCTTTGAGATAAATTAGTGAACAAAAGAGAAATCCCTGCTTGACTCTAGCTTCTTTTCTAGCAGAGAGTAGCTGTGGAGGTAGGCAATATATACAACAAACAACTAATCATGAAATCAAAATCAATCATTCAGTATAAAAGTGTCATGAAGGACAAGTTCGGGTAGCTGTGAGTGCCTGATGATGGAAGACTTGTCCAAAATAGAAAGTAGCACCCTATTCAAGGACCTGAGGGAATAAGAGGAGGGAAGGAGGGAAGGAGGGGAGAGAGAGAGAAAAGCAAGAGGTGAGGATGGGGATGGCACAAAGGCCATATAATTTGGGGCTTGGTAGGCTACGTGAAGAACATTAGACTTTATCTTAAAAGCAATGGGAAGCCACTGAGGATTTTAAGCAAGAGTGATCTGCTTAAAAAGTTCAACACTTCTCTGTTCAAAAACCCTGCAGTGGTTCCCCATTTCAATCAGAGTAAAAGCTGATGTCTTTACAATGTTAGCTCTCTGACTTGTTTCTTTTTCACCTCTATCTCCTGCCCACACTACTCTAGCTACACTGGTCTCTGTGCCCATGGGCTGTTTTCCCCCCAAATCTAAATAGCTAACCCTAGCCTTCTTCAAGTCCTTGCTCAAATCTTACCTCATCTATAGGGCTTATCCCGAGCACCAGGCTTAATATTGTACCTTCTGTGCCATCTCCACTTTTACCTAGCTTTGCATTTTTTCTCCTTGTAGGACTCATTACCTTCTGATACACAGTATGATTTATTTATTATGTTTTGTGTATTGTCTAGATCTCCCCACCCCCCCCATAAGTAGAATATCCTCTCCATGAAGGCAGGAATTTTTGTCTTTTGTTTACACATTTATCTTAATCAATGAAAATAGTGCCTAGGACACAAAACTCAATAATCATTTGTTGAAAAAACAAATTAGTAAATGCATTGGTCAACGCGATCATATTGGCATTTTAAGGAAATTACACTGGCTGAACAAAGGTTGAAGAGTAAGTTGGGAAGGGTTAAGTATAGATGTAGAAAAACAAGAGGCTATTTTGAGGGCCTAATAAAAAGAGCAATAAAGACATAGAATAGGGAGATGATGGCAGAAATGAAGAAAAGAAAACTGGTTCAAGGCCGTGGTCCCTAACCCCTGGGCCACGGACTAGTAGCGGTCCGTGGCCTGTTAGGAACCAGACCACACAGCAGGAGGTGAGTGGCAGGTGAGCAAGGGAAGCTTCATCTGTGGTTACAGCCACTCCCCATTGCTTACATCACTGCATAAGCTCTGCCTCCTGTGAGATAAGCAGTGGCATTAGATTCCCATAGGAGCGCAAACCCTAGTGAAAACTGTGCATGTGAGGGATCTAGGTTGCAGCTTTTTATGAGAATCTAATGCCTGATGATCTGAGGTGGAGCTGAGGCAGTGATGCTAGCACTGGGGAGCAGCTGCAAATACAGATTATCATTAGCAGAAAGGTTTGACTGCACAATAAACGTAATGTGCTTGAATCATCCCGAAAGCCTGGTCCGTAGAAAAATTGTCTTCCATGAAACAACTGGTCCCTCATGCCAAAAAGGTTGGGGTCTGCTGGTTTAAGACATTTTTTAAGGTAGAATCATCAGGCCCAAGATTGGATACTCACAGTAGTGTGCTGTACCTGGCTCACACTGGTTTGTAAGAGTTGATAGTTAAATTTTCAGAAATTTCATGAGTTGGTTGTTAAAGATAGACATTATTAAAAATTAAATTATATAAACTTACAATTAAATAAATTATATCAAAACAAAGCTAATAAATACTCAAAAGTCATCACTTTCTAATTATTTTACTACATTTTGCTATTATCTATGCTCTTGAGGTTATTTATGTCTATTGTTTTTTTATGGTGAAATACTATTTGAGTGCATGTTATTGTGTAAATCTTTCCAGTCCACATTTGGTTATGTCACATTGGTAGCTTGAAATCAGCCACGGTGAAAGGATTTATTCCTTAGTAATTGTCAAATGCTATAAATCAGGGCTTGATTTATTGTATTGTTGATTTTCTAGACTTAAGAAAGCGATGGAGAAAATGTTAATGATTCAGATTAAATTTTAAAATGTGTCACGTTTGCAGATGTTTCATTGTTAATATCACACAAAACTGAGAAAATATTCTTCCAGTATGCAAAATGATTATTTGCTTCAACAAAGAAGACATTCACATCATGGACAAAACATGTACTTTTGTTGTTCACTCTTATCTTGCTCCTTAATGTAAAGTAAACTATCAACCAACATACATGTCAGAAATACTCTCATTCATTATTTGCAACCATAAGTTGACTATGGATCCAAGAATTTGACAAAAAAGCAACGAACGCATTCTGTGAGAATCAGTTGGCTATACAAAATTTACAATAAAGGGTATTATATATTTTATTATTATTTGCAAACTGTGTGATATGTCTCTTTTATACCAATAAAATCCATGATAAATCTAAATATATATGACACATTTTCTTTTTTAAAAGAACTTGTTATTAAACAATACACCAATAAAAGGTGGTATATGTATACCATGGAGTATTACTCAGCAATAAGGAACAACAGTGAATTAACACATCTGGTATTATCCTGGTTGGAGCTAGAACCCATTCTTTGAAGCAAAGTGTCACAGGATTGGAAAAACAAGCACCACTGGTACTCACCATCAAACTGGTACTAACTGATGAACACTTACATCACACAGGGCAATAACATTCATCTGAGGGTGGGCGGGCGGGAGGGGGGTGGAAGGGATGGGAAAAACTCTCACTGAATGGATGCAGAGAGCACAGTTTGGGGGATGACCACAATTGTGGCTCTGACACGGGCAGAACAGGGGCAATGTGTATGGCTAAAGTGTTGTACCCCCATGATATTCTGAAATTAAAAAAATAAATTAAAAAAAAATACACAGACAGTCCCCCCCCCAAAAAAAAAGCTAAATTACACAAACTCACAATTAAATAAATTGTATTAAAGTCAAGGGTAATAAATGCTAAAAAATAAAAACAACAACAACAACAACAAAAAAAAACAATATACCACTAGGTATATAGGTCAAGAGAGAAGGAATTGTCAAAGATGCTGCCAGTTTCTGTCTTGTTCAACTGCCTGAATGATGTTACTCATTCCCTTACACAGGGAATATTAAACAAGGACTAGGTTTGTTGAATGGGGATAGGGAAGACAGTATCATTGGTTAGGTTGGGTGATATTGAGTTTGAAGAGACAGACCATAAGGTCAGGTGGCCAGTTGGATATATAATTCTGGACTCAGAAGAGAACTTTAAGCTGGAGCTATTATTTGGGTAATATCTGTAAATAGTAAGTTATGGAAGACTTCAGAGTGAATGAAGCTATTCTGAGTGTCTCCTCCAAATTGACTTTCAAAGCAGAGTTTGCAGGTATTTGGATAAAAGTGCTAAATGCTGGATGTTCTAGTTCTAACTAACAAATTAATAGCACATATATAATCAAGGATAAACAATATCCTCTAAAAATATTGGAGGTTTCCATCAGGGATATAGACCAAAGACATATTCTTTTTTATTAGAGAAGGGTATTTTAATTAAATGGATAGTGTCAAAAAACATAGACCACTGTTGGGGGCCCGTGGTAAGTGGAAGATTGTGGTAGATATTATGTGTAAGTGGACTTGAATTATTTACTTCTTAATTACCAATGATTCTGAGTATTATTAGAATTAACTAAGCATTAGTTAATTACTAACAAATATGAAATGTGGGAACTAGATCCTCAACAACAGAATCTTTCTTTGAGGTCTCCATCTTACATTTTTAAAAAAGAACCAGGGACTTCTACTTCTGGGAAGATGGATAGATGGGGTTTTCCCTATTCCTCTCACCTAAGTATAGCTAAAAGCCCTGGACATTATAAAATGAACACAACAGGCCTCTGAAAAGTGGATTAAAAATGCAGACAAGTTAGAGACCTTAGGACCCAAGGAACAAGACAGAGGTAAGTTTCTTGAGTTTCCTTTTTGCATCATATATCCCAGACTTGGTGCTGAAGAAGCCAGCAATGCAGAACTGCCAATAAACACAGGGGAAAAAAAAAAAAGCAACTCCAAACAAATGCCTACTCTCTTGTCAAAAGATTAGGAAAGGGGCAGCCTAACAAGACAGAAAACTTTTAGAAAATATCCACTCTATTCTATCCAAACAACACAGAAAAAAATGTGGTCTCACTCTGTTCACACCAGCAAAGACCAAGTAGGGAGCCTATATGTCCACCCATGTGAAGCTGAAATGAAGCTCCCCAACACCACTGGGATGGTGTCAAAGAAGGCTGAGTAGGGAGCCAAGATTTTCATCCCCACTGACTAATAATGTGACACCCCCCCATTCCTGCTATGTGGCTGGTGCTCATGTGGGGAGCCTAGACTTCCATCCCCACCCAGCGATAATGTCGACCCTACCACCACCCCCAGCATTAGCAATGGTCAAGTGGAGGACATGGACTTCTGCCTCCATCTGGCAGTAATAAGGCATTACTCTCCCCTTCCCCGCTAGAGCAGCACCAGAAAAAGCCAGTTAAAACAGAGGGTTTACAAAGATTGAGTCTCATAACATAATATGAAAATGTCTATATTTCAATTGAAAATCACCCATAATACCAAGAACCAGGAAGATCTAAATCTGAATGAAAGAGGATGATCAATAAATGCTCACACCAAGATGACAGAGATGTTAGAATTACCAAAGATTTTAGAACAGCCATGATAAAAATGCTTAATAAGCAATTAAAGTATGTGTGAAACAAAGAAAAAAATAGAAAGTCTTAGCAAATAAATAGAAAGTCCCAATAAAGAAACAGAAGATATAAAGAAGAACCAAGTGGAAATTTTAGAACTAAAAAATATCGTCACTAAAATAAAAAGATGAGTACAACAGCAGAATGGGCAGGACAGAGAAAAGAATCCATGAACGGTAAGACAGAACAACAGAAATTATCCAATCGGAACAGCAGAGAGAAAATAGACTGAAAAAATTTAAGAGTCTCAGGGACCTGTGGGACAATCTTAGATGAAGGAAAACTAAGAGAGTTTATTGCCAGCAGATCTCCTCTAAAAGTATGGTTAAAGAAAGTACTCCAAACAGAAAGGGAATAATAAAAGAAGGAAACTTGGAACAAGAAGGAAAAAAAAAATAAACAAAAATATGGGTAAATACAATAGGCTTTCCTTCTCTTGAGTTTTCTGAGTTATGTTTAATAGTTGAAGCAAAAATATAACACCATCTGATTTGGTTCTAAATGCATGTAGAGGAAATATTTAATACAACTACATTATAAACAAGGAGGGTAAAGGAATGTAAAGGGAGGTAAGGTTTCTATACTTTACTGAAACTGGTAAAATGACAATATCAATAGTCTGTGATAATTTATGTATATGTAACATCTAGAGAACCGCTTAAAAAGCTAAACAAGAAGATACCTCTAAAACCATTATAGAGAAACAAAAATGGTACCTGAAAGATGTTCAGGTAACACACAGGAAGGCAGGAAAAAGAAAACAGGAATGAAAAACAGAGAAAACAAACAGAAAACAAAAAATAAAGTGACAGACTTAAGTCCTAACATGTCAATAATTATTTAAATGTAAATGGCTTAAATATATGAATTAAAAGACAGAATAGATTAAAACAAATTTCTAATATAAAGATACATGCAAGTTAAAAGTAAGAGGATGGGGCTAGGCTCGGTGGTTCACAACTGTAATCCTATACTTTGTGAGGCCAAGGTGGGAGGATCGCTTGAGGCCAGGAGTTCGAGACCAGCCTGAGCAAGAGCGAGGCCCTCTACAAAAAATAGAAAAATCAGCTAGATGCTTGTAGCCCCAGCTACTTGGTAGGCTGAAGCATGAGGATCGCTTGAGCCCAGAAGTTTGAGGTCGCAATGAGCTATGTCCAAGCCACTGCACTGTAGCTAGCCTGGATAACAAAGTGAGACCCTGTCTGAAAAAAAAAAAAAGTAAGAGAATGGAAATCGACATATCATGCAATCATGAATCAAAGGAAAGCAGAAATGGCTGTATTAATATCAGATAAAGTAGACCAGGTCTGAGAATATTATCAGAAATAGAGACATTATATAATGATAAATGGGTGAATCCACCAAGAAGGTATATGCACTAAACAACAGAGCTGCAAAATAAGTCAAGTAAAACTAATAGAACTAGAAGGAGAAATAGAGAGATCCAAAATTATAACTGGCTATCTCTATACCCTACTCTCAACAATTAACAGAAAAACTAGACAGAAAGTCAGCAAGAATATAAAAGAACTCAATACCATCTGTCAACAAATTCTAATTGATATGTGTAGAAAACTCCATCAAACAACAGCAGAATGCACATTCTTTTTAAGTGCCTATGGCATCAACAGAGGCCAAAGATATGGCAGATATGCTAAAATGGACCATATCTTGGGCCATAAAACAAGCCCCAACAAATTTAAAAGAATTGAAATCATAGAGTAGCTAAAGCAGTGTTGAGAGTGGAATTTATAGCACTAAATGTTAGAAAGAAAAAAGGAAAAATCTAAAATCAGTTATCTAAAAAAGGAATCATTAGAAGAGAGAACAAGTTCAAATAAAAAAAATTCATAATCTATGCTCCCACTGCAAGAATATAGAAGAGCAAAATAAACCCAAGGCAAGGAAAAGGAAGGAAATAATAAAGATAGCAGAAATCAATGAATTTGACACCAAAAAACAATAGAAAAATTAATAAAACAATGAGCTAGTTTATGGACATGACCATTGACAAACTTGTAGCCAGAGAGATAGATAAAAAGAGAAGACATGAATTACCAATATAAAAAATGAATCAGAGGATACCACTACAGACCTTGTGACGTCAAAAGTATAATAAGGAAATACTACAAGCAACTGCACACACATAAATTTGACTTAAAATAAATTGACCAAATCCTTAAAAACCACAAACTACTACAACTCACTCAATATGAAATAGCTAATTTAAATACCCTTATAACCATTAAGGAAGTTGCATTCGTAATTGAAAAACTCCCCCACAAAATACTCTCTAGTCCCAGATGGTTTCACTGAAGAATTCTACCAAATGTTTAAAGAAGAGTTAATACTAGTTGTACACAATCTCTTCCAGAAAATAGAAGAGAAGAGAACACTTTTCAGTTCGTTTTATAAAACTAATATTACTCTGATAATAAAATCAAAGATAGCATACACACCCCCCCCAAACAAAACAAAACAAAACCAAAACTAGAGGATAATATTCCTCATGAATATAGATGCAAAAATCTTTATCAAAATATTAGCAAATAGAATTCAGTAATATATAAAAAGAATTACACTGTGTGACCACGTAGGATTTATTCCAGGGATGCAGAACTGATTAAATATTTGAAAAACCAATGTAATCCACCATATTAACAGGCTAAAGAAGAAAATTCACACGATCATATCAATCAATATGCATTTGACAGAATCAACACCCATTTAGTTTCTTAAAAACTAAATATGTAACTACCATATGGCTCATTCATGATAAAAACCCTAAGAAAAATTGAAGTAGAGTGGATCTTCCCTCAACTTGATAAAGAGCGCCTACAGAAAATGTTAAGCTCTAACATCTTCGTAGCAAAATGCTAACCTCTTTGCCCTAAGGCCAGGACGAAGCCAGGGACATCTGCTCTCTCCACATCTATTCAGCACGGTACTGGAGCTTATAGTCAGGGTCACCACCCATCTGATTTTTGACAAAGGTGCAAAATCAATCCAATGGGGGAAAGATAGCCTTTTTAATAAATAGTGATGGAGCACATGTACATCTGTAGGTAAAGAAAATGAACCTCACTCTAAGACTCCCAATTTATACAAAAATCAACTGAAAATGGAGCACAGACCTGAGTATAAAACTATAAAACTTTTAGAAAAAACATAGGAGAAAATCTTTGGGATCTAGGACAAGGAAAAAAGGTTCTACACTTGACACCGAAAGTATGATTCATAAAAATAAAAATTGATAAATTGTACTTTATCTAAATGACAAGTGTTTACTTTGAGAAAAAAACCTGTTAAGGAGATGAAAAGAGAAGCTACAGACTGGGGGAAAATATTTGCAAACCACATATCTGACAAAAGGCTGGAATTTGGCATATATAAAGAACTCTCAAAACTCAACAGTAAAAAAACCAAAAACAAAAAAACCAAAAAACCAAACAATCCAGTTAGAAAACCAGTGAAAGACATTTCACCAAAGAGAATATACAGATGGCACACAAACACACGAAGAAATGTTCAACATCATTAGCCATTGGGAAATGCAAATTAACACCACAATGAAATACCACGATATATCTATCAGAATGGCATAAATAAAGTATGGCGACACCACCACATGCTGGAGAGGATGTGAAGAAACTGGACCACTCACACATTGCTAGTGGGAATATAAAATGGTAACGTCACTCTGGAAAAGCTTCGCAGTTTCTTTAAAAACCAAATATGTAACTACCATATGACTCAGCAGTTGTACTCCATGGCATTTATTCCAGTGAAGTGAAGACATATGTTCACACAAAAACCTGTACACAGATGTTTACAGCAGCTATTCATGATAGACAAAAACTGGAAACAACCCGTATGTCCTTTTTAATGGCTAACGGTTACACAAACCATGGTCCATCCACACCATGGAATGCTATTCAGCAACAGAAAGGAAAGAACTATTGAGGTATGCAACAACCTGGATGAATCTTCAGAAAATTAGGATGGATGAAAAAAGCCAATCTTGAAAGGTTATATATTGTATGAGTCCACTTATATTATATTCTTAAAATGACAAAGATTATAGAAATGGAGAATAGATTAAGGGTTGCCTCATTGAACTTTGACTGATAAGGTTGGTGGGGATATTTACTCCTCAGCAAATACCCATATACTCTCTTACATTTCTGGGCCCCACTGCAGTTAAATGGGGCCATGTACATAGTTCTGGCCAATAAGCTGTGAGAATAAGTGAGTATGTCATTTGTATTCTGGAGCATTTAAAAGTTAATGTGTGACTTTTCAGCCACTCCCCCTCTGCAGCGACCTTGGTGTAATATAGTGATATGGTGGTGTCATGAGAGGGAAGCTGTTAGAGTGCATGAATTACTGCATGGGAGACAGACGCCTTGGAGGCTTGCTCAACCCACAGTGGACCTTTCCTAAACAAGAGATAAATTTTTTTTATTGTATTGAGCCATTGAGAGTTCAAGATTGGTTTGTTACCACACCACAATTTAGACTAGAATGACCAATACAGAAATTAGTCCTAGAAATAAATTAGTCCTAGAAATAAATAAATGAATAAATACCAATAATAAATTAGTCCTAGAAATAAATACTACAGAATCAAAACCCTAAAACATGTGGCATTATCTTGATATTCCTGTGAAAGGAGAAAGTGAATTGAGTCCTCATTGCTCGGGAGTAGAGGATACAATGGAAGAAACAATTAAAATCTGTTCTCGTGGAGGAAAGGGAAGCTGAGCTGGGACTTTTGCAGAAGCCCAACATATTTTGAAATCAGGAAGAGTGAGAGAAGAGAATAGTAAGCTACTCAGACAGCTAATCAATACTTAATTTCATATACTCACCACTGTATTGCATAGGAAATAAAAAGTGTAAATGTGATTCTTTAGACATAGCCAAAGAAACTAAGCTTGAAGAATGATGGGTGTCTAGTCAGATATAAATCTGATTCCATAAACATTAAACTGAAAGAGGAGAGGGAGATATTTAAATAAGTCAATGTTACCATAGAGGAATCTTGTTTTGGAGTAAATATTTTTTAAAAAAGTTCTGTATGTTCAATAAATAAAAGAATATAAAATATTTTAGTAATATGGTAGAGAAGGAGTGGTACATAGGAGAGAGGCAGATCTGTCCTGGTGTTCAGAAGAGAAATAAACAGGCTTAAGATGGTCTAGAATAAAGTTGATGTTAATCATTAGTAAAATTTCAAATGGATTGTTCTATAAAAGCTAGATGTATTAAGAGAAAAACTAAGTCAAATATTTCCTCTTCTGAGACCTAATAGATTTGAGATCATTGATGGAAAAGACATGAGGACTCTTGTCAAATTTGTGGATGACACAAAATTGAAAGGATAGTCAATATTTTGGACAAATAAGGCAAAATTTTAAATTACTGCTTGAGAAAAATCATGGGGATAAAACAGATTTATAAGCTAAAGATTAACAGATATAAATATAAATTTCTTTAGATAACCCTCTCCCCCAATAAATTAAGCACAAAATAAAGGCTATATAAATTAACATTTTCTTGTGAAAAATTTGAAATTGTATCTGTCTCATATTAAATAAGCCCCCAAATAGTTTGTTATGAATTCACATGTATTTAAAGCACTCTTGGGCAGAATTAATAGAATTACTGTCCATGTTGAAGAACATAATAGTCTCTTGCTATCCAGACTGTGCTTGAAGATGTGCGTCCAAATTTGGGATATTGGCAAGCTGAAGGTGAATTTTGATTCCAAGCAAGGAAAAAAGAACTTTCTAATAATTGTTACTACCTGATAACGTAGTTTTCAAGTTTTCTTCCCAAATGGAGGACCAATCTCTTCCAATCTTAAAATAACATATAAACCAGATATAATCAGAGCCGCCCTACTTAAATCAACCTTCTTGCATCTGTAACCTCACCCTTTGCATCCACTTCTGGCTGAAATTACTCTAGAGCGGAGAGTGTAATCTAAGGCCAACCCTTAAATTTGTTCTCTGGATCCCATGTCCTCTCAATGATGCTGGTTCTGCAATTATGCTCTTTCTTTCCTATACCATTAATTCATTCCTTTCCTTTGGTTTTGGTTTATTCCCATCAACAAACAAACATGGTCCAATGTCAACCTTCTTAATCCATAACCTTTGTCCTCCTGTTCCCCTCCACCTACAACTCTATTGCTTTACTCCCTTCAAAGGAACACTTCTTAAGAGTTACATATGATCATCTTCTCTCTTATCCCAATTTTTTTATACCCATGCACATTGGGCTCTTGCCAAGGTGACCATGACCTTTGTGTGGAAAAATCCAACATAGTTTTCTGTCCTCTTCTTACTTGACTTCTCAAGCAGCATTTGAAAAGGTGGTTCCTTCCTTCTTGAAGCATTCTCTGCCCTTGGTTTTTTTTTAAAACTGTATTCATCGGATTTTCTGTATACTGTACTGACTTCTTGTCAGGCTATTTCATTTGTTCCTCCTCCTCAGTTCGTTTATTCTCTAATTGTTGAAATGCCCCGTGGCTCAGTCCTAGACGTCAACTCTGTTCTATCTTCCCTCCTTCCTAGATGATCTCATAAAGTTCTAAGGCATTAATTATAATTAACATGTTTAATGACTCGCAAATTTATATCTCTAGCCCTGACTTCTGCTCTAAAGTCTTTTTGGACAGTTAACCAGAATCTCAAACTTAGCATGGATAGTTAGGATTCTCTTTCCCTTTGTGAACCTCTTCCCACCCTGGTTGTTCCCATTTTGGTAGGTGGTACCTTCCATCTACCTGATAAAGTGAAAGTCGAGGTGTGATGCTTGATTCTTCCCTTTATTTCAGCCCTCATCACTAACCACTCACAAGAGCTCTCAGCTTTTCCTCAAAATACATCCCAGTGAAATCTAGTTCTTTCTAATTCTTCTGCAAACACTCTTATCTCTAAGCTGGATAAGAGTTTCCCCAACAACTGCCCAGCTAGCTCTCTAGCCTACTTACAATCCCCTCTCCACACAGTTGTTGGAGTGATAGTCCAAAATCCCTTGAAAGGCTTCCCACTGCATTTAGAAAAAACAATCCATATTTCTTACCCTGAAGTAAAAGGATCTATGTTAATGGGCCAAACTGAACTCCAACCAGAGGCTTCACCACTCCTGCCTTCTCTCACTGTGATCCAGCTCCCTTGGCCATCTTTCTGACCCCCCAAGATACCCAACTCTGTCCTGGCTTAGGGTCTTTACACTTGTTCCCTCTTCTCGGGTTTATTGGACCAGCTTCATTCATGTTGCAGCTCAACCTCACCTCCTCAGTGAGGTTTTCTCTGGCCACCATCTAAAATACACTTCTCCCCCATTCATGCTCCAGGTCACATATCACACATATGTTTCAATACACAGTATGACATTGTAAAAACTTAGACAGTTATTGTGTTATGTTGCCTTTATAGCATTTTCCAGCATCTGAAATTTTCTTGTTCATTTATTTTTTTAAGAAATACAAATGTCCAGGTTACTTCCTCTTTTCCAAAATCATTAAGGTTTCCATGCTATCAATAGAAAAAGTCCAAGCCATTTGGAACGTCATCCAAGACCTCCATGGTCTGGCCTCTCTGACTTTTACTCTTCTCCTGCCTATATTTATTTATTGCCCATGATTCCATCCTATTACATCATATATTCACTCCATATCCTCCCCCATAGGTACATGGAAACATTTGCCTTCCCCTTATCTGCCAAGTGACGTATCCTTTTTTCAAGACTCAGCTCAAATGCCACTTCTTTGGAGCCTTCCTTGATTCCCTCAGGAAGAGTCATTTGCTCTTTACCCTGTGCTCACGGAGCCTTTGGCACATGTCTCTTGTACAGCACTGCCCATTATCCATCTGCCTCAATATATTGTAAATTCTGAAGAGTGGGAAATGGTTTGTTCATCTACGTACAGGAGGCCCTCGAATTAATGTCATTTTGTTCAGCATCATTTCCTTATAATGTTGATGAGAAAAATAATTGATTTCCAGGTGGGCCCCCTCTATGGTGGAGTTTGTACTTTTTCCCCATGTCTATGTAGGTTTTCTCAGGGTACTCTGGTTTATTCCCACATCCCAACGCTGTGCATGTTAGATGAATTGGTATGTGTATACTGCCCCAGCCTGAGTGAGTGTTGGTGTGTGTGTGAGTGTGCAATGCGATGGAATGGTGTCCTGCCCAAGGTATGTTCCCACCTTGCACCCTGAGCTGCTGGGATAGGCTCTGGCCATCTATAACCCTGAATTGGAATAAATGTGTTGGAAAATGAATGAATGAATGAATACAAATGATTGTCAAATAAATATTCATCAAGTATATGATAATCATATAGATGCACAAAAAGAAATGCAATTTCCAAGAACCTATGATGATGTTAAGTGAGCACTTAGTATATTCTCACCATTCACATTGATTTTTTGCACAAAATAAGTTGGGTTTTTTTTTCCAGGTGACACATGCTTTTAATACCTTCCCTAGCCTAGTGACTCTGGTTTCTCTCCTTTGGGTAAGTTCTGGTTTGCCCATCTTCATGCTGAAGTATGAGGCCCAGAAAACAGTTGTTAAATTAGTCATAAATGATTCACATCTATATCCCTAGGCTTATTTCTTGGCACATAGTAGCAGCTAAGCAAATGTTTGCCATTGCACCATAATGAACAAAATACTATAGTGTGTGTGGATCACTAATCACAGTACAGTAGGATTCCTACTTCATTTTTCTTCTGAATTCCTGTGTACAATTAGTGAAGCCTGGTCATATATCACATAAATATTTCAATAATATAAAACAAGACATTGGAAAATTTTAATTATTATGGCAGTTATTTATCGGTAATCAGTAATCAACAAATGCCTATACAGCACCTACTATGTGCTACATACTAAGCATACAGGTTGACAAAGCAGATTGCGTTAGTCAGGCTAGGTTAAGCTGTGCTGTGGTAACAAATCTCCACATTTCAGTGGCTTAACAACATCAAAGTTTATCTCTTACTCGTGTCACAGACCCTTTGGGTATGGCACAGGCAGCCCTTCCTGAGCTGATTCGAGGATCAGGGCTTATTCCATCTGTTGGCTCTGCCACCCTCCAAGGATTCCACCGGATCTCTTGCATCCAGCCAGTTGACAAGTGAAGAGGAATAAAGCTAAGGATCCCACAGGAGACAGAAGTAGTGGATGTAATTCCTGACCACATTCTTTTTTTTGTTTTGTTTTGTTTTTTGAGACAGGGTCTTGCTCTGTTGCCCTGGGTAGACTGCAGTGGTGTCATCATAGCTCACTGCAGCCTCAAACTCCTGGGCTCAAGCGATCCTCCTGCCTCAGCCTCCCAAACTGCTAGGATTGCAGGTGTGAGCCACTATGCCTGGCCCTGACCACATTCTATTGGCCAAAACTAATCAAGCAGCTCTAAACCAACTGCAAAGAAAGTGTGTGCCCAGGAAGAAGAAAGAAGACTGATGAGGATAGCTTCTGCCACACAGGCAATGACCCATGACTTCCTGGACATGCCACTCTATGGTCAGATACTTTAATATGACTCTTCTACTCAACATGAGACAATCTGGATCATTAAGTTGTTTTTATTTTCCTACTTAAGAACATCTTCTAGAGTAATTAATGATGTGGTGAAAGAAATTTCAAGAAAGATCCTTATACTGCTGAAGGAAAACGTTTAAAGCAGAGTTCGACAAAGACTACAGCCTACGGGCTGAATCTAGCCTGCTGTGTTGCTAGCATACAAGCTAAGAATGACTTTAATTTAATTAATATGTAGTTGAAAAAAATCAAAAGAATAATATTTAATGATACATGAAAATTATACGAAATTCAAATTTTAGCATCCATACATAAACTTTTATTGGAACACTACCATATCCATTCATTGATATAGTGTTTTCTATGGCTACTTTGGTACTACAACAGCACAGTTGAATAGCTGTGACAGAGACTGTATGTTCTACAAAGCCTAAAATATTTACTACCTGGACTTTCACAAAAAAAGTCTGCCAATCCCTGTTTAAAAGCATTTGAATAGCATATGAGTTTAGTGTGGACAATTCAGTAGCCTAATTACACATTACCCTCATGTTTGTATTCATTTTACAAGGTTGATTCCCAGAAAACAACTGGATGTAAAGATGGAAGAACAAGAATTCACCTAATAAATAGTCGAGGGTGTGAATGGACATGTTTTCAAACCAGAGCTCTTTACCTTAGGTAAACAGGATTATTTACCTGTAGATTATCAGAAGAAACAAAGGTAACAGATTCTTTCCTGTGTTAAAATGACGCTTCTACGTTCAGGTTATTTATTCAGGAACTTACAACCAGGTGTTCCTCACTGTCAAAAGCAAAGCCCCTTATACATTTGACACTGTAGCTCCTGTCTGTCAGAATTTTTGGACACAGAAACTTATTACTGGAGGTCATAAGTCAGGGCTCCACCATTTACAGGGTCAGATGACTCATTGTCAGACACAGTAAGTGCTAGTGAGCTATAACTATCCCAACTAACAAAGTAGGTTTCTGATGAACATTTAGTAGATATTTTAGTTTAACTCTATCGTGTAAACCTTTAGCATAAGCGTCTAAAGAGTATTTCTCCTAAAGACATCTGTAATTCAGAATTCATAAGTTCACACTGACAATATTTAATAGATTGTCTGAAGTATTTGAATGAGAATGTGGATCAACAAAGCCATGCTGACTTATTTTCTTTTTAAGGAAGTGCCAAATATGTTATGAAACTGGATGCAACATTACAACCCAGGGAAAATTGCAACCTGATCTATAATGAATTGAACCCTTTGAACTCTACTTTGGAATTTCAATAAATGCTGTGAGTTTGAATATCTTTTTTCATTCATAGTCGCATATTTTTATTAGTTAAAATTGCCTTGTTAGTGTAAAATAAACCCCATCATTCCATTTTTAATGGAAGTAGTAAAAATAACAGCCTTTTGCTCATTTCTATATCATTCCTTGCCTTCAATTACTATTGTGAAGTCATTTCCAAATAGAACCCTGATTGAGTTCTATGACAAGTTCATCCAGTCTAGAGAATGAGGCAAGTAATTAGGATCAGATATCAGGAAACTTGAGTTAAATTTGTATTTCTCCTCCTACATTAAGTAAATCTTTAAGTTTACTTTTAAATCTCACACAATCTAACATCAATTTTTTATGACTCAGATGAGTGATAGGTTTGCTTATTTTGTTTTTGTTTTTGAATTGGGCACCTGTGATGGGTAAGAGATAGAACTGACTTTTAATTTGGTAGAATGCCCTAAATTTAGATCTCGTAGGGCGAAAACATGTTTGCTAAAGTTTCTGTTGAGGGGCCATAATTATAGATGGTCAGGGGTTTTTTTTCTCCCTTTATGCATATAAAGTATTTCTAAATGATGAAAATATCAGAAATGTTTTTGGAAAACAGTCACATTTGTTACTTGTTGCCTATAATGACCAAATCTGTCCAAATGAAATCTCATATTACTAAAGTTTGGGAAATTTATTGTGTTTTTAGGATTCTTATTTGGACCCTTACTGCTAATTCATTTTAAAGTTTATTTTACTTCCCAATTATCTACTTCTTCCTAATAACATACACACCATTCCAACCATTATTAAATTTAAACACAAATGGACCATTGTGATTTTTATTAATATGTAGTTATATTTGGGCCACATATTTGTTTGATAGGAGAGTTAATGGATTTGGCATATCAGTTTTGAGAAATGAAAGGAAGACGGCAAGTTCATGAGAGCTTGTGGTTTTTTAAAAGAAACAGAAAAAAAAAATCTAAAATTTATTTTGGATGTGACCACAAAATATCTTGAAATTGTACAAAATTCAAAGGTAAAATACAGAAAATGCTGGCAAATTGTTCAGAGTAGCTGAAATTATGCATTACAAATATTTTTGTGTGTGTGTGAAATAACTGACATTTTGTGAAGATCAAAATTACCGCAGAAATTTGGCCAAGTCGGCATCAAGTGATTTCACACAATTATTGAACTTTTCTCTGTTGGAGATGTTCCCGGCCAAATCCTTCCTTTTTGGAAATTTCCTGGAGCCCCTTCATCTGCCACAGAATAGCACTGAAAGTCTCTCATCTGATGATTCCCTTTAGTCTTCAGCCAAGCCTTTATCTGTTACCTCGGGACAAGCTCTCAGTCTTTTCCTCTGCTCTTGATTTGTGTATGTTGTTCAAGCAGCTTTCTGGAGAGGCCTCAGGTAGAGGCCGTCTAGTTACCTCTTAGACGTAAGTTACCCGTCTAGTTACCATCTCAAACTCTAGAGCAGCGCTTTCCAATGAAGCCTTCGTGATGATGGACATATTCTAAATCTGCAAGGTCCACTATGGTAGCCACCAGCTACATGAGGATTTTGAGCATTGAAAATGCTCGAGCAACTGAAAATTTTATTTTATTTTATTGGTTTAAATTTAAATAGTCACATGTGTCTCTATTGGACAGCATAGCTCTAGGTGGTCTCTTTGAATGCAGACTCTGAAACCCTTTTAAAAACTAGATTATAAATTCCATGAGCACAGGAACCACGCCATGTCTGTTTTGTGCACTGAGGCATCAACAACACCTAGCACTGTGTTTGGCACATAGTAGACACTCAGATGTTTTTGTTAAATGTGTGATTGAAAGCATGAATGAATATATGAACCTTGAGGACAAAGATAATATTTATATGGGGAAGAAAAAATAAAGCACCATTTTCTTTTAGAATACATCAGATCAATTTCTTTTAAAAAAAGATTATCTCCTTAAGGAAGAAATTACTGGTTAATCAAACTGTGGGACACAGAGAAATGATGATTTTCCACTCATTGTGGTTTATCTTCTGAGCTCTAGTCCCTTAATGTAAAGGCACTGGGTCAAATATGTATGAAACAGTAGAGGAGAGTGTGTTCATGAGTCAGTTCTGCTCACAGGGTTGTATGAAACAGTTACATCAGTGGCTGGCACATATTCACTGTCAATAAATGAAAATTCCTGGGAGATCAGTTACTGCACCTGTTGACTGCAGCTTTCTTGAAATGTGCAAGCATCAAAGACGTAGCAGGGGAAGTGCCTGAGAGGCACGAAGTATGGTTTTCATTCATTAGCTCATTTAGTTCTATATTGCTGCTTTCTGCCTCTTGCTTCACTAATTATAGCCTACCATGACCAAATGTAAAACAATACAATAATAAATACAAAGTGAACTCTCAGGCTGTAGGGTCCTACTTTGTTTTATGATAGGAGAACACCCAATGCAGTTGTATTTTGGGAGATAATTCATACTGCAGATGGGAATAAAGGGATTAGTTCCTATGCAATAAAGCCAAAAATTTTAAAAAAATAAATGGCTTATGCTATGACACTGAACTTTTGGCAAGGGGTCATATAAAATGAAAGAGTATTTAAAATTAAAGATGACTTGCAGAAAGAATTAGAAGTGCACTGGATGAAAACAAACTCATCCGTTTAAAGTTTCTTACTATTTAACAAATCACCTGAACAGAACAATTTGATGGATGATGATGCTAGATTATTGAAAATATGAATTAAAGAAAATAAATTCTTCTGACCATCTGCTAAAGTTGACTGTAAGTAAACAATAATCTGAGTGGCAGTTTAGCAATAATGAAAAAAGTTTATCATTAGCATTTACAAAATGCAAATAATAATAATAATACTTAGGATCAATATTTTCACTTTTAATTTTATAAAAATAAACTATATATGCAATAAATTTCATAATCCCTAAAGTGGTAGAAAGACCACTGCAAAAACTGGGTTCCAGAACTGGGTGGCATTGGCCAAGTTAGTTCCTGCATTTGTCCTTTCTTCTGGTTTAATTATTGTGAGTATAATAATGGCAAATATTATGATTACTTAACAAGCTCAAGGCACTGTACACATATCTCATTAGATCCTCATAACTCTGAAGTAAGTATCATTGTTATCTCCATTTTACTGGTAGAGAAACTGGGGCTTACTGATATTAAATGACCACCATAAGGACACATCTAGAAAGGGCAAAACCTTGGCAATCTGAATCCAGAGCATGTGCTCTCAACCACTGAACTGACACTGCCTCTAAACTTCCATGATGGGATACAAGTATACTTCAGTTCTTCTCTTGTTAAATAATACTTTGAGTTAGTCAAGAAAACAGTCTATTTTTAATTGTTTTTTGTTTTAAACTTTCACTTTAAAAAAATTTCAGTTATACAAAAAGTTACAAAATAGTACAGAAAGTTCCCACATATCCTTTATATGTGTTAACATTGATATAACCACAGTACAATGATCAAAACCAGGAAATTAACCTTGATTTAATTTCAAATTTTGAAATTGTTAATTTCAAAGAATTGATATTATATAGACACTGTTATTTGACATGATCACATTAAATTAGAAATATATGACAACCAAAAACCCTTAGTAACTCTTGTACTTATAAAATAAGCAAAGTCATAAATAACTGAGTGGATAAAGGAGAAAATACCAAAGAACAAATTTAAAGTACTTTATACTAAAACTTGTGACATGCAGCTAAAGTGGTACTTATAGGTAAATGTATAGCAAAAACCCTCCATTTTTAAAAGCAGAAAGATTTAAAATACATAAAATAAGTGTTCAAGAATAACTGGCCTGTAATAGGCCAGTTTTACCAAAACTTTAATTTATAGATAACCCATAATTTAAACAAAGTATTTCAAAGTGTAGAAAATCTCCTAATCCTTTTGTGATAGTGGTATAATTTTTATATTAGAAGAAGACAAAAATAAGAAAATAATATTTTAAACCAATTTGTCTTATGGGCAAAAGGCAAAAATTCTAAATAAAATGCTGAAAATTTAAATTTACATTTATATCTATATCTATATCATGAAAACATAGGGCTCAGCCTTGAAATGCAAAGGTCAAAAGAATCTATTGACATAATAAAGCAAGGAAGAGATTAAAGAACAAAATCCAAATGATCATTTCAATGGATACATAGTGAGCATTCAATAAAATGCAATACTTATGAAAAAATCATTTAACAAACTGGATTTAGGTAAGTTTTATATTTATGAAAACCTAGAGCAAACATTACAGCTAACGGTGAAACTTCAGATTTCTTAGTGAAGTCACTGTGGATTCTAATCATTATCGTAGGATTAGAAACAGAAAGAGAACTCTAGAATTGTAAAGTCAGAGATAAAATTCCCCTTATTTGCAGATGTGATTTTTGTATTACTTTGCTAGGGCTGCCATAATAAAGTACCATAAGTAAGGTTGTTTAAACAACAGACATTTATTTTCTAATAGTTCTGGAAGCTAGAAATCTGAGATCAAGTTGTCAACAGGGTTGACACCCTGGGTTGGTTTCATCTGAGGCCTCTCCTCTTAGCTTGTGGATGGCTGCCTTCTCCCTGTGTCTTCACATGGCCTTCTCTGTGTGTGTGTCTATGGCCTAATCTCCTCTTCTTATAAGGACTTCAGTCTTGCTGGATTACAGCTGACCCTAATGGCCTCATCTTAACTTAATTACCTCTTTGAAGACTCTATCTCCAAATACAGTCACAGTCTGAGCTACTAGCGGTTAGGACTTCAATATACGGATTTGGGGAGATGCAATTCAGCCCGTGACAATTGTCTAAATACAAACCATTGGCAAATTGTTAGGGCAAATAAACGTTCTCTAATATTGCTAGATCAAAGATTATCATCAAAAAATGAGAAAGTATTGGTATATATGAGCCATATTAATTAGGAACTGTAAGTGGACAAAATTGTTATGGCAGCAAAAATATGAAGAACACATCTACAAGTCTCATAAAATATGTGTGTGAGCATTATGTAACAGAGACTATTAATATCTGTTTGTACTTTTTTACTTAGTAAAAAAGCCCCCTATATTATTGGGGCCAGCACTGGGTCTAGCTAAAAGACCACATTTTCCAGCTTCCCTTGTACATAATTAGGGATATGAGACTATGTTCTGGTTAGTAAGATGTAAGATAATTTATTAGGTGGGCCATCTGGAAAGGGTTCTTAAAGGATGACACTCAGACCATGCCCTTGTTGGCTTCCCTGCTTTCTGACTGAATGTATAGGGGATAGTTGGAGCTCCAGGAGCCATCATGAATAGTTAGTTGACTTTGAAGATGAAAATGTGCTAAAATGGTGGAGCAGAAAGTGAGGAGCCTGGATTTCTAGTGTCAGTGGAACTGTCACTGCAGTCCTGAATCACCTACCTCCATACTTCATTTATGTGAAAGAGAAATAAATTCTCTTTTTTCAGCTTCTGTTTTATATAGTTCAACTAATCCCAACTAATACCATTATTGAAGGACATAAAAGAAGAGCTGAAAAAAGGAGATATATACAAGAATATGAATATAGAGTTGCAATGACATAAAGTTGTCAATTCTCTCAAATTAGGAAATCATTGGAATTCAAGCAAAATCCCAATAGCTATTCATAGAATTTAATAATATGAACCTGCACGTCATTTGGATGAACAAAATACCACGAATATCTAAGTAATTTTGAAGACAATATCAGAGGTGGGGTGGGAAGGAGCATAACATACAGGGTATCCAGAATGACTACAAAGCTATAATAATATGGCTTTAGTAAACATGGCTTTAGTACAGGGCTAAGGTACAAAACAATGGAAAAAAGTACAGTGCATGTTTATTGACATGAGGGGAAAAGTGGATTTCTTAAACTATCCTGCAACAAACGGTTACTGCTAAGTAAAATAATGATCATCAAATCCCTATTTCACATCACAAATTCCAGTTGGATCAAATGCTTATATACAAAAGGAATAAGTTTTGTGACCTCAGGGTAGAGAAGAATTTTAAAAATAAAATTTGAAAAGCAAAAAACCCAAGTTTAAAAATAAAAGACTCCATAAACACTGTTAAAATATAGACCGGCCAGAAAAGACTTCTGCAACACATATAAAAAAATGATCATTCAGAATATACAAAGAATTCCTAAAATCAACATGAAATAAAGTACAGAGAAAATAGAGCACAGATAGGAACATGCAGTTCTCTCAAGACAGGAAATGTGAATGGCCAATAAACATGTTGAAAAGGGCTAATCTTACTGGTAATCAAGATAATGCAAATTAAAAATCCAATTTATGCTTACCAGATTTTCAAAAAATTAAGAAATCAGACAATATTCAGTATTAGGATGGATAGGGAGAATTAGGAATTTCCACATACTGCTGGTGGAGTGTAAATTATCACAGCCATGCTGGAGAGCAACTTTGCAATATCTAGTAAAGTTAAAGTTGTGTGTTCTGCTTTCCCTTCATCTCAGTAATTCTTCTTCTAGAATATATGTTAGAGAAACTTTTGTGCAGGTGCACAAGGACATATGGACATATTATCACGGATATGGTGAAAAACTGGCATAAATTAAATATCCATTTACAAAAGAATGTGTCAGTTAATTTAACTATATTCATCCAATAGAATATACATTTGTGAAAATGAATGGCATTATATGTATCAATATGACAAATCTCAAAAATTTTGAAAAAAATAATAATTGGTATGATGTTATATAAAGTAAAATGCTACTTCTATAAAACTTAAATACTTAAAAAGAATCATATGTTAAATTTATGTACACTGAGATTTCTTTTTCAAGATGGCTAACTAAAAGCATTTCCAGCACGCCTCATCCATTTAGAAGAACCAAAATAGTGTGCAGACAATCACATTTTGAATACATTATCCAAGAGGGAACATGGGAGTTCAACAGATAAGTGATAAAAACTCCAAAAACTAGGAAAGAGAAGGAAAACAGACAGCCTGTGTAGCTGGGACTGGCCGGGAACTAGGAGTGACTCCCCAATATGTATGGGAGAGGGTGAGTGAGAGACTTTTTACAGTCTATTTTCCCACTGGGGAATCATATAACCCAGGCCATGAGAGAGCACCTTCAGCCTCCCAAACCGTGAATCTAATTTAGGCAGTGGCTGGGAGACTGAGAAGGAACTGCTTCAAGAAGGGAACATGTCCCGGGTCCAGGCCCTTCTTGAAACACAAGCAGCTATAGCAAGATGCCATTCTCGTTCTTAGCTCTTAACTGATTGTGTGTGGTCCTAGGAACCAGCAGTGCCAGTCCTATGCTGCCACTTAGGGAAGCTCAGGCTGCTGCTTACAGAACAGGGGTCTAAGTAGGGGGTGGGCTCTTGCAACCAGGACTGAGACATGAGCATGGTGTGGGCTGTAGCCACTGGTGCTGGGACTGGGCACCACCCCTGGAACTTGAGCAGGATGAGAGTTGCTGTGGAGGCTTGGTCCTGAACTAAGTGGGGGCCCCTATGGCCTGGGGCTGAGTTGTGGGCTAGGCACAAACTCCCAGGGTTTCTGAAGCAACAGCCAGGTCAGCTGGGACAGCAAGGATAGGGAAGCAAGCTCCACTGGGGAGTGGGGAGTAAGAGGGATGCAAGTCCCCCATCTGTTGGCCAAGGTTGTGGCCACTGGGACTGGTTCCACCCACCCTGTGGCAGGACCTCAGTGCAGCAGTAGTCACCCCTCACCCAAGCATTTCACAAGAGTCAGGAAGACTGCCCTGCCCTAAACTGTCATGCTTGCTGCAGGCCCTTACCACTGGGGGGCCTGAGTGTAAGCTTGCCTGGTGTGGTTCTGCCTGGCTCCAGCACCCCCAGCCTGAGACAGAGTGTAGGATCCATGGTCCTGGGGTTTCCACAACCCAATCTACCACCTGGGGCACCTGAGTACTTCTCCCAGGGGGTTAAGGTTGGGCATAAACACACTACTACCATCACCTCAGCTGGCTTCTACCTGCAAGTGCCACCTACTGGCACACAGTCCATTGCAAGCACTGCCAACACAAGTGTACAGCACCTGGGACCCAGAAAAGCATTTCACCATCACTGCTACTGCCCTTGCTCATGCCACACTGGCTTCCCAGGAGCTCAAGAGCCCATTCACGTGCCCAGTGCACTGCTACTGCAACCAGCACCTGAAAAGGCCATCCAGAGGCCCAAGAATTGGCTTCTCTGGAACTGCCAACATACATGCCAGTATGCATTGCCCCAGAGCACAAGGACACTCTTAGCCCACCATTGCTACCACTGAAACCTGAAGACAGGCCCATCTGGCATTCCAGTTGCCAGTACAACTTCACCACAGCCTCCACCAATAAGTGCATCCTAACACACCAAGGAATTCACAGATACCACCAATACTGTCTATAGCCAAAGAAATCATACAGAGACTTCACTACTACATGCACCTAGAAGCAAAGCCAAAGGGCCCTATCCAACCAACATCACAGTCACATCTTTGGGAAAAAGTCCCCCCACCCAACAAAAGTAAATTCAAAAATAAGGAGAAGTGACTGTTACACCAGATGCACAGAAATCAATGTAAAGACAGAGGAAACATGAAAAATCAAGGTAGTATGATATCACCAAAGGAACACCATAGATCTTAATAACAACAAAATCCTCAAAATCCCAAAATAAATAGTTCAAAGTATTGATTTTAAAGAATCTGAATGAGATGCAAGAGAAATCTGAAAACCAATACAAAGAACTCAGAAAATCAATCCAGGATATGAATGAGAAATTTACCAAGGAGATAGATATCTTAAAAAAAAAAACCCAGAAATTCTTGAACTGACAAATTCCTTAATGGAAATACAAAACACATTCAAAAGCTTCAACAATAGATTAGACCAAGCAGAAGAAGGAATTTCAGAACTTGAAGACAGGTCTTTTGAAATGGTCCAGTCAGACAAAAACAAAGAAAAAAGAATAAATAAGAATAAACAAAGCCTTTGGGTTGTTTATGACTACATAAAGTGACAGAATTTATGAATTATCAGTATTCCTGAAGGTGAAGAGAAATCAGAAGGTTTAGAAAACCTATCTAACAAAATAATAGATGAAAACTTCCAAAACTCTAGTGAGAGATTTAAACATCCAGTTACAGGAGGCTCAGCAACCCCCAGGCAAATACAATACAAATAGGATTTTGCCATGGCACATTATAATCAGACTGTCTAAAGGCAAAGTGAAAGAGTGAATTCTAAAATCAGCAAGAGAAAAGCATCTAGTCACCTGGAAAAAAAAACTGAAACAACCCCATCATGCTAAAAGTAGATTTCTCAGCAGAAATCTTGCAGGCCAGAAGAGAATGGGAAGACATATTCAGGGTGCTGAAAGAAAAAATTGTCAGCCAGGAATTCTACATCCAGCAAGAATAACCTTCACAAAGGAAGAAGAAATAAAGTCTTTCCCAGGCAAGGAAATGCTGAGCAAATTTATCACTGGCCCTATAAGAAATGCTCAAGGGACCCCTAAACTTGGAAATGAAAGAATGACATTCATCATCGTAAAAACACACAAAAGTATAAAACTCACTGGTAAAGCAATCACACAAAGGAGGAAGAGAAAAGAATCAAATAGTACCACTACAGAATTCCACCAAATCACAATGACAGAGAAAAAGAAAGAAACAAAGAATGTATAAGACAGATAGAACAATTAAGAATATGACAGGAACAAAACCTCACTATGAATATTAACCCTGAATGTAAATGGATTAAAGTCTCCACTTAAAAGATACAGATTGGCTTAATGGATTAAAAAAAACATGATCCACCTATACGTTGCCTACAAGAAACTCATTTTACCTGTAAAGACACATATAGATGGAAAGGAAAGGGATGGGAAAAGATATTCCATGCAAATGGAAATCGAAAGCAAGCAGGAGTAGCTATACTTATATCAGATAAAAGAGACTTTAAGTCAAAAACATTAAAAAAAAAGACAAAGAGCTTCATTACATAATGATAAAGAGATCAATTCAGCAAGAGGACATAACAATTCTAAATATATATGCACCCAACACTGGAGCACCCAGATTCATGAAACAAATATTACCTAAAGAGAGAGAGATAGGCAGTAATACAATAATAGTGGGGGGGGGGCTTCAACACCCCACTTACAGCATTAGAAAGATCATCCAGACAGAAAATCAATAAAGAAACATTGAACTCAAATTAGACTTTAGACCAAATGGACCTAACAGACATTTACCGAAGATTCTGCCCAATGACTACAGAATATACATTTTTTTTCATCAGCACATGGAACATTCTCTGAGACAGACCATATGTTAGGCCACAAAACAAGTTTCAACAAATTTTAAAAAATCAAAATCATATCAAGCATCTTCTTAGACCACAGTGGAGTAAAACTAGAAATCAATGCCAAGAGGAACTTAGGAAACTATACAACTATGTGTAAATTAAATGACATGCTCCTGAATGACCATTAGGTCGATGAAGAAATCAAGATGAAAATGAAAAAAAAATTGGAACTAATGAAAATGAAAACACAACATACCAAAACCTGTGGGATACAGCAAAAGCAGTGCTAAGAATGAATTTTATAGCACTAAATGCCTACATCAAAAAAGTAGAAAGATTATGAATTAACAATCTAGTGATGAACCTCAAGGAACTGGAAAAGCAAGAACAAACCAAACCCAAAAGTAGCATAGGAGAAGAAACAATAAAAATCAGAGCAAAACTAAATGAAATGGAGACTAAAAAAACAATGTAAAGGATCAACAAAATAACAAGTTGGTTCTTTGAAAAGACAAACAAAATTGATAAACTGCTAGCTGGGCTAACCAAAAAGAGGAAGATCCAAACAAATAAAACCAGAAATGGAAAAGGATACATTACAATTGATACCATAGAAATACAAAAAATTGTCAGAGTATTATAAACAACTCTATGCTCACAAATGAAAAAACCTAGAGAAAATGGATAAATTCCTGGAAACATACAACTTCCCAAGGTTGAAACAGGAAGAAACGGAAAACCTGAACAGATCATTGACAAGCAGCAAGATTAAATCAGTAATAAAAAGTCTTCCAATAATTTGAAAAGCCAAGGACCAGCTGGATTCTACCAAACACATAAAGTAGAACTAATACCAATCCTTCTGAAACTGTTTTGAAAAACAGAGGAGGAGAGAATTCTCCCTAACTCATTCTACAAGGCCAGTATCACCCTGATACTAAAACCAGACAAAGACACAACAAAAAGAAAAATACAGAACAATATCCCTGATGAAGATAGTTACAAAAATCCTCAACAAAATACTAGCAAACCAAATCCAACAGCACATCAAAAAGAATATACGCCATGGTCAAGTGGCTTTTATACCAGGGATGCAAAGATGGTTTAACATATGCAAATCAATAAATGTGATACATCACATGAACAGAATCAAGGACAAAAAACCCATCATCTCAATAGATGCAGAAAAAGCATTTTATAAAATTCAGCATCCCTTCATGATACAAACCCTCAAGAAACTAGACATAGAAGGAACATACCTCAAAATAATAAAGGCCATATATGGAAAACACACAGCTAACACCATACTAAATGGGGGAAAGTTGGAAGCATTTCCTCTGAGAACGGGAACAAGACAAAGATGCCTACTTTCACCACTCCTATTCAACATAGTACTGGAAGTCCTAGCCAGAGCTATCAGGCAAGAGAAAGAAATAAAATATATTTAAACTAGAAAAAAGGGAGTCAAATTATCCCTGTTTGCTGATGATATGACCTTATATCTAGAAAAACCTCTAGACTCTACCAAAAAACTCTTAGATTTGATGAATGAATTCAGTAAAGTTGGACGATACAAAATCAACATGCAAAAATCAGTAGTGTTTCTATATACCAATAATTATGTAGCTGAGGAAGAAATCAAGAAGGCAATCACACTTACAATAGCTACAAAAAAAGTAAAATACCTAGGAATAAATGTAATTAAGCAGGTGAACGATCTCTACGAGGAAAACTACAAAACACTGATGAAAGAAACTGTAGATGACATAAACAAATAGAAAAACATCCCATGCTCATGAATCAGATAATTAATATTGTTAAAATGACCATACTGCCCAAAGCAATCTATAGATTTAATGCAGATTTAACCCTGTCAAAATACCAACATAATTTTTCACAGAATTAGAAAAATAATCCTAAAAGTCATATGGAACCAAAAAAAGAGCTCAAATAGTCAAAGCAATTCTAAGCCAAAAAACAAAGCTGGAGGCATCACATTACCTGACTTCAAATTATATTACTACTCTATAGTAACCAAAACAGCATGGCACTCATATAAAAATAGACATATAGTACAATGGAACACAATAGAGAATGCAGAAATAAATACACATTTTTACAGCCAACTGATTTTAACAAAGACAACAATAACATACATTGGGGAAAGGACACCCTTTTCAATAAATAGTGCTGGGAAAATTGGATTGCCATATGCAGAAGAATGAAACTAGATCCCTATCTCTCACCATGTACAAAAATCGACTCAAGATGGATTAAAGACTTAAACATAAGCCCCAAAACTATAAAAGTATTGGAATAAAACCTAGAGAAAACTTTTCTGGACATTGGTCTGGGCTAAAAAATTTTATGACTACGACATCAAGAGGGCAGGCAACAAAACCAAAAATAGACAAATGGGACTTAATTAAACTAAAAAGGTTCTGCACAGCAAAAGAAATAATGAACAGAGTCAAGAGACAACTTGTAGAAGGGGAGAAAATATTTGCAAACTATTTATCTGAGAGGACACTAACATCCAGAATATACAAGGAACTCAAACAACTCAACAAAAACAACAACAAAAAAATCCCATTGAAAAGTGAGCAAAGCACGCGCCATAAACAATTTTCAAAAGAAGAGAAGCAAATGGTCAATAGTTATATGAAAAAATGCTCAACATCGGCAATCCTCATAGAAATAAAAATTAAAACACAATGAGATATCATCTTTCCCCAGTCAGAAGGGCTATTATTAAAGAGACAAAACATAACAGATATTGGCAAAAATGTGGAGAAAAGAGAACTCTTATGCACTGTTGGTGGGAATGTAAATTAGTACAACCTCCATAGAAAATAGCGTAGAGATTTCTCACATAACAAAAAATAGAACTACCATTTAATCCAGCAATCCCACTACTTGGTATCTACCCAAAGATGAGAAATCAATATATCAAAAAGATCCCCTGTGCTTGTATGTTTATTGCAGCACTATTCACAATAGCAAAAATACGGACTCAACCTAAGTGTCCATCAACATTGGAATGGATAAAGAAAATGTGGTATGTTTACACAATGAAATACTATTTAGCCATAAAAAAGAATGAAATCATGTCTTTTGCAGCAACATAGATGGAACTGGAGGCCATTATCTTATGTGAAACAAGCCAGGCACAGAAAGTCAAATATCACGTGTTCTCACTCGTAAGTGGGTGCTAAAAAGTGTGTACACATGGACACGTAGAGTGGAATGATAGGCAATGGAGACTCAGAAAGGTGAGGGGGTTGGGGAGTAGATGACGAGAAATTAGTTAGTGGGTACAATGGATGTTATTTGAGTGATGGATACCCTAAAAGCCATAACTTGATCACTACATAATCTATGCAGGTAACAAAATTGCACATGTACCCCATAAATATGTACAAATAAAAAAATAAATTTATGTACACTTATATATGTGACAATGGTATAAAATATCTGCTTGGCAATGATAAACATAAAATTCATAGTAGTGGTCACTGGAGAATGCTGGGATTAGGCTTCAAAAAAATCTGTAATGTTTTCTCTCCTGAAAAAATTGACATACATATGGCAAAGTATTATGATGTGATAAAGGACAGTAGTATGTATTGAGTACACTCTTTTGAATATTTGAAATACTTTGCAAATGAATTATTACTATTTTAGAAGGTTTAAAATTTAGAATTTTAACATTAAATTTGATAGATTTCTGTCTATTCCCTCCTCACAGGTGTACCAGGAAGAGTTACTATATAGAAATTGTTCCTGTGCTTGGAGATGAGGCTAGGCCAACAATTTTCAAATATTCCCAAGCTGATTTTAACAGCTTGACCCAGAGTTTTGGGTTTATAATCGAGGTAGCAGAGGGAGGAGGGTGTGACAGGTAAATTGAGACTAGGAGGTAACAAAAGGTGATCTGATGCAAATTAATAACACTATATTGTATACTTGAAATTTGGTAACAGAGTAGATCTTAAATATTCTTACCAAAATAAAAAAAAGGTAATCATGTAAGGTGATGTGTTAATTAACTTGATTGTGATAATCATTTCACAAAGTATACATATATCAAATCATCACTTTGTACACCTTAAATACATACAATTTTATTTGTCAATTATACTTGGATGAAACGGAAAAAGAAGAATATAGAAGGCACCAACTGGGGCTAAAATGGTTTTAACAAAAAGATGTTCTGATTCACTGAAATTGTCTGAACTGTAAAATTTAATTCTACATCCTTCCCAGAATGAAGCCAGGACGTTTGAGTATGACACAATGATAAAAGCTGCAGTTCTGGCACAGATGAAGAGGCTCTTATGATATAAAGTTTAGAAATAGTGACAGCTTCCTTTCAGAGAGTACTTACGTACTAGGCAGGGTACTAGGTAAATTACATTTTTAATTCATAAACAATGTTTTAATATCTATTATGCGGAAGAGAAAATTGAGACCCATCTGTCCACCGTCACCTAGACGCTGAGTGGCAGCATCAGTAATCAAACCCAGGGTTGTCTGATTACAAATGAGTGCCCTTTCATTGTTCCACAAGACTGCTAACACATTATGAATAAATAGGTATGTTTTTATGTCCAGAGTGGCTAGTCCTGTCTTTCTAGAATGGATATTTCCGGGCCTCATATTATCTGAAATTTTTCCCTCAAATAAACATACTTTTAACACACTTTGGGCATTATTTTCACTCCTTAATCCCTAAAATAGTTCTCGTATATGGGAGAGCTTCTCTCACTAAACAAGTAGAGTAGCCTCAGTATTGGTTGACTGTCTCTGTTATTACATTTTCCGTCCAACTCGTGAATAAGTTCCTTATTCCATTTTCTAGAACTCTCCAACTCTAAACTGAAAAACAAGAAAGAAAGAAAGAAAAAGAAAGGAAAGAAGGAAAAAAAGTGAAAACTTCCAATTGGTTTCTTCCACACTTATTGTTCTTTGGCTTGCCAATGATTTTAGCTAATCATATGCCTTTACTCAAAATTACTTTTACAGGGAACATCTCCAAATCTATAACCAGTTACTGAATTTATCAAACCATGGGGGTGGCAGGGAGAAGATAAGGGTAGAAGAGAAACATATGCAAACATGCATACAGCGCATATATATTTTAACGACTTATCCAGGACCACACCCAGTTTTGTCACTTAGCCATTCTGCAAAAGAGCTCAACTCATTTTGCAAAAATTAGGTTGAAAAAAAATCCATCAACAATCTTATTTCTTTACTGATAATCACTTGAAAAGTTCTGTTGACATTATATGGTTATATTCTCAGAGGAATTCTCCCCCTCTCCAAGATTAATTTTCATTTTTCTCAGACGTATTTTTTGCACAAACCCAAGCAAAACAACATTCTAGATGCTCATGGAAAATTCTCTTTTTCCCTCTGCAAATATTATGCTGAAATCTGTCATTCACTCTATGTCCCAAATCAACAAATGGTAAATATTTCAATATAGTAGTCTGGTATATTTTGGTAACTTCCTCTCTAAATTCCCTTTAAAGAAAGATTATGCCCTTCACTTAACTAAAGATATCTGCAAAGGAACTAAAAGCAGTCTGGAAAAATAAATTAAATGTGTCTTTGTTCTCCTCTATTGTCTCATACAAGGACCTTTGTACTTAAGTAATGCTGTGGAAAATGTCTTTGTGTTCTATCAATAATACATTGAGGCTCAGTTTATTTCATTTTATGTTGTTTTTACCTCTGCTTGGCAAACAAGACTCTCCTGACTTTCTCATTCAAATCAAACTGTAGAATGCTAATAAAACAAATCCAAACTAATAAAGCCCATTTCCTTTATATTAATCCTCTTAAAGTTATCAGGGACACACATCCCCACATATGAATAGTACAATCAGGCACAAAGTAGGAAGATAAAATATGGATAAAGGGACTATTAACATACAAGACTTTTAAGACAAAAACATAATGACAAAGGTTGTACTGAACTTGATGATTATCTAAGACATGTGTTGGGTGGAGACACCAATGTATAGGCAACATCTAATACTGTTTAACCCTCATAACCTCTGCATGAGCATTATTTAAGCATGGATAAAAAGGATTTCATAAGTTTTATTTTTACATTAATCAGGTTGGTTTGAAAAAGATTTCAGCCTGCAAGCCACAAATTTGATAATTGTTTTTCTAAGTGCTTAGGAAGATTGAACCATTCTAGAGACTCTTTGCTTTTCACAAAGAAGAATTTCCTTTAACATCTAGTTTAGTTAATTATAGCAGTCAGGGTGTGATTTCTGTTTATATCCCTCCGGTTGAATCTGCTCTGGCTGGGTTTGGGTCAGAGCTATTTCTAGGAAATGACTGCTACTTTTTCTCAAACTAAAACTTCTTTGCATTTTTCTTTTTTCCCAGCTTGATATCTTTGCTACTTTAATGTGACAACAGGTGACCCGTGTGCATATCATAACCAGGCACCTGGGCATGATATATGGTGAGTATTCTCATTGAATTATTAAAGCCACTATATTAGTTAAGACTGTTAAGTTCCAAGTAACAGCAATCAAGCTTGGCTTAAAGCAAACCCAATCAAACAAATAAAAAGAAAAGGAAAACACATGATGAGAACACAGAGGTGTCCCCATGGATTGTTGAGCAAGAAATTTGGTAAGTTTTAGAAAGCACTAGATGTGGGAATGCAAAGGCACCCTGGAACCCACGGGACACTCTCTCCGACCTCTCATGGCTGATTGATTCCGTGACTTCAATGCCTTCTCCCTGGAGAAACAGCTTTATCTGTTATACAATGCAGACAGAAGATGGTCCCCAACAACTCCCAAATTTTACAGGTAACGGTTATTTTCTCGTGGTGTAATGAACTTTCTCTTATTCCCAATTCCAGATTCCCAGGAAAGGAATCTGATGGGAGGCAAATTTGGTACAAACTCCCACTGCTCACGGGCCAGTCGTCCAGTCAACTGGGAGATCAGGGCCTCATTGTACAAGACCCGCAGGGGTAGATCAGGGTGGCAGTTAAGAGCATTTGTTGAAAGACTGGTAGATGCTCTCTGAAGTTTTTCCTCCACTGTGATAAAGAGAGAACAAATTTGCACACGTGCTAGAGTAGCAGGGCTGAGACGGGTGAGACTCTCACTGGCACATGAGCACATACAGCCTTCTGAGGCCCTGGAATGATCCCGGCTGCCATCTTGGGATGTTCACCAAACAAGTGGTAGTGCCTGAAGTGGTTCATAGTTCCTCAAAAAGTGGGATCTGGTCAGCATGGCTTCTCTGGTTTGATGCTCTGTTGTACTGGGATTAAATTCTGCCTAGATCTAAGATGTCAGCTTGGTATCCCTCCAGCTGAGAAGACGATGCATTCTAGACATGTGATTTCTCTAAAGCCTTGTGAATATGTGAATAGAGCTGTCCAGAGAACTTTATTCTAGAAACTGAAGTTTAATACACCTCAAAGGAGATTTCTTAATGAAAAATTTTCACACACATTACATCAATGTGTCCAAATTAAAAAAAATCATATCCAATAGAAACTAAAAAAAAAAAAAAGAGTTTGGAGTGTACAGTTTGCATTGTCCCACACATACAAGCAAGGCTTGATTCTCAATTAAAGACATCTTTCCTTTTACTCCTAAAAGAACAACAACCATAAAAATCCTCTGACTATGCCATCAAAATTCATAAACCTGTGCTAATAAAAACTAACCAAAAACTTAAAGTACAATTATTCCTTATGCTGAGATTTCATCCTTTCCCCAGGCAAAGGGAGCAATAGGAACTGATGAGGGTATGTACTGGTGGGAGATATTGGCAGTGTACTTCGGAGCAACCAATACTGATACTCACTTCTGCTCAAATGTGTTTTATTCTTGATTCTTTTTCAAGGGAGAAATTAGTTCCTATGCCTATACATGTGCTAACCCACATTGCCCCTACACTGAAAGCAGAGAAGGTATGATTGGCTTTGATGTGTAACAAGCATTGAAAGTGGTAAGATTTTCCTTTTTGCTCTTCTCTTGCACAGCCTTCAATGGGTTACACTTTAATTCTATGTAATGGCCATAATGAAAAAGAGGGATGAGCCAAGACAGGCATCCTATAATTTACTAAAATGCCTTATTTGTTTTGTGTGCACACATATGTGTGTACATGTGCATACACGCTCTACATGTTCCTTTCTAGGTTTATTAGATTTTGTAATTTTTTGTAATCACCCATTTGTTCTGTGTGATTATTGGATTGATGTCTGTCTTCCTACAAGACACAGGACAGGGACTTGGTACATCCTGCTGTTTAGTAACGAGTGAAACCAAGAGCCTGGTGCGGTGCCTGGCAATACAGTATGGGGTGGAACCCTAATCTGTAGGCTGACTGCGGGGCTTGAATCTCAGCTGTGGGACCTCAGGTAAACAACATAACCTCCCTGTGTCTCAGTTTCTCTTTGATAAAATGGAGACACTTTCTACATGATGAAGATGTTATAAGGATTAAAATGAGTTACATGTAAGCACTTAGAAACAGTGCTGGCACACAGTAAGTGCTATATAAATGTTTGTCAAATAAATAACAGACCCTCAACTGTTTGTTAAATGAATGTTTGACAAATTCTACAGAGAAGGGAATGAAAGAGGCATTTATCATTTTACAAGATCTGAGGCCTTGTTTATGGTTTTATATTTTTCCCCCAAACCTTATCAGTTCTTTCCTTGCATATTATTTTTACATAAATTTAAATCCAGGACATTACTCTTTTTTCCCTCTGAAGTGCCTCAAGGAGCTTGTGTCCAACTATGCGTAGACCTTTAGTTTGTCTGCTGGATGCCACCTATGGTGGGGAATGGAAAGTCCCTCTATTGAGAGAGAAAAACATTGGGATTTTTTTTTCAATCACCGATATTCTCTCTAGACATGAGAAAAATCATGGTGCCTTAGTAAATTTAATTTTAGTTTCATCATAAAAAGAACACATGTTCATTATAGAAAAGTTTTTTAAAAATGTTCATAGAGAAATAAAACAAATCATCCGTAGTCATACCACATTGAGAAAATCACTTTTTGTCAAAAATGTTATGATATATTATATCCCAGGTTATAAATAAAAAAGCACAATCACCTAAAAATTGAAATTATAGTAAACATTTTATTCTAGTATATTCTTCACTTAAACCATGAACATCACCTTCCCATGTCACTAGTCTTCAATATGAGAATATTTATATAGTTGTGTATTTTCCATCACATGGGTAATTTGTTTTATGACTCCAAGATTTTTGGATTATGTAGAATGCTTGTGATCTTTTTCCATTATAATTGTGCTGTGATCAGCACCTTCACAAGAGGACAAAGGAGCTTTACCTGAAAATACTAACAAAAAAAAAAGGAAAATATCCCTACAGAAGAGAAATCCCAGCCTTGATATCAATGTAGAAGCCCAAGGAATATTTATTTCTGATTTCAGACTTGCCCATCAAATTTCAATAAGTTTACATTCAATCTTTTAACCTTCATATTCTTGCAGAGTATTTTAAAAAATGCCAAAAATAAGTTCACAGAGCTAGGATCACCATCTCTGCTCAAGAAATACATGCTTGAATGATTGACTCCTATTTGTATTCTCCGTGAAAAGTTTTAGACTTAAATCCATAAAGCAAGCTCCAGAAAGAGAGGGCAATTTGCAGATCAAGATATTGGAGCAAAGCTGAAAGCTATTCAAAAAATAAAAGGGAAAAATGCATGGATGCGAAATTTAACTTTTTGATAGATGCTTAATAATCAAGAGATTTGAGCTGTCATTTTAACGAACACTTAAGAATTAATTCTTGCTTTCTCACAGGGTTAAGAATTGTAGAGGTGAAAGGTTATGTATTCTTACCTTATTGTGTCAGAAGTGGAATACAGAGGTGCAAAGAGTTTAAATAATTTTCCCAAAGGTTCATTGGGAATAAAACCCAAACTCTTGACCTGGTTTAGCAAACCCTACCTGCCCTGGTCTCTCCTATCCCCCAGCCATCAGCCCGGGCTGCTGTCCTGTGAAGGGCTCTGTTTCAGGCACACTGGCCTCCAGGCAACCAGGTGCCTCAGGTGGACCCTTCCTGATGCCAGGCAAGCACAGTGCACCTCCCTGTCCACACACTCTGCCGCTGTCACCCCTTCACTCTCCTCTAACCCCCAACACTCCCTCCTCACCCCTCCCCACTCTGCTTGCTTGCTTCCTACTGAGAAAAATGGGATAAACGAGGAGCGAAATTAACAGGCCTGCATGACTCCATACAGTCGCTTACCAGCCTCTGCACACACATTCTTTGCCTATTTGCCTGTTACCACAGTTAAATTCTCCCTGTTCTTATCTAAGGCCACCCCTTCACTAGCACATGAGAGTGCCCACATTGCTCAAGCAATACTCCCTTCTTTCTTCTACACTGGCAATTTTCCCTCTCTCCTGGATCAGTCTCATCTGCAGACAAACATATGACATGCTGTTATTTCCCCCATATTAAAAAAAGCAAAACCCCCAAATGCCCTTCTTGTGACCACCCTGGCCCTACTTACTGCTGTCCTATCCCTTTGCTTCCCAACCCAGCAAAGCTCCTTAAAGAGTTGCTTATACTTGCTCTCTCTTATTCCCCTCTTCCTATTCTCTTTCAAACTAACTCCGTTCCTGTTTCTTCTCTTGCTACCCCACCAAAATTGTTCAAAGATATGCTGCTAAATGCCATGGTCATTCTGCAGTTCTCATGTTACTTAACCCATTGGCAGCATTTGATAGAGTTGATCAGTGCTACATTTCTCTATTTGGTCTCTGAGACATCACAGTTTCTCTATTTTCCTTTCACTCCAGCGGTTTCTCTTTCTCAGAGGCTTTATGGGTCCTCTTCTCCTCAAGCTCTGAATGCTGGAGTGCCCCAGGGCTTGGCCCTTGGCTCTGTCATTTCCATCTAACCTACTCCCTATGGTGTGAAATAACAGATCCCTCCTGAACTTTAGACTCTTATATCCAAAAATCTATTTAACATCTCCACTTGGATGCCTAATGACGCCTTAACGTCAACATGACCAAAACTGAACTCCAAGACCACCTGACCCCTCCATCACCAAAGCTGTTCTGCTCTCAGAACTTCTCAATCGATGGCAACACCATTCACCTACTTGCCTAGCAAGTAATCCTTCTCTTTCTTGTGCGTCCCGTAATCAACACAAAATATGGGATATTGGCTCGACCTGCAAAATATATCCAGAATTGGACGATGTCCCATCACCTTTGCCACCTCTATAAATCTGGTCCATGCCACCATCCCCTCTTGCCTGGATCCACACAGCAGCCTCCTGACTGTTCTTCCTGCCAGAGTGGTCCTTTAGGAATGTAAGTCAGGTCATGTCACTCCTGTGCTTGAAACTTGCTCTACGTTTCACTCCAAGTAACATCAAAATTCTTACTTTGGCTACAAAGACCTACATAATCTGACTCCCCCATTAACTTTCTGACCCTCTCCTTGTTTCCTCTGCTCCAGCCACTCTGGCCTCCTTGCTGCTCCTGAAACATGCTAGGCCTGCTCCTGCCAGAGGGATTTTTGCATTGGCTGCTCCTTGCCTGCTTCTCAATTCTCCTAGGTGACATCATTTGTTCAAAACTTCTTTTCCATGAGGTCTACCTTCACTGCCCCCCTCACTAGAGCTTCTGCCCCTGGTACTCCCACCGCTCCTTGTCCCTTGCTTTCTTGATCCTCTCCTACAATGCACTATTTGTTGTAGCAGTTATCAATGTCTAACACGAAATATAGCTTGTTTATTATGCTCATTGTTTATTATCCACCTCCACCTCTAGAAAGTAGGTGCTGTGAAGCAGAGATCTTTGTTTTGTTCACTGTTGAATTCTTATGCCTATCACAGGGTCCCTTTCTACAACGGACCCATGAATGAATGAATGCTCACTCCTCCCTATGACATTTACACTAACTGTGCCTTTTGTCTGGAATTTTCTTTAATTCCTGTCACATGGTGACTCCTTCTGGTCATTTGGACTTCAAAGACCTCAAGGCACCTTCCCTGTCAACACAGTCAGAAAGGGCCACTGCTTGCCATCACTCATCCTATTTTCATAGTTCCTATCACTATCTAATATTTTCTTATTTGTCTACTTGTTTTTTATATATTCCCTGCCCCCACCCTGACTCTTTCCTATTCACCTCTGAATCCCTGGGTCCTGGCATATATCATCCATCATCAAAACATTGCCTGGCGTACATAGGCACACACATTGCACAAAGAAATACCTTACAGCTAGTATGTCATCTAGAAGGCATTTCACAAATTGTGTACTAACGGCGGCATCCAATGCAGAACTATTTCCCACTATAGGTTAAAGCCCCCCTAATAAGTGTTTGGCCAATTTAGCAACCAGAAGAATGCTAAACAAGAGGATAAAATATGATATTGTTACCAAAATTCCTCTACTTGTCCCCGTGGCCAAACGAAGAACAAGGACAAGTGGTTTGAGGAAAAGGAAAGAGAAGTTTATTAATTTTCCAGCAAACGAAGAGGATGGCAGACTGCCATCTAAGTACCAACATCCTATCTATAAGCAGAAATACAAAGGTTTTAGAATGAGTTTTCAGCTTCAGGCTATTGCTGTTTAACTATAGCATCTCTGGTGAAGATAATCTCGTGATTCTGCCCAGACAATTCTGTTGAGCCATCTCCTGTGGTACAAAAAACAAAGAACACTCCCCTGCTTCTCTGATTACAGGCCTCGGGCAGGAATACAGGTTTTAATTCCCAAAAAGGGTGAAGGGGTTTTAAAGAGATAGCTTATAAAACATTTTACCCTCCTTCAGGCCCTTACCTCTGTTACAATATTACTATTTTTTAGCAGGCTGTAGCCATCATGATTTATCTTAGTTATGATCCAGCTTTCAGACATGTGCTTCAACCCCATGGAGTATTGCAATTCTTGAACCGTGTTACTCTCCCATTTCACAGGGTGTCTATTACACTGACAAGTAAATTTTTTTTTTGCTTGACATTTCCTTAACTGTTTGTAAATGTACTTTTCTTTGTCCCAGTTTATCTGAACAAACATCTAGGGCATCTCAATCCATTGCAGTTTCATCCATGTTTCAATGCTTATATACTTAGGTAGAAAAGGATGCCCCTTTTTTCTATGCAGAGGGAAAGCCATGAACGGATGCTGACAGCACCCTATGCCTACCCACACTCTTCTTGGAGTTGCACTATGGGAACAAATGCTCATTTCGGAGCTATGTATGTCACACAGTGAACACAGGAAACTTGATGGGTATCAATAAATGTTCAGGGGTTATGAACTCAGAGAAAAGGGCTCTGAGATATTAAAAGCAGAACACATCTTCCATCTGATGACAGTGCATACTCATGTTACAACTATGGGTTTCACTATTACCCTGTGCCCCCTAACAGCATAACAAAGCTCTGAGCATCCTGGCCCACATCAAACATAGTCTGTCCACTGAGTGATTTGGGGGACATGGCAAATTTTTAGAGCCTTTTGTTGAATCATCCAAATGCAACATTAGGCCAATGTTGCTGATGGAACCCCCCCAGAGCCCTCTGACTTAAATGACTAGCTAACGGGGCAGAAGGCAGGGGTGCTCACCTAACTGGCTCCCATTGGCTTAGCTTCCCCATGACCTCAAGCCTGTTCCTCGAGCTGTTCCATTTTCTCCAGACTTGTCCCAGGTGTGTCATTCTCATCTTTGACACCCCCATGTCAGCCACCCCAGGGTCATGTTCTCATTTCTCTGTGTCCTTTTAACCTCCATGGCCCTCCTCTAATTTTCTCTAGGATTTTAGCAAGCAACACAGTGCACATGTGGATAAAATTGGAGGACTTGCCTGGGAGGAAGTTGCCCTTGTTAAAATCAGTGTTAAATTACACACCTAAAGCAGCAGGGAGGAGGTCGTAGCCCTGCTCCTCAGCAGATAAGGAAGCATAACAAGGAGAATCCTCCCCAGAGAGGTAAAAGGCAGGGCTGAGGAAAATTAGGGCTGGGGTTGGGCTCTCATAGGGAGTGGCAGGAGAAAAGAGGTGGCTGTATCCCTAGAGCAACAGCAACCCAGTCAATGCATGGCCTTTGGGCTAAACTGCCTTAAAAGAATAGGAATAGGAGGGAGGGGCAGATATCATGTGAGCAGTTAGGTTTTAGAGAAGTATATGTATATTTTAAGAAAAGCCATTTAAACAAGGCAATCACATATTCCATAACAAAAAGCCCTTTTAAAAACCAGGGCTTGCCCCGGGGGTGAACGCGCCTTACCGCTTAGTACACCAGAAACTGCCAGAGTGGGACATGCCAGCTCTTCATTTGGTAACAGTCCCATACCTTGTATTTAGGTAATCATCACTTCCTTCTTCTCTATCCAAGGAGCCCCTACCTCCTTGCTCCCTCGGTGACATGACTTGTGATGTGGGTTAGCCTTGCGGACCAGGGATGGTCATGTGTCCCAAACCTGTCCACTGAAACATGGTCCTGGGAATTTTGTCAGGGCTACGGGAAAGGACAATCTCTCTTTTCATTGGAGATAATGCTGAAAGCTGGAAGCCTATGGCCACCATGGTGGGGAGGGGCACAGGAAGAACTTGACCGAAAGGGAAGCCAACACAGAGAAGGGGGTAGGGGGTGGGGAGGATGGAGTTAAAGAAATAACTTGCACACCTGAGTCCAGTTTTGCCTTTGCACTTGTACATCAAGTGCGGCAATGAACCCCTATCGCTTAAGCCAGTTTGAGTTGGGTTTCTGTCACTTGCAGCCAGAAAAGCTTGACAAATAACATTAGCTAACATATAGCACTTACAACATATGAATCACACTAAACCCTTTATATACTAACTCATATAATACTCTAAGAAAACCAGGAGGCTGATGCCATTATATGCCCATTTTATAGGTGGGAAAACTATATGATCCCAAGTCAATGTGGATTCAGAATTCAAACTCAAGCTGTCTAGTTTCAGAATTGGTGCCCTTCACCACTATAACCCACTAGTCTGAGCACAGAATCAATTTGAAGGGGAACCTTTATGGTTTCCAGAGTGACTAGTCTGGGCGCAGCACAATGAGGGTTAGAGGATTTCTTTGGGCTCTCACTTCAACAGAATGTAACCTCCTGTAGGCCAAGGACTGCCTTTCATCCTTTTAACCCCAGTGTCTAGCATGTACTTGGCCCATGATTATACAGCAAGATGGACGCTAAACTGAAATGGAAGGCAGGATTCTTTGAAAACAGAACTGTAGTTTGCCTATAGGGTAGAAAATAAAGGTCTAGAGCCAAGAACCTCCCCAAATAAAAGCGTGCACATGCTTGTACAAATGAGCACTCTCACCAAGGGACAGACCCATAGGAAGAATTGCATGTAGGACTGCATAATGAATTACAATCCACTTTCAAGAACTTGGAATTTTTTTTGTCTTTCTCGCAATAGCTAGGGCTGCTGTTTCAGCCATAAAGGAAATCGATTTTCTGAACTCTCTTGGGGTCCTACGCAGGTTCCAACTATACCCTCTGTGTGTGTGGCAAGTTCTATCCACTTTGCTGCCTCTGCCCCATGGGTGATGAGCATGGGTTTTCTTCTGTCTGTCCCCCCAACGGCCCCACCTTCTTTCAAATGTCCATTCTGATCAGATGGACCAGTCAGGCTTTGCCCAATTAGTCCACTTTAAGTAGCTTACCCTGTACTTTATTAAAAGCAAAATCCACATTGGCTTGACAAGATTAGAGGAAAATATAAAAATAAATTACTGTATTAAAATTAATTAAATGAAAAGCTGTATCTAATACCAGGAAATGATGGACTTCACGGGAGCAGTGAAGCCCTTAGTTCAACAAATGATTCTTTAAAATCCTAAAAACTCCCAACCCGGGGCTGAATTAAATATTCTACACCGAATGCAAAAGTGAAAAGATGTTAATTTTGGCTTTTTGCACAAAGTGAATAAAAAGTTCATTCTGCTCTTTGCTCTGCAGGAAAATTCTTTTGATTGCAACACCATTCCACAGGCTGGGCATTATAAATAACACCACCTTGTACTTAGCAATTTGGTCTGACGATCTCTATGAATTTGGGAAACGTTCACATGAGTGCAACAACTGTACCAAGGAACAAATAAAAAAACACCACAGGTTCGACTGCTCAGTTTAACATTTATTGAGCACCTATTAAGAGCCAATTTCTACGCCGAGTGATGGGCATACAAAAAGGTGAGGAAACTAGAAAAAAGGAGAGAGGTGACCAGGATAAGAATCTGATACAAAATGTCAAATACTTTGAATTTTCTATACCCTGTCCTAATTATTTTTAAAGCTTAGTACTTGACAATTTCAAATTCCTTCATTCACTCATCAGCAACAGAAGGAATTGTAGTAGGATTTAATGAGCATGGAATCAGTTGGGAAAAATAAAGTCCAAAATGGAGTATGATGGAAATAGCTAGATACTTTTATTTTTCATTTGTATTTTGAATTTCTGATACCGATATGGTTTGGATGTTTGTCCCCTCCAAATCTCATGTTGAAATTTGATCCCCAGTGTTGAATGTGAGGCTTGGACAGAGGCGTTTGGGTCGTGGGGGCAGATCCCTCATGAATGGCTTGGTGCCCTCCTCGCTATAATGAGTGGGTTCTCGCTTTATTAGTTCACAGGAGAGCTGGTTGTTTAAAAGAGCCTGGCACCTCCTCCTCTCTCTTTTGCTCCTGCTCTCACCATATGACATGCCTGCTCCCCCTTCACCTTTGCCTTGATTGGAAGCTCTGTGAAGCCCTCACCAGAAGCAGATGCTGGTGCGATGTTTCCTGTACAGCCTACAGAACTGTGAGCCAAATAAACTTCTTTTCTTATAAATTACCCAGACTCAGGTATTCCTTTATAACAGTGCAAAATGGACTTAGGCAGATACTATATTCCCTTTAGAAATCAATACGCATTTTGGCATTTTTCTTCTGTGTGTATGTTGATGAGGAGGGGGCTGGGTGAGAGCTCAGAGCCAGGGCTAAAGTAGTCAAGTAATAACATAAGCTTTCTTGGCTGTGTCTTCCTCTTCTAAAGTGAGTTCTCAGCAATGCCACCACACCCCAGTAAGCACATGGAAAAGTGAGTGGAGCTCAGGACCAAAGACGGGTTCAGGCTGCCTGGGTGGACCCCAGCTGTGTTACTTAGGAGCCCTACGACAGAAGGCCAAGGACTCAGCCTGTCTGGGCCTCTATTTCCTCATTTGTTAAAAGTGGATAATCAAAGCTCTCCTAGGGTGGCTGTGCAGATGAATGGGTCAATCCATGTGAACTTACAGCACAGTGCGTGGCACACAGTGAGGACATGGGAAATGTTAGGTTCCCAGGTGAACTGGTCCTACTGTATTTTCTGTGTCTCAATAGAATTTCAGTACGTTTCCACTTCCCCTCTCTCAAAGAGACTCAGCTGTTTGTCAGTCCACCTTCTCTCCAGCCCCATCACATCCTGTCCCCATCCCCTGCCTTATTTTTCCTTATAGTACATATCACAGGAGACATATTACTGCCTTCCCATCCATGCCCCTGCAGTAACTATGACGACTCTTCTATTTTTACAAATGTTTATCTTCTGTCACTAGGACCCAAGCTCTGTGAGAGAAGAGACTGGTTTGCCCTGTTGCCTGATGTATGCCCACATTCCAGAATAGTGCCTGGCACACAGTAGGCACTCAATAAATATTATTGGTATGAGAAAATGAGCTAGTCACTCTCAAGGGCTCTAATATTCTAATACTTCCTGACATTAATCAGACCTGCAGTTCTTTCTTCCTTGAATTTGAACCTGTCATGAAGATGCTGAACATGCCTGGGGGTCCCGATCTGGATTTGAGAAGACCCAGTCTACCTGGATTCATGATGGACATTGCTTCTCCTATGTACCTGGTACCTTGAAATTTCATCAATCCTGTGCCCCTAAGAAATGATTATAAACTAGCCACCTAGGCTCACAATTCGTGTGTGTATAATACTGAGCCCACACTGTTGGGTATCAAAAATTAGCCAGCTCTGAGTTGCTGTACACCCATTTACATGGACTATTTGTCCCCAGTTTGCTGCAGTCCCTGCCCTTCCTTAATGTCTTCCTGCAATTGTGAGCAAGTGTCAGTTGCAATTTATCATTGCAATTGTGCAATATTTCCTAAGATTGGAAATCTCTTGAATAAAAGTAGGAAAACAGAACTGATGATTTAAGAAAATGTGAGAAAGATTTTTTTTAAAAAAAGGAAATAGAGACTGTTTTGATATGTTTGCTATAGAACCACCCAACAGGCTTGACTCTTAATGTTACCTGACCCCTCTTGGTATCTGAGTTTGAGGAAAGTATACTTTCCTCTGCCTTAGGGAAAGGGCCCTGCAAATTGGATCACTCAGCCATCTTGAGTTTCTGCTAAATTGAGGAATATTTAGGTTTTTTTTTTTCTTTCCTTGCTGATATAAGGAAGACATGTTTGGGTGTCAACTTATTTTATGACGTTTAACTTTATACAAGCAATGCTTTGAGTAGTACTTCTGCAGGACATTAATTCACTAAAAATTGTGAGAAATTGCTGCTCCTCCAGGATCAGAAATGATAATCTGATCTGAATGCATTAGAGCTGTGGTCCCCAACCCCGGGCCACCACTGTGGCCTGTTAGGGACCAGGCTGCAGAGTTCCACACCCCCGTCCATGGAAACATTGTGTTCCATGAAACAGTCACTGGTGCCAAAAAGGTTGGGGACCACTGCATTAGAGCATTTTATTTCTGATTATATTTGTATACTACAATATGTTTCAATCAGTCTCTATCAGTAATAGGTACTGTAGGAAAAATGGGCTTACGGTTAAGTAAGACTAGAAAACACAGGATGAAATAAAGTTCCTACTATGAATTATCTTTGCTTTTTTATTTAACATAAACATAACCCAAAAGACAAAACCAGACATTGTGAATTTCCAAAGGACTGAGGGCTCAGTGGGCTCAGAGGAGTTGGTATGTATTATTTTCCAAACTTATTTTATTTGCTTATAGATGCCCCAATTTTTTAATCACAAAAGATCAACTGGGAAAGTACCATGGTTTTTGATCTCTACTCTGCATAGAGTACATTTCCTACATTTTGTAGGTCAACTTTTTTTTTTTGAGACAGAGTCTTACTCTGTCACCCAGGGTAAAGTGCAGTGACGTCACCATAACTCACTGAAACCTCAAACTCCTGGGCTCAAGTGATCCTCCTGCCTCAGCCTCCTGAGTAACTGGAACTACTGGCACGCGCCACCATGCTCGGCTAATTTTTCTATTTTTAGTAAAGATGGGATCTTGCTCTTGCTCAGGCTGGTCTCAAACTCCTGAGCTCAAACAATCCTGCTGCCTTGACCTCCCAGAGTGCTCGGATTACAGGCATGAGCTACCATACCCGGCCCCATTTTGTAGATCAACTTTAACTGGGTCCATGAAGATAATAGTACAAATATATCACTTACATCCTGGATTCCTAAAGATAGCGCTTATCTAAACATGCTAGACTTTAAAAAAAATAACCGCTAATATCTAACATTCATTAAAATCTTATCACTGCAAGGTGTTATACCAAGCTCTCTCTATATATTAATATTTTGTCTTAATCTTTACAACAACTCCCTCCAAGGCAGGTAAATATTATCCCCATTTTATAGATGTAGGAATCGAGGCATTAAGACATTAAATAATTTACCTAAGATCCCATTTGGAAGGAGTAAAGTTAAACCATCAGAAAAATATTTAACGTATGTGTGTTTTTTGGACATTTGTTCCCTTAGTGATATAAAGAAATAGCTAACATTTATTTAAATGCTCATTATGAGTCAGGCACATATGGATATTACATGTAATTTAATCCTCTATGAACTAAATGCTTCTATAATTCTTTTTACAGATTAGGAATTAGGGTTGAGGGAAGGCATGTAACTGATCACACAGTAAGTTGTGGGGCCAAATCTGCATATCTGGGATGCCGACGTCTATGCACTTAACTGCTATTCTAGATGCTCCAGACATATGCCTTGAGCATCTGTTCCTAATGAAGTTCCATGAAAAATACTGATATCCAACTAGAGTTTAAAAGCACAGAAGGAAATAGAAGGATGCTTACCTAAAGCATCAGAACTGTATCACTAAGATGAACTGAAAAAAATTCCAGTCAATCTTTTAACAAATACAGTGAAGTTTTTTCTAGGCTTTCAACGTGTTTGTGTGTCTGTTTTACTCTTTATGCATAAACTACTGTCTACTATATTTTCCCTTTAAAAAAATAACTTGTCAATGAATTCTGTGTGAGAAATTACACAACCAGCTGGCTACGACTGCTCTCCAACACACGGCTGCAGCCACTGGGAAAAAGTGGGCATCCCTGTTCTTGGTGATGTCTTCCTTCAACTGGAAGGGGGTGTCACAGCTATAAGGTGTGCTCACCTTGCAATAAAGAGGTGGACAGATTCCTCGAGAATGTAACAAAGGCCTAGAGGAAGGCATACTTGGAGAGAAAATCGGAAGTGAACACCAGAGCTTTACAAAGAGCTCCCAAAGTAGGCCCTTGTAAAAGTGAATAATGAGCTGCATAGACTGGTTCCTTCATGCTGAGCTCAACACACATCTTTAAACATAAGATCATCGAGGAAGCAGATACTCGGAAACCCTTTCATCTTAATTAAAGTTATGTGGGCTACGAAATACTTTTCCTTTATATTAAGCTCTTATTCCTGTGGAGAAATTTCTATTTGTTTTTATCTAATTTGAGCTTCAAGGTTAATCTCGGTTTAAGACTTTCACTCACTGGGAGAGACAGTCCATCCTGTTCGCCCCTGATCCCATGTATATGCATGCATCCACCAGGCCCCTGCCGAGCTCCAAAGCCGCTCGCTGGCTGTGCATTCTTTACCCTGCTCCCTTCCACAGAAAGAATGGGCTGTGTATCTGGGAAGGATATATGGAGTGGGGAGGATTTTGAGAAAGGTCACAGAGCTTTCTATTTTAGGGAACCACATGCTGCAATCCTTAAATGTGGAGTTTCTGATAAAACTTGCTCTGTGATGTACAGCCTGAGATTTGCTTGGTGGGGAAAGCAAGAGGAAGAGGGAGACATTGGGGACAAAGAAGGGGAATGCATTTCATTCCAGAAAGAGGTTGTCATAGATTTTGAAACAACTGAGAGATTGGATTGTTTGGCACGCCATGCTCCCTAATTTCCTTCAACAAATATACGTTTGATTGAACTGAATGGAAGGTGGCAACGACTTGTGCTTTTGATTTCAAACGGAAAGTGAGAAATCATAAATAAGTTGCGGAGGATCTCATTGGTATTGCTTAGAATTTTTTGTTTGAGTGCCTGCCTTCCCTACAAAATGGTAAGGTATCTTAAACATCATTATGTCATCAGTGCTTGAGAAATAATATGTGCAGAACGTTGGTGAAATAAAGGTAGATTCTGATTCTCAGCCACACACTGAGACTACACACATGACAGACATCATGACCTATCATGGTAATGATCTTTCCACCTGTAGCTGGATGCAACCTCAAAACCCTTAACAATGACCTTCAGTTACCAGAACCAAGCAATCAATGTTGGCATGAGAGATGAAGCCTATTTATCACTCTGGGCCCAAAATTTCACTTTTCTAAGGTATTGCGAAAATATGTGGTCTTTATGTAATAGGTACAATTCACTTTCCTACTGAGTTTGACCTCATTCTCTTTCCCTCCCTCCAATTTTATACAAAGCCTCCACCAGCTGGCTTAGAGTCCCATTAGCAGCTCTTTATGTTGCCTCCAGGAATTTATGTGGCCTAAATCTATGAACCTTCTGGTACACCATTGACCCAGGAGAAGATAGAACTCTGATTAAGGTATTCACATTTACACCATCATGAGTCAGAATGCTATTGAAAGGGTTTCTGTAGTTAGCGCATGAAGCAAATCAGTTCTCACTGAAGAGAACTAGGATTGTTGCACACATGATGATGTACTTTGAGTCAGGAAACTCAGATTTATGTTCTGGAGGAGATGGCACTTGTGTGAGCTTGAGCAAATTATCACACAAATCAGTGCCTTGGTTTTCCCCATTTGTGAGGAGAATGGGCTATGTGCTTATTAAGGTCTGTTCTTGGGTCTCTTCCGGGTCTGTCTGTTTCATCTCCAGCATGGCAGTGTGAGAAGGAATTACAGTCTTCATCATATAAGCAGAAGTAAAGATACTTTATATGATTAGCTTCTCATTCATTCATCGAAGGCCAGAGTGAGCCAAAGAGAAAAGAAGGGGAAACTAAGAGCAGGGGGGAGGAAGGGAGAAGTCAGCTCCTCCAGCACATCGTGTGGCATGGAAGATAGGCCCTTTGTAATGAAAGTCAACATCTCTGCCCTCACAGCACTTCTGAAACAGAATCTAGATACTACGAAAAGAGACGAGGGATTCCAGGGAATTCTGATGCATGGCTCACCTTGGTAAAGGTTACACTGTAGTAAATAACTTTTTTTTTTTTAGATCTTTTGCAATTTTTTTTTTCATATTGTGTGAAATACAACCTTGCAATAACAATTTTACCACATTTGGAGGCTATTTTTTTAATTTTGTAATTATTTTTAATTAAAACTTTTTGAAAAGGAAATTTATGTAGTAGTTCAAAAATAACAAAAAAGATAGATTACTAACAAGGTCACTTCAGTTTCTTGTGTGCCCTTGAATATAAATAAATATAAATATATAATTCCACTCTTTTTAAAACACATACATGCACATGCACGCACACATTTTCTTTCTCTCTCTTTTTTAAACTTTTTTTTCATTTGATATGACTTGGGATCTTTCTAAATCAGGACTTAAGAAATTTCTCGTTTTACTTTTTAAATTTTAATTGTTGACATAGCATCTCATTATATACATATACCATTCTTTCTGCATTTATTTTTTAAGAGACAGGGTGGGTCTCGCTATTTTGCCCATGCTGGATTTGAACTCAGGGCTCAAGCGATCCTCCTGCCTCAGCCTCCTAAGTGGGTGGAACTACAGGCATGTGCCACCATGCTTGGCTTCCACTCTTTATTTAACTGGACCTATTAATGGCCATTTAAGTTGTTTCTAATTTTTTGCTAGCACAAACAATGTTTCAATGAATATTCTTATTTATATATCATTTTCCATGTGCACAACTTTATCTGTAGGAGAAATTTTAAAAAGTAAAATAAGTTAGATTGAAGGATACATGCGTTTAAAATTTTGATAGATATTGCCAAGAGTGCTTCCATAGGGGTTATATGAATGGACGATCTCACCAGCAATGTATGGGATTGTCTACATTTCCTGGCTTTCTAATAGTAACTTTGTAAAAGTCCTTTTAACATGCATATACAAACATATAACAAATTTTCACAAACTGAATACATCCTCTAAGCAGCAGCTAGATTAAGAAACAGAACATTTTCATGACCCCAGAAGTCCCCTCCGGTACTAGCCTCTACCCCCCACTCCAAGGGGACTTTCATTCTGACCTCCAGCAGAATCAATAATTTTCTAATAGTTGGTAAATTTATAAATGGTTACGTTAATAGTGCTTTACCCTCCAAATATTGTTTTGCTAGACATACTATTTATCTTGGCTGTAAGTACAAATAATTCAGTCAGAACACCTGCCCACCCATCACCTGCCTTTTTGCCAAACAACTTGAATAAACAACTTCCCATTCTTTTCCAAGGACAATTGAGATGATACCCAACCCTGCCCCGTTATACCTGGGTCAATCTGTTGTAGCAAATCATTTTCATCTTCTATGAATTGGAAAATTGAGGTAATATAAAATGACTTTTGCCAAGTTTGGCAAAGTATTTAAAATGGCTTCTCACTTAAAATATAGAGATATGGAGTAAATAAAATTCATTTTAGCAGGAGAACTCCAGGGGAAACCCAAAGAAATAGTTAACCACCCTCCAGAGTAGCTTAAACTGAAACAGAACAAAAGTAACTGGTATTTGATGGAGACAGGCCATATACAGTAGGTGTTGTGGACCAACCCAATAATTAGGGGGTTTGAGTATGAGCCCAAATCAAAAGTCAGAGGGCCCATGCTCTCTATCACAGGTGTTGACTTGCAATCAAGAAGCTTCAGACATAGGCAACTCTATTTAGCATCTTCCAGAGTGACTAGCAACAGGAATTTAAGAATCCTTAGTGATTCTCCACAGCAACAGAGGGGAACCCAGCTGGTAATAAATGAAATGCTGCTATATACTGTTTCCTGTCTATAATTTCCACAGTGCTAATATTGTACATTCTTGGCTCCATGCCTGCAGGCTTCCACAACTTTTCTATGAATATTCTGCTCTGGTCTTTGAATTCCTACCTTCTTCATATTTCCAGTTCTCTTTTATCCTTTTTCTACTGAGCCTACCTATCATAGTCAAGAGTCAACTGAATTGCTGGTGTGATAACTCATGAAGGAGTTACAAGAATTTCACAAAAGAACCCACAGAAAAATGTGAGAATCTGCCTATGTGATTTCCCTGAGATAAGGTAAGACAGAAATAAGTAAGAAAGATCAGGAAAAGGGACCACATGGATAGTGACATTAAATGAAATAAAAGAGATTTGAACTACAAATGTTTATCATTAAGTCTTTTGCAGACTGTGCGTGGCTAATACGACTCTAAAATTCTTGCAAGTTAATATTAGGTCATTAAATATGAAATGTCCGATTTTGAATCAAAAGTTTAGTTTATTATATCTCAAACAAGCAGTACAACTAATCAAAGTGTGTGCCTAAACTATTGACACAGTTTTGCCATCTTAACAGTAGCTTGTTTACGCCAGCAGTGAAGAAGCTTAGACAGCGAGTGGCGATGAAATCATGAAAGGCGTTTTCCACAACTTGTTGAGAATTGAATATTTTTCCTTGTAAGAGGTGTTCCAAAGCCTGGAAGAAGTGGTAGTCAGTTGGTGGGAGGTCTGGTGAATATGGTGGATGACAGAGAGTTTCCAAGTCCAGCTTCTGTAGTTTGAGCAGCGTTGTCTGTGCGACACGTGGTCAAGTATTGTCTTGCAAGAGGATTGGCCTGTCTCTAGTGACCAATCTTATCAGCTTAATCGCAAGCATCCTCATCATTTCGTCCACTTGGTTGCAGTAGACATCCGCTGTAATTGATTGAACCTGTAGAGGATAATACCAGCACTGGACCACCAAACAGACATCATTAGCGTTTTTTGATGAATATTCAGTTTTGGACTGTGTTTCAGCACTTCATCTCTATCCAACCATTGTGCCGAATGCTTGCGACTGTCAAAAAGATCCATTTTTCATCACATGTAACAATATGATGTAGAAATCGTTTGCCTTTGTGTCGTGACAGCAAGGAAAGGCAAGCTTCGAGACGATTTCTCTTCTGACGCTTGTTTAATTTATGCAGAACCCATCTATCCAGCTTCTTTACCTTGCCCATTTGTTTTAAATGGTCCAATATTATTGGAATAGTAATGTCAAACCTTGCTGCTAATTCACGCGTAGGTTGAGATGGATTCACTTCCACTACAGCTTTCAGCTCATTATTATCCACCTTGGGCTCAGGTTGCCGATGTGGCTCATTTTCAATATTGAAATCACCAGAATGGAACACCTCAAACCATCGACGTACTGTGTGTTCATTAGCCACATCCTTCCCAAACACTTTGTTGATATTTTGAGGTGTCTGCGCTGCATTGGTTCCACAATGGCATTCATATTTGAAAATAACACAAATTTTTGACTTATCCGTGGTTTCACAAAAATAGCTCTAAAAATTTTTTTGAAAGATAATCACAAGCCAAAACGTGCATTTGAAAGATAGGATGTACCTTCACAATAAAAATAAAACAAGAAGTGTCAAAGTGAAATGTCAGAGATATCAACTGTCAAACTTAGTACTTAAAGAAATCAGAGATTTCATACTCAATAACCTAAAATATCAATAGGGAAACATGAAAAGTTACAAACCTGGCATGTTCCATAAGATAAACATACACAAGCTCCTTAGGAGAGGCATTACTTTTGATACTAAAGCAAGAAGAAAAGTATCCAACTGTTCTCATAAAGAAGGTGCTTAGTAACGTAGACAATAAGGTCTACATAGCAGGTGTAACAAAGCATTTCTCAAGGCTCTAGCTTAGCCTGTCTTTAGTCTAGTCGGATGGCATTGTACCCAAGGACATTGTGATTTAGGGTTACAGCTTTCTAATGATCAGAGGCACATATGATATAGTCCAGGGAAAAAAGGAAAGAATTAACCACGTACGCACCATTAAAAAAAATGGTTCATGATTATTATTGGCCTGGACAGTGGTTCATTTAGGTTTGCATCTAGGGTTGGAGACATAAGTTTTAATAGTCTGTTGAGCTGAGGAAAATGCATTGTTATCCTCTCATTAAAGAATGAGGCACCTAAGAAGGTCTCAGAATTTTCCTGAAGACAATTCACCTGCTGCTCAGGAGTAGGTAGGGGTCTGGATTTACCTGGGACCATGACTAAGATTTTCCTTAGGAAATGATTTCAGATTTATCTAACACACTGAAAAATGGGCAACTGAAGGCCCAAAGATTAACACTCTAGAGCTTGAGAGCCATTTGAGTTCACCTTCCATTTAATGGCAAGAAATCTCAACAAAGTCCCCAGAGGATGTCTGTTGCCACTTACGAGATTTCCTGCTGTGTTCTCCTAGATAAACTAGTTGCGCAAATATGTCTTACTCTAAGGACATAAATAAAATCTATACAATACGTAATTTGTATTATCAGGCATTATCTTAATAGCTAAGTTCCAAATTAGACACAAAATCTTTTTCTAATTGCAAAATCTTCTCTGATGGGCAGGAAATACAATGTAGGCACTGAAACTCTAACTATAGAAAAATATTCCTTAGTAGAATGAGATCAAATATAGATCTACTATTCTTTCTGTACTTGATCTTTTGTGTTTGATCATAAATGCACATTGTGAAGAGATGCCTCATACCTCCAAGCTAAACACTGTTTGCTACTCATTAGTGATTTATAAATGATATTTTCTCCCTGGTGACATATCTTTTGATATGATTCTCTAATAATAACATCCACCAATATTAAAATAAGAACATTCCCATGTATTGTGATCACCTTCAACCACATTTTCTCATGAAAATTAAATTTTAGCACACCAACTGATATTGTATGCATATATTTGTCTACCATCATTATAAATCTCCTAAGGGTCTCTATAAAATGATAGTTTTGCCTCTTTGCAGTAATTCTACCTAATGCTCCAAAGCAAGAAACTAATTACATGCTGACTTTTCACTAACTTTGATCTTTCAAATATCATACTATGGAGGTTCTATAGGTAATCATATAATTACAATTCACTAAATGAGTTGAAATTAGCCATAAACCTTTTTATTTAAATTGTATTAACTGTTTCTTCAGTAACATTGTCTGCACTTCTACTCTTTCCTACATAAGTTTGCCAATATAAGATTTCAAACTAAAATCTGATTATGGTCACTAATGTTTATAACAAATGCCTCATTATAACACCAGAAGCGCCAATGAAGACGAATATGCAAAGAATTTCTTAAAATATGCTTAAGGAAAGGCCAAGGATAAACTATAGTGGTATAAGGAAATGACAGAAATTTCTCAGGGGAATGTTTTAGTCAGCAAGAAAAAAAATGACCTCACTTGTGTTTTCCCATTGAGTTGGTGCAGTATTTCCTGAAAGAAAAATTGAAGACAATTGGTCCTTTCAGTATACCATAAGATTACACAGAGAAAGAAAAAGAATCCTAGATTTTACCTCGGAAAATACCGAACCCTTCACTCCAGACTAATGGGAGTACTAAGGATTGCCTTTTTTTAAAAAATGATCATTTAATTAAATTTCACTTGTTCAAAACAGTCATTACTATTGGTGATGTTTAAGTTCATGATATAAATATTTAACATTCCATATGATACTATTGTTGTGAATTGTTTTTAGTTGGCCCTGAATACTTTATCTTTATCTTGGTGTATTCAAAACACTAGACCAGTGGTTCACAACTTTGGGTGATTTTGTTTCCCAGGGGATATTTGAAAATGTCTGGAGACACTTTTGTTTGTCCTGACTTAGGAGGTTCTACTGGTATCTAATGGGTGGAGTCCAGGGATGCTGCTAAACATCCTAGAACACACAGCACAGCCCCTTCAATAACGAACTATCCAGCCCAAACAATCAATAGTGCTGCAGTTGAGAAACCCTGCCCTCGACCACATAAAACGAAGCAAGTATACATTAGTAATGACTTTGAAAAGCCTTAAAATGAAGAAACTCAAGCCTTTGGAGTAAGTAAACTGGTTGTGAATTTCCTCTTTAAAATTGACTCCAAAAGGTATGGAAAGGAAACATTCCATTGTTTGGAAAACAGACCTCTACCTTTACCATGTTTATGGACCTTGTTTATCTAATAACATTCAGAACCACACAAGATCCTGACCACCACATTCACATTAAAGCTGAGTAAACAAAGTGTGTTTTGACTTGTCAGCAATCATGACATGTGATCACAGGGAATATTGTGTGCAAGAGGCAGTTGTTTTATCTGGAGCCTCAGCCTTTAAAAAATTCAAAACAGTAAAGTTGTTTATTTGACACCATTCTTGACCTGACTGCAGTGTTTCATTCTAGGAGAAAGTAAAACACACACTGCTTTCTGATTATTTGTAATTATATAGGAAGTCTATTTCTCTGGTGAACTTTGCTATGTTCCTGAGACCAGAAAGAAATAGGAAAAGCTTAAACCCCACCCCCCAAAAAACTCACAACAAAAATGGGGTATGACTAATTATTATTTCCAAGCCATGCGTAGAATCAACAGCAAGCTCTCATTTTATGAGTCTTCAGGAGTATTAGGGATGCGTTTAGCTCTGGGAATTGCATCTCTTTGGAATCTTTTGGTCCAAAGAATGAAGTTATATATGCAGGAATAATAACTTGAAAACTGAGCTTCTGAAATATATTCATAAACCCAACACACAGGCCTTGGGCTTTGTGGAGGTGGCTCAACCCCACTGTTTCAAACATATACGTCACCTGTTTTCCAAACCTTCTTTCTTTGATCAGACTCACCTCCAATTGCTATTGCTCCTTCCATTCTGTTTGAAAACTCTATTATTAACTTTGGTGGTCTGGGAGTGTTTGTATGCTAGGGCATTAACTGGCCTTCCAGTGCACTGCTGAGAGGCCTGGCCTGGGAGGCACAAGTCTGTGTCCTAACCCAAGCACTGTCATTTATGTACCAACTGAATATCTGTAGCCACTTGGCTTTCTAGTCAATGATTGGCAGGATATAGTCCAAAGCACTCTTGGGTTGATATTTTCTTTAATTTGTTTGGACAAATGACATGCAAATTCAACAGTCATTTCTTTCTTATGCAGGACACAATCACTTGTAACCTACTAAGAAGTTAATGAGCCTAGCTAAAACCTGATTTTCATGAGCTAAAATTACTATGCAATGAAACTATCACTTGAGTTTGAGGACTAAGTATCTTGAGAAATTGGGCTAACCAAGCTTCTTTTCTATTCCACATGTGCACACAGAGAAAATCCTAGTGGTCCCTAAAAAGTGGGTACCAGGGCCATGCATTTTGCTTATTTTTGTTAAAATTGCTTAAGTGGGATGTGGTCAAAAACCTTACAGAGTCACTGCTCTCTTCTCTGTTTCCTCATTTCAATTTAGGACATTTGGACTAGCAGATTTTAAAGCTACACGCCAGTGATTTTTTTGGGGGAGTACATCTACAAATTCAATTCTACCTTCCTTTCTCTTGGGTCAAGGATACCTTGTGATGGGGTTTCAAAGGGAAGACAGGGTATCAACAAATTGGTCATTCTATGTTACATAAAAAGAAGGTGATGTTTTGGACGCAAGGATAATCAACAAATTTATTTTGATTAAATAAATTCCTTTGATCCTATTTGCCTGAGGAACTTGATACTTGCTTTCTCTGCTTAGAATGTCACATGCACCCTGTCAAATGCTTCTTCCCTTTTGGGACTTAGCACCCCTTCCCCTGTACCAAGAGGTCACTCCATCCTCTGTGCAACCCTACCCTAAGCATAAATCTACATACACAACTATCATGCTGTTCTGTAATTTCAACAGCTTTATTGAGGTGTTATTCATATATCACAAAATCTACCAGTTTAAAATGTACAACTCAATGAGTTTTAGTAAGTTCACAGAGCTTGCAATCACACCACAATCCAATTTTAGAATAATTCCAACACACCAAAAAAAAAAACTCTTATGCCAATTCATAGTCACTCCCCATTCGCATCCACCTCCAGCCCCAGGGACCACCTACCACTAGTCTACTTTCTATTTCCATAGGTGTCATGTCATCCTACATTGCGTCCTTTGGGATTTCCCTTGAGAAGACCGTAAGCTCCTTAGAGGCATGGATTTTTTTTTCAACCTTTTCTTAGCATAACTCTTAGCATGACTGTCAGAACATAGGTAATAAATAGCAACAGGTAATATTTATCAAAACTTCCATTTATTTGAAGTATACAAGAGCATCGCAAATTCCCTGTAATTTAATTCCTAAAACAATCATTGGATAGGTGTTATTTTTATCCCCCCTTTAGAGATAAGGCTATAGCCTTAAAGAGATTAAATAACCTACCCAGGGCCATGTCAGGATTTGAAGCTCAGGTTGCCTGACTCCAAGGCTGAATGAGTGAATGATGAGGATTGGAGTTCTTACTCTAGCACAGGATTTCTTAATTCTAGAGAGGATTCTAATAAAGATCTCGTGAATTATCTGTAATGTTTTAGGTACATATGGTATACATTCCTGTAGCAATATCCACACAGTTCATCAGAATTCCAGAGCTAGCCATGATTCAAAAATGATAGAGCTGCCTTGTGTAGGTGCTTAGAAGTGTTGCAAGAGTGGGGAGTCTTGGTCCTTCAATGTGCTTCTATCCTACTAGGATAAAAGAGGTAGACACAACCTCGATGCTCTGTGTTATGTGGGTCACTATTTGAGCAAGGTTTTCTAAGAACCCACTTGTCTCAACCTTATTCTATATTCAGAATAAGGAAGTTAATCCTACCTTGTGTATATCAAAGGAAACACCTTCCCACTCTTTGCCCTTTCTTTGTTTCAAGCTGCCTGTCATGTCAATAAAGTTGTTGGGGGAAAAAAATTTCAAATGGGAGAAAGGCTATAAATGGAGAACCCTTTAGATCCTTTCTTCTCCCTGGAGTAAACTCTTCCTTTTTCCCCCAGAGCAGGGGGTAAGTTAATTGTATTTGAATGAATAATTCTAATAAAGCGGTGACCTTTAATGCCAACTGGTGTTTTTAATTTTGATTCACTGTCAGTCACTCCAACGTGAACCACCTCAGGATGTGAGAAGTGGAAAGCCCAGTATGTACACAGAGGAGAAAAACAAACACACAGAGCTGGGTGCTGCTGGCAGGTAAACACGTAGATGGCAGATCTTACAAAGAGATGCAGGGCAGAGACTCCTTACAAAGGAGTCAGGAAAACGGTGGAAAATAATGAGAACCACAAGTATGTAAATATGTAAAATCCAACTAGAAAATTTCCTTCTTATCAAGAAGATAATTCATTGCTCATTCATTGTGTAAAATGTAGAAACAACAGAAAAGCAAAAAAAAAAAAAAAAGGAAAAGAAAATGGATAGAAACAAAATCCAAAATAAAAGCCATCTGAAATCCATCATCTTAAGACAATCACTACTGTTAATATTCTGGAATATATCCTTCCAGTCTTTTTTCTGTATTTATATAAATATTTGAAATAGGTTTTGTGTCCATTTTTATGTACATATATAAAACATTTCATCTATGTATATACATATCATATAGGTATATACATTATTTGAAAAATTAAATTACACAGTACACATTGCTTTGTCACTTGCTTGAGCAATAATTCTTCAGTTTACTCATCTTCAAAATTCTTCAGTCATATGAATTACAAAAATAGCAGATGCCACTTCCTTAACAATAAAAAAAATAGTTCAAATAGTACAGGATCATTTCAAAAGAGCAGATTTCAAAACTCAAATGCCTGAAGGAGTTAGACAGACATTGAACCGAGGGTGGAGCTCCAGGCTGGGGCTGTGGCAATGGGAATAGGTATCCTGTCTCATTGCCCAGTTAAAACTTATCTCTGGGCTGGATTTGACCTAGAGACTGACAATTGTCAACTCTAAAGTAAAATGAATAGCTCCTTCCCCAACCCTCCCTGCATCCCCTCTCACACCCAGCCTAACAATACAGTGTTTGTCCTTCCATAGAAGCTGGCTGGTTTTACTCAGTGTATATTAAAATTTAAACATAACATAATATTCCATTTTAATTCTTTTCTCCCCTCACAACTTCTCAAGAAATAGTAATGTAAAACGAGAAATGTTTATGGTGTCTTCCTTCAGAGGATCTCTTTTAAGAGATGTTAGAGTATTTGCCATGGAAGAGGCCTCCATATCAATATATTTACGTATGTATTAATGGCATCATTAAAAGCATTTTGTCTCAACTCAGTGAACATTTCTTGTGCATCTGCTATGTTTGGAAATAAATGGGACCACCACTTATCTCACATGCAAAAGTGTGTTTATTTATTCATTCAGCATACCATTGAGTTCCTACTGTGGAGACACTGCTCTAAGCCCTGGGCAGAGAGCAGTAAAGAGAGAAGAACGTGTAAGAGAGTGTGTGTGTAATGGGCATGGGCAGTGGGAGTAGGTTACTAATCAGCATTCCTCATTCTCTGCCACCAAAGAGGCCCCATTCCCTAGAGGAGAGCGCTTGAGGACCAGGGTCTCAGCAAGGTAGCTTCTCTTACCTTAACATCCTATGCATATGTTGGACTCTATTATATATCTTTGATTGCTTTTAATATAATAATAAAGTTTTAATATACTGCTCAGTCGAATGATTTAACTGCACGGGACGCCTTGCCTGAGGACAGAACTAATTATTGTGAAGCTTGCACAGAGTAGCTGTGGCTGCTTGGGGTCTGTGTGCCATTCCAGCTTCTTAGAGACGCCAGTTCTCAGGCTCGGGCTTGGCAATTCTCAACCTCTTCCCTTAGAAGGCACAGAAATAGTACAATAGGGCAGTGAGTAGCATAGCATATAGACATTATGTGAGTATTTTCCACTACAAACAAACTAGCCTCTTGGTTTAGTTTGGGGACGAGTTCATGACAAGCACAGTGAGTGTTGCCCTATTTGAGGCATTTCTCCAAGTTCTATAAACTAACTAAATTGCAATAATAAAATATTTCTGACTCTCTCATGAGGTAGTACCTTCCTTTATGTCTGTATCCCTACTGCCTACTGACATGCTTAGGCATTCAAATGTTGAATAAATGACCTAAATGTATTGGACATGAAGTATTTTAGGACCTAAAGGCACCTTGACCCCCTGATACAATCCTTTCATCTGAAGGCCAAGGACATTATATCCCAGAGAGGCACAATAACTTGCTCAAATCACACAGGAATGTCAATTTAAATGTATCCCAAAGATATTTTACTGGGGAGAAAGTAAATTAATGAACATTATCCAGGATATAGAAGTCTGTTTTTTGTAGCCAAATAGAAATGAATATTTTGAATTACCCTTAATGCACTTAGATTGCTTAATATGAAACCTATATCTGACATTTCAAAAAATTGGGGGTGAAAAATATTCATGACTTCTTAGGTGATAATATACAAGTGTGGCATACTTGTATATTTAAGGTTTATTAAAACAAAATGAAACAAAAAGACCACGTGGTATAACATCCAAGAAGGTGTTTAATATTATCACTGTTGGCAACAATGATTAGAATATGGTTTTAATGTCTAATTTGATTCCAAATATATTTTGTAGTGAGAATCTAAAATGATTCAGTATACATGATTTTGACTAAAATAATATTTTGTTAGACTCTAATAGGATGTTAATACCCCTATGAGCCAGGCTGCCTCCATTCAGTGTTCATCTTAATTAGCTAACATTAACCATCATTAGGGTTTTATATGGTACAATGCACATTACTTCATAACTTCCACCCAGATCACATGGAGCTAAATCATAATACATGTTATCAATCATCAACTTCCCCGAGCTTTCTTAACACCTAGGTTTTATTTTAAAAGTTAAGGTCAATGTTAAGTGATACACTTCAGCTGAAAAAGTTTTTAAAAATCAATGTTAATTAACAATGTTAATTAAATGTTAATCATGTAAATGAAAGCATTTTTCATTCACTTGCCCAGTAAATTATAGTCAGGTAATCTCCCATATATTATTTGAGATGACAAAAGAAAATGGCATCCACCACTAGGGAATGGGGAGGAAAATTGGATAAAACAAAACTAAATAAAAATTTACACAGGGAAAGTGGGGGGTTTTTTTGGCATGGAGAATCCACTTTTATTTCCAAAGTTTTCACTGAGTGACACAGGGAAGGATATAGAAAGAATAAAGGCGCATATTTTGAGTTAGTGTGATATTTGGAAGGTCTTTTTTCCAACTAAGCTAATCTTGGCCTGCCAAAAGATGCAGACCGTATATACACTTGGCTTCAGTATTCTGAGTTAATGAAAATAAGGTATTTTGAAACAGTATTTTAATATTTAAGAGTATTACAAAGCAGCTAGGGACCCATCAACCAATAAGACCATTTGGAACGGTTAAAACATTCCCAACGTACAGGCCTGTTTTAGCCTTATTCTATTGGCAATAATCATTGCTACTAACAGGGAATCTGATCAGAAAATTAGGTCTTCTGTGATTTTGCAAACTGTATTGTGGTTCTGAATTCTAAGGCACCAACAGCAATCTTTGTGTACTGACACTTCCTTTAGTCATCGCTAAACAACAAATGTACAAGTGCCTGCTGGGTGTCAAATCCTGTGGAAAGATATGGGTGGGAATTATATGTATGTAATCCTTTCTTACTGTAGTGGCAGGTAAAATATTAGACATTAGAACGTGAAAAAAAATACATATGCACACACACTATCTCTTACAATTTAGGGGTCACTTAGGCTACTAAATTAATTTCACAGACAAGAATCTGGAGGCCCAAAGATGCTGAAGAATATAGCCAAAATCATAGCTATGTGAGGCTAGACCAAAAAGTTCTGTTTATATTTACCATTTAATCTTGGGTGTCACCTGAAAGAAGGCTTGCTTTTATTTATTTGAGCAGCAGGACAAGCCTACTTGTCTAGGTTGCTCTTCAATCTTTTCATTGTGACCCACAGGATAGATGATCACAGTGGACATTTGTTACATTTTGGCTTTTCTCTTGGGTACCAGTGTCCAATTTCCCTCGTGGAATGATCTGTTCCCCCATTGTGTGTGGTCTTGGTGGTGGCCGGTCATGGTGCCCTGCCTTCCCTTGGCTGACTGGTGACACCTGACTCGTGCTGGGCCAATCAGACCTTTTCTCTTGGCAGGCTGAAATTTAGGAGGAATTATTCAAGGAGGAAACAAAACATAACAAAAACTGAACCAGAAACTAATTAATCCAGCAGGAGACTAATGTTGACCGAACTGTTCTATAGTCACACACCTGACAGCATTCTGCCTCCCTGCAGCCTGCATTTCCTGCCTTTCTTTCAATTCCATGAGACACATAACTTTCACGCCATTCATTTTCTGCTTAAGTTAGTGTGTGTTTCTGTGGCTTGCAATTCAAGAATCCTAACTAAAGAAGTGACCCTCATGTGTCTGTCATTTCAGCAGAGAAAAGATTGGCTGAGGTTTATGAGCAGTTTGAGGGCAACAGCTGTAACTTCATCCCTACCTCTCCGTACCGGTAGTAAAGGTATTGAGAAGGATGTATTAGACACAGGGAAGACTTCTCTGCTCTACTCAACAAAATAGTTAACTTGTTCACAGTCTTGATTTTGATCAGCAGCAGCAAAAAAAATCACTTGTATTGCACCTTGCCTGAGACCCAGGTGTGCCCCAAATTTATGTTTTGTCCCATCTCTAACCATTGTGTGATTTGATGCTTTTGGCTTAAATTTCTGCAGTCAGAAAAGTGGGAAAGATGACTCTTAAGGAAACAACCAAGATGAATGACTTCCAAGGGAAAATGCTTTAAAGAGAACGTCTATTTTCTTCGATTAAAATGGGTTATGAAGTCATCTAAGAAAAATTGAAATATCTAAGGCATTTTAGCGGCTTTCTCCATTTGAGTCTGTAATCCTATAGCTAGGAAGCGAATGGGAGAGAACACCTTTATTTTAAAACTTCTGAATTCTTTTGCTCTACTCTTATATGTAGAAAACACACACTCATTCCAAGGGGAAAATACTTTTATTCAGAGATCCAACTCTTGGCTTTCAATTCCAACACCTTCTTTGATCACAGACTTCCTCCTGAAACATTTGGGCATGTCTATATCCACTATTAGAAAACAAGCCATTTAAGAGAACTTTCCAGTCTTAGGGTGTCTTTCAGAGCCTTCAACAGTCATAAGCCAATACCGCTTAATTTGCCAGACTACCCTTAAAGTCAAATGTAAGTCACCATGATTGGCAGTCAGAAATGCCTACTCAGTTTGAGTCTTTTCCCATCCTTCCCAGGGAGATATATCAGTTCTAGAACATAGTAACTTGAAATTTGTATATTTGTTGTTGAAAAGGCAATCCTGAAAATTAGTATCTTAGGGTGATTTTTGTTTCCAGAGCTCTGTATCTAGATTGGCAGGATTCTCAGGACAGTTAACTAAAGTGCCAAGTGGACGAGGTTCAGATGAAGGGCTTGTCCACAGGACATGCACAGGAGGAATTGGCAACAGCTTGGCAGAGGAGCACCAGTTGGCAAGGATGAGGGCCCTGAGAGACACAGAGTTAGCTCTGTGATTATTAATTGGGGGCACTTACCCCAGACAAAACCGAAATTGGAATCCTCTGTTGGGATGGGGACCAGAAAAGCAAGTGGCAATTTCTTTTGTTTTGGAAATTAGTAACACTATTTAACAGACCCAAGTATCCTCAATAACATAGGGAATAGAAGAGCCAAACATGTTAGATTTTTTTCCCCCCTGAATTAGTAAATCAAGTCGTTATCAACCTGAAACCAGAGGAAGAGACATCTAGAAATTCTTGATCTTATTCAAATACTTGCTTAGTGTAAGATCACCAATCAGGGATACGATAATAACAAATAGTAATTTTGATGTGATTTACGACTTGTAACTGGACTTTGAGGGTGAAATTAAAGGGGGCAAATTACCTGTTAAGGGGCACGCTCATAATTTGTCTTTGGCATTTTGGTTGAAGAATAAGATAAGAAGAGTTAACTCCTGTGAAACTTGCATCTGAATTTCTCAAATGATTTCTCCCCTCATCCTGCAGCCCTAAGATAAATGCACCCCATCTTAAAGGCGGTAACTTTATTTTGGAAGCATTATCACTTCAGTAGACAAAAGAAATACTAACCTCGAAAAGAAGAAAATTACTATGGAATAGAAGGGGTAACCAAGGAATTTTAACCTGACAGAATTTTGAAAAAAAATTTAATTTGAAAAATCGGAAAATAGTAAACATCTCAATTGTATGTTACATAGGTGTGGAATGAACACAGAACTTTCTTCTTGGTAACTAATGAAATTCTTTGGCCAAAGGATTTTATTATCAGAAATGTACTTTATTTAGAAATAAACTATTCCCATGTCCAGATCAGAATCTCTCCTCACCTCCATCCTTCCCCCATCTAGTCATTTAAAAATTTCTTAAGGAAACTACAAATAAAGGTTTTAGAGTTAGGAGCATCTGGCTCTGTCTATTTTATAATAATGATAACAAAAATAAATGAAACAGCACATGCAAATATCTCAAGCATCTTTTATGGTTAAAAATAAACAAGGGATTTCTCCCTTGCCATTCATTCATTTAAAAATATATCTGAATGAGCTGCTTGTTTTTAACTTCAAAGTCCTACATTTTAAATATAAGATTTCTCATCCCCGGCTTTATTATCACAAAACAATGATGCACAAAACAAAAATTGTTATTTTAAGTGATTTCTCCCTCCTTCTTGATTTATTATTACCACTATGTTTGCTATTTAATGCAACTGGCAGTATAAATTTGTAATGCAGTTTTGGTTTACAATGTATAACACGTTGGCTAAGAAATGATGATATTTAGTTTGATGCCACATTTTTTGTTAAGGAAATAAACCTAATCATGCATTGAGTTGGTGGTATAGAACACCCAAAGTCTTGTAATCCCAGGGACAAGCTGTGGCCTGGCTAGAGCCTGTGAAAATACTGTTCTCTCTTCTCCTTTCTTAAGGACTTTTTCAGTTCTTTGCATATAGATTTAACTTAGTAACACTTTGATTTGTTGTGCTTTTCTGATTTGCTTTATTAAATTACCAAACCCTTCATATTAAAGCATTAAATAAAAGACATGGAAAATTGAATTCTGAAGAGAAACAAAATGATGCATCTGGGAAAATTCTCCTTCCCTTTTCCCCACCCATATTTTGTCCTTATGTTTCCATGTTGGCATCAATGTTTAAATGCCACGTAACAGTAGACGCTGGAAGTAACATGAGTGTGAAGAAGTTGATTGGCCATGTATTAGGTCATTGCCAGTTACTATGTTTCTATTTCCATAGGGATGTTGACTGAGGAAAAAATGGATATCTCACTGGAAGATAAAAATCAGTGGGCCAATTTAGGAAAAAAGGATTTTCTAAAATTGTAGGATAGTCTTCTCTCGCCATCCAAGAAAACAGTCTTTGGAAGTGCTGGCCTTAGCAGGGATGAGAATAGATTCATTTTGGAAAGGTGAGGGAGGCATTAAGCAAATACAGTTCTCAGAAGAATTACTCCGGCCTGTCTCCTTGATACAGAAACATGGTGCAGCGGTGCCTGGATTCCAAAATAGAATGGACCCAAAGTGGATGATATAAAATGTGTCAATCCCCCAACAGATTCATGTAAAACTCTTCCTCTAACATTATTTTTCCTTTGCAGCATCTTAATAGCATTTATTTCTGCATCCAAGGCACAGTGAACTTTATTTTTTTAAGTGGCAGCAACTTAAACACACCGCTCAGCACTGCCACAAATAAATCCTACTCCAGAGTGCGTGATACTTTACCCAAAACATAAAAACGGACTGTTTGTTTTGATAACTTAAGGTATTTTTTTCTTTATTTTTGCTTTAAGTCTGAGAACTTTGGCATTTGACTAATTTACCATGCATTTAAGGCTGGTAGCAATATTGGGAAAGAAATATGATAATCGCTTGCTGCCACAAAGTATTCTATATACTGTTCTCTTTTTCAGCTCTAGTTTCACATGTGTTGGTTCAATGGAATATTCAATAGACATTTATAGGAAATAAATTGAGAGATGAATGTAAACCATATGGCATCTGGAGGTTTATTTGCAAAGTCCCTGCATCAAAGCTTTCTCCAGATCACACCATATTAGCTATGTTTTTCCAGTCCAGCAGAATCAGGAAGGTAACCACAGACTTCCTTGATGGAAAACACATGAAAAACAGAGCAAATCTTAATATATAGCTTGAGTTGCTGGTCAAGGAGCATCCCTTAAAATAATTTTATTACCAGTGTGTAGAGCATATTGCTTAGAACTGCATTAAAAACATAGAACAAGTTGATTTTACTTAGGATTTTCTTCAAAATCATAGGACACTTCTCTTTATTTATTCTAATAACAATGGTATCACTTTACTAGCATTCTATTAAAATTTCAGGACCATTATTTCAGCTTAGATATATAAAAATCAATGCCAACTGAAGAGAAATCAGAGAAATGCAACGTTTAAATATTACATACATATAAATGTACATTAGAATCGTTGCACATAGGAATGGAACATATACCTACATGAATACACTTGTACATACAAAGGCCATCATATTAAGCCTTGGAGAATCACATTATTATAAGTAATATTTAAAAAACATTGATTGGACAGAATGAGAAATGGTTCTCAAACTTAATTTATATATATAAAATTTTTCTCAACCTTGAATGCACTCTGCTTTGTGCAGTTGGTTATGGCTAGCATTACATCTGATATCAAATTAATTCTCATGCAGCCTGTTATATAAATCATTATGAAATGTCAAAAGCTTGTACATATTTTTTTAAGTTTTCACTTACTTTCCAAATAGTTTCCATTTTTCAGTGTCACAGACTTTTCAGCCGCTCAATTTTAATGATTTTTTATCACTCTAAATTTTTCCCCTCATTTACAGTACATTTGTGCATGTCTATGTGCATGCATGCACATGTTATGCTGTGGAACACAGGTGACATGCACAATGGTAATCTGAAAATTTCTCTCTTTGCTTTAAATTGAATGGTCAAATAATTGGCACAGGGAAAAATAAAATGTTTTTACTACTTAAATATGCAACATCTAAAGATTGCCTTTTATAAATAAATCTTAAAGATTAAAACAATGGCAAATTGACTGACCTCTGTACCACCCCCTTCCCTCAATAGTTTCCATTTTAGAACAGTTGCTGAGCACAATGGTGCCTTGCGCTTTTTGGCAATTACTCAATTATGCATCTCAATGATGGTCTTCTCTCTTTGCAGGTTAAGCTTTTAAATTTATGGCAGTAAGTTAATGCCACTCACGACTTAAAAATAAAAAAAAGAGTATGTGAGCAACATCACTTAAAAAATATGTGGCTAACTGCTGGAAGCTATTAAAAACCAAATAAACAAAAGAGATTACACTTCAAAGAAATGTCAACAGTTTTTCCTCTCTCAGAACAGACGAGTTTTCTTTACTTATATCCACATCCACATCTGGAAAATGCTTATGGCTTTATACATCTTTTATGGTAAAATGAATTTATTGAGTTTTAAAATTTTCGTGATGGATTAATGCAATCTTCATAAAAGGTAAACCCACACCACACACTAGTAAAAATCTGTCTTAACACTGAAGAATGATTTCAATAATAAATAATAGTCCAATGTTAATTTCAAGGAGCAAAATAATTGAGAAAGCATTTGGTTAACTAGATTTAAAAAAAAATATTACTACATGGAAGTGAAAATTCAATATCTTGTTTCTTATACCTATCTTAATGTTGGCACAATTAATTCTTAAGTCGAGGGAAAAATAAAAGAAATAGTGTATGAAGCCAACTCAAAGCTTAAATGAATATACCTACTCCAATTAACTAACAATAGACATAAAGAATGCAGTAAATTTACCGATAGCAAGATCTCCAAGGGAAGATTTCAAAACAATTAATGGATTTCTATAATTCTTCATGAAATTATACAGCATGCCTTTGTGTATTTAAAAGGTGAGATTTAATTTCCCATACAAAAATATGTGCCTGTTCACAAGGTCCAAACAATTGACTTCATATGCTATACAATGTTCTCCCGTGGCCCCAAACTGACAGTGTTCATTTGATGTTGTTTTACAATTAACTGGGTAGTAGCAACTTGCTTTCTCTATGAGCTTGCCAAAAAAAATACCACCTTTGGTATTTTTATACCAAATCTGGAGGACTGACTTAAATTTAGTAATTTACAGTTTTGACGGAGGGAGGGAAGACTTGAAATATGGGAGGTGTCATCTTTATAAGTCAGGCCAAGAATTAAGGGGGAAAAACTCCCTAAAACCAGAAGAATGTTTAAAATGGAACAACATAATTTGGACATAAAGTAAGTGGTCTGTAGTCAGTAAAAAAGAGAAAGAAAAAGAAAAATAAACTCCAACATGCCGGCTGCAAAATAGGAAAGTAGATCTATTCTGTTTATTTATAAGTGAGTAGCAAGTAGATTCTTTCGCACTAACTAAACCAGACAGTAATTATAAACACAGGTTGGTTAGATTCCCTGCACCCTATCAAAGGAAACAAGATTCTTTCTTTTCCAAACATTGTCATTTGTTTATTGAGCCTCTTTGGGGCTTGGTTTCATTTAAAACTATGTAAGCACACATCTGTTACCCCCAAACAATGTCAACCTTGTTAAGCCAAACCTGAATACTCATTATATAAAAATTTGCAAGTAACCTAACAGCAATTTTTAGAGTAGCCAGTTAGCATATTGAGTAAAGAATTTGGATTATTTTTGTTCCATTACAGAAAAACCTTACATTATAGTGTAATCATACAGGAAGCAAACAGTCGCCGCCTCAGTAGTTTCAGATAATTAGTTACCTAAATTTTCTGAGGTGAATTCAATGTACTTAGGCTGAGGAACATTATTGCTTATATTCTGAAATACCACAATACAATCTTGGTTAACAATGAAATTATAAATATTGGAGTAAAACGTCATTTTAGAAATCATTAGGTTTTATCAGTACAACTGAGTTCCTCATTTAAGGAACTGTTTTATTAAAAAAAATGGGGGGCTGTGATATTGCTTATATTAGCTCATGTCAGATATCAGATTTCAAAAAACTTTAACACAGTAGACACTATTAAAACATCATTATTAGAGTTGTCATGCTTGGGTGGTTTGAACTAAAGTGAATTTCATGTATTTGCTGGGAGACAGCAATAAAAAATCCTGGAGTCTGCATTTCTAAGCAGTGACCTAGAGTCCCAAGGAATTGACCTAATGAACCATCAGGACAATGTATGAGTACAGTGGGTGGGGGTATTGTGGGGAGGTGCAAAATCTGATAAAAATCCACATGGAAATATGGACGTGCCACCCAAATTTCTTTGGGCAACCACTCTAAACAGGATGATCTCTGCCTACTTTGATTTCTGTGTCACTCAAGGGATCCACCTAAGCTATTATGAGGTTACCAAATCTTGAGCTGCCTATACTCCTTATGTCAGTCATGGCAGGCATGTCTAATCGATCACCCAACTTTCTCCCTGGAGTCTGAATGGAGGAAAGTCAGTCTTTCTCAATGCAACACATCAGTCAGCTATTTCTACTAGTCGGGCATTAGACTGTGAGCAAGCTCTTACAGAGCAAGGCCTGTGTCCTAGCACCTTGCATATTACCTGGCATGTGGGGGGAGACTAATAAATGTTTGTTCAGAGAACAAACAGAGATCTCAGATGGAAGAGTATAATATTTGGGAGTACAGACAGGTGTCAAACCGTCTGGGTTCAAATCCCCGCTCTGCCACTTACTCACTCTGACTTTGGGCAACCTACTCAACATCTGTTTCTCAGTTGTCTCATTTGTAAAATGTGAGGATGTAATCAATGAGGAATTAAGAAATTAACATATGCATAGGGCTTCAAAGAGTACCTGATAACCTGATAATAAATGTTGGCTGTATCATTATTTTCCTCATTATTGTTTATTGAAACACCTTGTCTATGTGAGAAAGTTATGTGTAATGTTAATATACTCATCTAATACTCTGTAAATCTTCACACAGATGCTAGAAATACCTTTCAGAAACACAGATCTCAGCATAGTCAATTCTTTAAAACCCTGAAGTTACTCTCCATTGTTGGTACAAAGTTCATAGCAACCTACATTACCTTCCAAAAGGTAAGGCCAACCTATTATTTCAAACCTATCTTTGACTGTCACACTTCCCCCGCCATCTTCCTATATGCTCTGCAACCTTGCTTTTGGGCCATGTCTAACTTCTTCTTGCTCTGTTAATGAGCTATGAGCTCTCATTTGTGGCTTTTGTTGAGCCTTTCTACTCTCTATCCAGTTCTGTCTTCTGTACCTGACATAGACTTATCTTTGGAGACAACTCAAATGTTACCTGCTTTGTGAAGCACTCCCCAAATCTCTTAATGAACTAGTTTGCTTCTTAGCACATATTATTTGTCATCATCGTAGCATTTTTACACTGCCTTACGTTGGCTTCTGGCACTGGCCTGTGAGTTCCTACCGTCCTGCTTATATGTGTCGCCAATAATTAACACATAGGACTCATGCAAATATTTTTGATGAATAAATAATCCCAACCCCCAAATCCCAAATAAGTTTTCTAAAGCTATTGTTTTTAAGTTAACTTTTCAGTATTCTTTACTGATTTTCAGATTATGAAAATAAACACACACATGGAATAGTATGTGTAATGAAAGCTAATTATTATTCCTATGGCCAATGCCTATTCAATCCTGCTCCCTGACATAGCCATAGTAAGTCTGGTGTATAGCCTCACCTTTCTGTTTATGTGAATATATACAATCACATACGAGGGGCCATCAAACTTTCTAGAAAGGGCTAGATAATAAATAGTTCAGTCTTTGCTGGTAACATGGCCCCTGATGAAACTTCTCACCTCTGCCCTTATAGCAAGGATGCAGTTGTAGACAACACATAAACAAATAGATGTAGCTGTGTTCCCATATAATTTTGTTTATAAAAATAGGCAACTTTCTAGGTGTGGCCTATAGGCCATAGTTTGTAGCCCTAGCTATACACACACAGGTTTTATGTGTTCATTTGCTTTTAAACATATCATGCCATACAAATTATTGTAACTCTTAACTTCCAATAAGTTAATAGATTCAAGCAATTCTTTTTTTCCTCTAATCTGTTCATACATATAAGACACATATACACAGTATATACAATACCATAGTTTAAATGGGATGTGTCCTGTGTACTGGTATGTATTTGTTGGTGCACTTAAAAATTGTGTTTGCTTCCTGTGTGCCATAAGTCTTAACACTCTCATGTAGATGCTTTTTTACTTCTCTCAATGCTCATACAGCTACACATACACACTCCTATATTGCTTTATTAAAACCTGGCCATTTAACAAACGTTTCTCTGCATCTTATTCTTTTTACTCAATAATACTCTTGGAAATCCTCTCAAGTCAACTGGAAGAGCATGAATCCATTCTTTTTCATGGACATATCACATAGTGTGGATGTACTGTACACATTATTAGCCATTCACTGGTTCTAACTTTTTATTCCTATGAATACTGCAACATTTATTTTTGTATATATAGACTCGCCTACTGGTGGTTTTATATACAAGGGATAGGATCCCAGAAATGGATTTGAACCACGTGCATGATTTATTTTTCATGGATGTCATTAGAATTGTATTTCCACTTGGAATATATGAGATTGCTTTTTTCTGTGTATCCCAATGAATAATTGGTATTATCTCTTTAAATAATTTTCCTTGATAATATGTTAGGTAATTTAGTATCTTGTTGTTACTTTAACTTGCACTTCTGAATACTTATGACCTGGAGCATCCCATGTTTGCTGATCATTCAGATTTGTTCTTCTTTAATTGTCCATTTATCTTTTTGAAACTACAGCTTTTATTACCAATAAGCTTGAAGCCCATTACCTCCAGTTATCCTGATGTTTTATCTCCATTGCTCTCGACCTCCAGATAATGGTAAACAACCTATTTCTTCTTTTGATCCTGCTATTTGGTATCCCTGTGGATGTACTTGGGTACATTACAGTAATCGAGGTACACCTATTTTAACCAGTCTTCATATGGCCTAAATTCTCTACAGTATTGTCCTTTTTAAGTAGCACTTTCCAATTTCCACAGCCATTTCAAGTTTTAAAAGGTGTACTGGCTGAGGTTTAATTTAATGGAAATGTAGTAACATCGCCAGTAATAACTATAGTATTTAGTGAATAGTATTTATTGGGCTTTTACTCCAGAGCAGACACTGTGCTAAGCACTTTATGTATATTACCTTATTTAATACTCAACAATTCCATGAGTAGATTCTTCTATTATCTACATTATGGGGTGAGAGGGTAAACAACTTATTCAGGGTCATCCTGATAGTCTGATTTACTCCAAAAGTTCAGCTCTTAACGTTATGTTATCCTACCAAATTTAAGAAATTCAAGATAGAAAACATGAATATATTTTAAGTTTTTGTTGGCTAATTTGGACACTATCTAAGTTTTACCTTGAATAATTTGTCTGATTAGTTCAGAGATTCTATTTGAAAGTGCAATTTTTGTCAATCTAGATATTAGAATAGAAAGTTAGATCCACAATTCAAATGTTCAGTTGTAATTATAATCATCGTGGAGCAACCTATTATGGTTAAAAAAGAAAAAAAAGCACTAGATGTGGAATTAGGAAATTTGAATTCTGGTCCCGATGAAATCAGTTATTAGCCATGTGATCTTAAGCAATTCACTTCTCTTAGCCACATTATCCTTATCTATAAAATAGGTATGATGCTTTTTGTCCTAACAACTTCACTGGGCTTTAATGAGGCCCCAGCAAGATGAACTAAAAGGAAGCAATTTTTGTTTTTTCTTTTTTTGAGATTTAACAATTATTTATATTTTGCCATATTTGCATTGTTATTTTAATGAATTCCTGTAATTAGACATTAATGCATTTTTGTCTTAAATACTTTAGAATGCATCTCAAAAAATAAGGTAGCACTTTTTAAACTTGAAAACGTGATTTAGAAAGGTATTACTACCACATATAACCCATTTTGAAGAATCTAAAACTTCCTTGTTCCACTGAATTCTACCTATGTCATAAAGGCACTGTGAAGAGTAATGTCATCTTCTTAGGCTGCCGAAGAGCTTCAGAAAGAAGAAAAAAAAAATCACAGTACTTACATAATCATCATTATTCTTTCCACCTAATAGCTGCACAAAGAATTCCTCTTAATTATACTTTTGAAAGAGAGCACCGTATTAAAAGCAGACCACCATGCAATAATTCAGGTTAGTACGCTTGGTCTGTCTGTCCTTGCAAACACAGCTGAAGGAACGTCAGGGAAGCAGAAGTAAAGGTTCTGCCACATACAACATCTGAAGAAATGAAATCAAATTCTACACTGCCAGATCTTGGGGAAGAAAAAGTATTCCTACATCTTTGAATCTGCCCTGTGTAAGCCCACGGCACCTAGGGACAGCCCCATGCTCCCTGGAGAAGCTCAACAAACATTTCTTGATGAAGATAAACACCTGCTGTATTTAAATACAAGATGAAGAAGTCAGAGCGTAAATGAATCTAAGAATAAACTGGGTGTGTATGTGCACACAGCTACTATTAGCATTATGGGAAATTACATTCCTGCTATTATTATGATTATCATTCTAATGACAAAGGGCTACACACTGAGAAAGGGAAAATTGTAAAGAAAGGAATAAATCAGTTAAAGAGGAGAGTGAGTTTAAAACACACATATACTCATACTCTAAGGGTGCTCAAATAAAGCAAAAAGACTCAACTTTGGTAATAGAAATAATGGCACGGGTGGAAAAAACACTAAATGCCTTAAGATCACAGGAGGAAACGGTTTGAAACCGTGGGAAGAAAAAGCATAGCCTCCCCTTCCTTAGCCCTCATTCCTTCTCCCTCCGACCCAACCCCATGGTCCAACATAGTCTACTTAATAGATGCTTCAGCGCTTTGCTTTGAGGTTGTTCACATCAACAATAACTAGAATTAGATTGATCAAACATTAGCTAATACAGAGAAGCACAGAGACTCCATGGGCACACAAGAAAGAAGAAAATGCACAGAGCGAAAAGTTGTTGCTAACAAAGAACAGAAGGAACAATATACCTAAGAATTGTACTGGCTTTTCCAGAATTAGGCTAGACTTTGCCTACTTAAGAAGCCTACTGTAAGCAGGAGTTCGAATTAATTAGACCGTTTTGTCATACTAAGCAGTCGTTGTTTTAACAAATAATCTCTTTTCCCAAGAATATATTCCAAATGAAAGCCATGCTTGGAGACTACAACTTTATGGATGACACTACAAAGTTTTCAGTACCTTGGTGCTTGCTTGCATGTAGACTTCTGAAGTTCAGTCCAGTGATCGTTCTACCTAGAATACTGTACTACCATATGGCCTTCTCTGCACAGGATTGCTCTTTCTAGGAATGACAGTCACCTATAAACAGTACTTGAGGAGAAAACAAAAAACACCTACTTTCTTCAACTGAAATGACTCCCCAAGTCAAGTAGAACAAAGCTTCCAGAAATAACGTCTCAGAGCTGGGTTCTGACGGGAGTTAGTGGGCAGCCATTCTTCCAGCTCTGTTCTGACCCCTCTGTATTAGGATCAACAGACAAAACCAAACAAAATGCCAGCTCAGCACAAAGAACTTAGTAGGGCCTAACGCTCTTGGTAAGGGAAACAGACAAGGGTATTGGGAAATCTCAGGCCTCTTATTTTTAAATGCCCAAATGTTTACCAGCTGACCTTCCCCTTTACTGCGGTTCTGGGAAGCAAGGTGCATCCAATAAAGTTCAAACCAATCAACTGCTTTCAGCTGTTCTTGTGCAATGAATTTTTAAACATTTGGTCATTAAGCCCAATATATATTCAGGTCAGTTTTTGAACAGGATGGGAACAGTTTGGGAGCAGATGCCACGGCACTGCCTTGTGGAAAGGGAATAGTAAAGAAGCGCAGAGGATATTTATGGGGCTCCACCCATCAGGTTCAATTTCTCCCAGTTCTCTTGCCTCCCAGCCACCTCTATAGATTGCTTCAATGATCAGGAATAGTTATTAACTTCTGTTGCAACTTCTTTTCATTAATTGAATGGCAGCCTGAAGACCATAAAGAGAAGACTCTGGGTGGGTTTTCTCTTATGCTGGACCCTCTATGAATAGTTTGAAGGGGGTAGAGCTGAAAATTGGCTTTGTATGTTTGATTGGAGATTGGCACGTTGATTTGTTAGTTTCTGAGCAGTCTGTGCTAGATTCTTCAACTTATTTTTGAACGTTAATAAGTTGAAAGCTTTCAGTGGTAAAGAATTTAAATCACTTAACCATTTCCCCGTGTTACATTCTGGCGGCCATATGTATGGGGGTAGATCTAATGCTGATATCATGGGGGTCAAACGCAAGATTGTATTGAAGATGGGAAAATAATAAGACACAGTATCCTCAAAACCAGCTGAAAAGGTTATCTTTGTGAACTCAGACCAGCAACCTAGTTCAAATGATTGCATTCCTCATAAGGAACTTCTAACAGCAACATGCACCGAATTTTATTACATGCATTGCCCCTCCGTGTGCCCCCAAACAAGACAGGCAGGGAAGCTGCTGGAGTTCGTGTTTTAGATTAGGACATACATTAAATCTCATCTAGAAGTTACCCCAACAAATAAAACTCCAATGTGGTCAAGTATGTTTGGATGGTGGAAAAACAACCAACCACAGATTGCTGATAAAATAAAGAAAAATAGTGGTGAGGGAAGGAGAACCACCAGCTTTATAAGGCACAGCTGGTTACGTATAAGGCCTTTTGTATGACTACAACAGCTGGCAGTTTGGTTTAAATAATATTTGAATAGCCAGTAATCGCCCTCCTATCACAATTGTGACAGGCAATAAAGCCAGGGTGTTAAACTTTTTTTTTCTTTTTGTGGTAGCAAAGTTCTGTACTTCCCACAAACTATCAGAGACATGGAAAACTATTCATATATAAATATTTAATCAACACAAACATCATTTCTAGCATTTGGTCTTAAAAGTATTCCACCCTGAAGGTTTTTGCCAAGAAAAATGAACACGTAAAATCATTATTGAGAATCATTATTGATAGATAACTTTGTAGAATAACTGCAGGAAGGGAAGTATAGAGAAAATTGTCTATATTTTAAATAACCAAATATCTAAAAACTGTTAAAGTGTTGATAGTGTGTGCATAGATATTTATATGTGTTCCAATATTAAAGTTTTCACTGAAAAATCAAGGAGAACTAGTAAACCAGCAGCCATATAAAAAAATCTACTTTAAATATAAGAGGGATCATTTTGGAATTCTCATTTGAGAAGCCAAATAATGTAAAAAGTCCATAGGAATAAATATTGAGGGATCTCTGGGTTTTTCTTAGAACAGAAATCTGTATGTATGAGAAAAGTAAGATTCCTTTGATCAAGAAAGAGAAATTTCAGATTTAAGACCTAAATTTTTAAGGAATGAGCCTACACAATTGTTTCTCTTCCCCAACCCCCTCCACATGTGGAGTGTGCTGCAGTTCATCACGGATAGAAAGGAGGGAAGAAAAGGCAACAGAATGAGCCAGGAGAATTTTAAGGGCTTTTGCTGGAACTTCATAAATACAAGGAGATAAGCCTAGAAAAACCATCCGGCCAGCTCACTTCTCTCATAATAAAAATGTTGTTTCTTAAATCATTACTCTGTTTCTGACAGAATTTTAAATGAGAAAATATGACTCATTTTAGGAGTTATTACCTGATGAATGTCTTCAAAATCTAGATACACAAATAGAATTTTTAAAAAATCTTATGTTATGCCACCAGGAAAGTTGATTTTTAATAGCTGTTTTTTTTTTTTAATGTGTCACAAAAAACAATGGTTTGTGCTCCCTCTGTTGGCTTTTCAGCAGCAGTTAATTCATAAATTTCGTTCCTAGAGGTACTCTGCCATAGCTGGGCGCTCCTGCAATTGCAGCAAGGGACAGGATGTATCATTAATTGAACTTTATGTTCCTGTTAAACACGAAGTTATTCTAATTTCATTTCTTGCAAATAATGCAGAAAGCAGAACATATTTGGTAAAAGAGCAGAGCCATTTCACAACTTAGGAAGAATATGGATGCCCCTAAGATATCAGGTCAGATTTTTTTAAATGTATAAAAAAATAGTTCTTCTAGCCATTAAAGTTGGTGAGAAAACATATTAATGGAATAACTGATTTTCTCTTTATTCACTTAATTGTTTTTGTCCCTATAGGAGCTGCACGCTTAACGTGAAAGGACAGAGAGTACTAAAATGAGAAACAGCTCATTTTCACACTCTTGTCAGGGTAACTTAGGGGTGAAAAAATGTAGAACTTCACTTAATTTATCCTCCTGTTAAAAAAAAGGAAGTTTAAGACCAAAATTGTTTTATGTTCTTGATTACTACTCACCTTCATTTAGCCTGGCAAGGCCTCCTAAGGCTCTGGGTTTATTGAGAAAATTCTTCTCATGATGAGAGTGTCATTTTCCAAGACTTTTTTACAGTTATTGTCTAATTTTTGTGTGTTCGACTTTAAATGCTAAAATATTTATTCTGAGAATTTCAAATCTCAAGTGCTACACATCAATATTTCAGGCTCATGTATTTGTGGTTTAACTGATCTAATTATACATCTCGACAATCTTATTTGCTGTTATTTGTTCATATTTTCTCAGTGTTAGATAAACGGGTTCTTTTTAAAAGAAGATCAGAAAATAACCACAGCCACTACTAATTGAGCATTTGCTATACGCCAGGCATCATGCTAAGCACTACAGATACATTATCTCATTTCATCTTCAGAACAATCCTTTGAAGATTATCAGAGGCATTATCATCACGCTCAGTTTGCAGGAGAGGAAACTGAGGATGAGTGAGATCAAATAACTTGCCTAAGTTCACAAGCCTGATGAGAAGTAGAGTTGAGCTTCAAATCCAGGAAATATGATATCTAATCTTTGTTCATAGAACAGTGGTTCTTGAACCTCAGTTATCAAACCAATCACCTGGGGATGTGAAAGCGCAGATTCTGTTTCAGTAGGGATGGGACCTGAGAGTTTGCATTTCTAATGAGCTCCCAGGTGATTCTGATACTGGGATCCTCCTAGTATACTTTGGTTAATCAGGCTCTAGGCCAGTGGGTCTCAAAATTTAGCAACCTCGGAATCACCTAGAGGGCTTGTTAAAACATGGATTGCTGAGTCCCACCCCCTGGAGTTTCTGATTCAATAACTCTGGGGTGGAATGTGTTAAGGTGTATGTCTTACAGTTCCCAGGTGATACTGATGCTGCTGGCCTGGGTACCACACTTAGATAACCACTGCCACAGAAGAAGAAGCCCTACCCATGAGAATCTACTTCTGCAGTACAGGCATTGGGAGCAACCCAGAATAACAGTTTTCACAATAGCCATACGTGATTTTTATAATCAAGCAAATTTGCAAAACATAGTTCTATTGTAGAATATACATGCAGCATGTTATATTAGACTGTAGTGTTCTATAGTAAGGCTATGGCATAATAGATTATACTTTATACTCACCAAATAGAATAACAATTTATATTACTCAAAAATGCACTATAGTATCGTAGAGAAAACCTCTCTTTAAAAAAAATAACGTTTCCCTTTTAGTTGGCTTTTTGAGGGAGTTTCTTCAAAGCTGTACACATTTCCAAGAGGAATGCCTGATGCAGCAATTTGACATTGAAGCAGTGGGTTTTTTTGGTGTTGATGTGGTACATGTTTCTCAAAATGCTGGCTATGGAGCAAACATCCACTTAACCAAGCTTTTTTTTTGTGGATTTTAAACTGGTAGCTGTGACACTGCAATTACACTTGTGGGGTGAGTGAGATCTGTGTATGTGTTTGCCACTCTGTCCAAGATAGAACAATCCTAATACCCAAGTCAGAATATCATTTGTAGATGCGCACCTAACTTCACCACCAAGCTCTGTCTGTGTATGTACCTGAGGCAAAGCAGGTGCTGACCTTTCTGCTGGCTGGAATCTTTCAGTGTGTACGTTCACTGTCCTCTCTCTTATACCCAGTATGGGCCAGGTGTTGCTGCTGTTAAGTAACTATACATTTCATTGAAATGTACAGGAACCAAACTTGACTGCACAAGGGGCACTGCAGGAAAAATGGTGACAGATTGAACACTCTTCTAAAAGCAATTTGTCTATTCACTAGAAAAAGAAAACAGGAAAAAAAAATCCATGAGTCTAAACCTTGTTCTCATTGACTAAAGAATTGACACATTAGAATGTTCTATCTACTACTGATTTTCTGCAAACATTCTAAAATATTTTACATATGCAATAAGCATATATAGTAATTTGACAAGTAAGAATATACAAAAATATATAAACCATCTAGGTTAGGAAATAGAACATCACCAATACGGGCAAAATCCTCTGTGTTACACTCCTAAATTATTTTCCTGTCCCTTCTTGGTGAACACTATTTGAAATTGGCTGTTTGTCATTTTCTTAATAAATAAATAAATATTTATTTATTAAATAGTCTTGTTTTGGAAGTTTTTGAATTTTACTTCAGTGATATCATACTTTATATATTCTTCTGAAATTTGTTTTTATTGCACAATACATTTTTATGTTATGTATAACTCTAGCTCATTTATTTCCATGCTCTGTCATATTGTGTGATGTGAATATGCCACAATTCTTAAGCCTATTCTCTTGTTGATGAACATTTTCATGGTTTGCTTTAAAATATTTTTTGTAACAAATTTGCAATGGATATTCTTCAAATTCCTGCTATAAACTTGCAGTGGTTTTCTTGGGTACAGTAGTCCACCCTTATCTGTGAGAAACAGGTTCCAAGACCCCCAGTGGATGCCAGAAACTGTGAACTGTACCAAACCCTATACTGTATATATTGTGTTTTTTCGATCTGATAACCAAAACACCTACTAAGTGACTAATAGGCAGGTAGCATATACAGCATGGAAATGCAAGACAAAGGGATAATTCACATCCTGGGTGGGAAGGATCCAGATGGCGTGAGATGTCATCATGCTACTCAGAAGAGCATGCAAGTTAAAACTTAAGAATTGTTTATTTCTGGAATTTTCCATTTAATATTTTCAGACCATGGTTGACTGTAGGTAATTGAAACCATGAAAGTGAACCTATGGATAAAGAGGGACTACTGTATAATATCAACTTTACCAGATATTGACTAGTGCAATGCTATCCAATATGGTAGCCACCTACCATAAGTGGCTATGAGCCCTTAAAACCTGGCTGGTCCGAATTGAGATGTGCTATAAGTGGAAAATACACATTTCAAAGATATCAAAGACTTAGTGTGAAATAACGAATGTAAAATATTTAAAAATTTATTAGATTGATTACATGTTGAAATAATATTTTCAGATATACTGGGTTAAATAAAATGTATTATTAAAATTAACTTTACCTATTTCTTTTTACTATTGAAAAATGTGGCTACTAGAAAATATGGCTTGCATTTGTGGTTGGCATTATATTTTTATTGGGCTCTGCTGGTCCAAATGTTCATTAAAGAAGTTATACAAATTCAGTCTCCTCCCAGCGATGTGTAAGAACTCCCCTATATTCTTGCTAACACGTGGTATTATTACATTCTTATTTTTGCCATTGTAGCTGTAAAATAATATCTTTCGGGGGCATGGTTTGCATTTAACTCATTACTTATGAGGTTGAAAATTATGTTTATTGTCTGTTTTGGTTTCTTCCTCTGTGAATGTCTCATGATCATTTTTCTATTGGGTTATTTGTCATTTTCTTATTGGTTTGTAGGAATTCTTTATATTCTCCCAGTCTATGTCTTAAAAACTTTTTTCCCCCAATGGTATCTTGATATATTAACAATTTTATTTTAATGCATACATTTACTGACTTTGCGAACTTGAGCTTCTCAGTAAATCATATTTTGAAATGTTTTAAAAGGAGCAGAAATTTTTTATTCATTTTGATAACTGCTTCATCCCCAGTACCTACAACAGGGCCTGGCACAAATAGGCACTTAATAAATATTTGTTGGATAAAGTTGTATCACCTTTCTGCGGCTCTCTGGGGTCCATATTCTGCCTTTGTTATCAGCTTCCTTCCTCAGGATCTAGAATCCCTTTCCTGTTTAGCTTAATGAGGCTTGCTTTCCTTCCCTTTGAAGCTCATTGGGTTTGAATCTTTCCCTCTACTGATAATGTGTACTTTCATAGTGTTTCTCGAGATGTGTTCCCTGTGATAGCAGTTCCAGAGGATGTTAAAGATGTTGTGTGAAAACCAGGTTATCATAGAAAATAGGGTTTGGGAACTAAGTTGGACAATTTCTGGTATTATAGAACTTCTAGGGCCTTTGATATGCTAACATGATTATGAATATCTAAGAATGGGGTGGATATGGGTTATAGCATTTCCCAAAACTATTTTACCATGGGCATTTTTTTAAAGCTATTGTGCATCTCCTATTTCAAAGAATATGTGTTTTAAAAAGCCATGGAGGGGCCTATTGGAGAACTGAATTAAAAACCCCAAGACTGTGATTAGACACAAAGCAAAATGTAGAATTTTGTCAATAATTTAGAAAAATCAGGTTTTGAAGTTCATATACATTTAACCCAAATAGATGAATTTTTCAATATAAATTGTTTTCTTAAAATTTTTGAGTCACTCCCCCTTCACAATGTCTGGGTGGACTTACATTAGGGGTTTACTTTAAATTAATATAATTAACAAAACATATTAAAAGGTTTTTATTGAAGCAGGGAATATTTTTGAAGTAAATGCTTTTCTAATATGAAAGATATTTCTGTTCCCTTGTACCTCTTTTATCAACAACTTAGGATGGGAAAATATTCCTAGTCCTTTTTTTATGTTTTTTTTTCTTTTGTTCTAAATTTAGCATTTGTAATGAGAAAACATTTTCTCTTTTCACGTTATAGAAATTAGTTCTGTGAGCATTGGGACCTGGTATAGAATGGGCAGAAAAGAATATGCTGTATCCAGTCAGAAGAAAGTATTAAGTTTATAAAATTCTCTTTCATTTGTGCTATGGTCTGAATGTTTGTGTCCTCCTAAAATTCATATGTTAAAATCCTAACCCTCTGTAAGGTGATGACATTCTCATTTTGGGAGAAGATTAGGTCATGGAAGTGGCACCCTCTTAAATGGGCTTGGTGTCCCCATAAAAGAGACCCAAGGGAGTCTGCTTGCCCAGTCTACCATGTGAGGACACAGTGAGGAGACACCCATGGAGCAGAGCACAAGCCCTCACCAGCCCCTGAATCTGCCTGCGCCTCGATATTGGACTTCCCAGCCTCCAGAACTGTGAGAAATAAATTTCTGTTGTTTATAAGTCACCCCGTTTATGGTGTTTTTGTTATAGCAGCCTCACAGACTAAAACAATTTGTTTCTGCTTTCAGGCTGGTAAGTCTTTCAATTTGGAGGGACTTAGAAATCACATGATAGAAAAAAACCCAGATTCACAAGAAGACATACCAAATTGGTATAGCCAATTTGGAGGGCAAGTTGACAAAATTTATGAAAATTAAAAATGGATATTCCCTTTTGTCCATTATATCCATTTCTTGGTATCTACCCTAGAGAAAAAAGAAATCATTTTTATACATAAAGGTATATATTTGGAAATATTCATTGAAATATTATTTGTAATAGTAAAATAGATTATAGACTATTTAAATGTTCATTACTAGGCAAATATGCTTAAAAACTTGACACAGACATATTACGGAAGAATACAGAGCAGTTAAAAAAGAATTACAACTATATCTAATGATATGGAAAGATCTCCAAGAGACATTTTGAGTGGGAAAAACTAGTTGTAGAACAAAGCATATAAAATAATACCATTTTGTTTTAAAACACACAAACCTTATGTATTTCTATAGACATATATGGCCTAAATGCAGAAAGAAAATATAGTTTGAAAAAATAGTAGTTATATCTGGTGCGGGTACTTGGTTTGGAAAAGATGGCCATGGCAGATACAAAAAAAAACAATTTCTTCTTGTATTGCTTGTGTGATTATACATTAAGGAAAAGAAAGTTTTAAAATTACTTGTTTGAATTTCTCTCTAACCTTTCATGCATCCTCAAATTTTTTAAAAAAGAACTCACATTACTGGTCTTTGCTCCCTAAAAAGAAGGCATAACTGACCATTTTCTGCTTACCATTCGCATATGTATACCCATGTTCCTTTCAAGACCATTTTCTGAAGAGGAGGGACAGAAACGAGGGAGAAAATGGAGGAGTAAAGCAAACGGCGAGAACACAGAGGATTCTCCACTTGACAATTTTTCCCCAGGACAGGACACGTAGAAACATATTTGCCAAAAACAAAGCCAGTGCTGGCTTTTAGAAACAGAAATCAAAGCAGCCCTGGGTGAAATCCCTTTGAAGACTACCTGTGTCGTCCATTGTCGACACTCTTCCTCTGGAAAAGAATCAGCAGATACGCGTGCGGTGGCTGCATCCCCAAGCCGGGCACTCGATTGAAAACATACCAAAGAAAGGCACTAGACGCATGCCCAGATCCGCATAGCTTGGGCTGTAAAAACAGGTAAAGAGGCCTGCTCAGCTGAAACCAGCAATTGGGTATTAGGGACAGCAGAAGTGCGTTATGGGGGAATTTATGAACCTATGTGAACATCATAAGTTTGAAATTTCCAAGCGAAATTGAGCCTCGGACGGTTCCATTTATGACGCTTTCCATTTCAGGCTGGCCGAGACGGAGGAGTTTAGGTGACAGCTGGCTCACCCTCAACCCCAGGCCACGCGATGAAATTGTGGAGCAGAGCCTGCCCGGCACAGGCACGTAGAAAGGAGACGAGAACGGAATAGCGGCAGGGGTTGCGGAATGAGTGAGCACGTCCTGGTGGCGCTGAGCAGGTACAGTGCTCGGCAAGAGGGGACGGAGGCGGCTGGGGAGCGCTCTGATGGAAAGGCCTGAGGACGAGAATGAGAAGAAGACTCCGCATGGAGACCTCTTGCCAAGAGAGGATAAAAGGGGATGAGCAGGAGGGCAGGGAGGAAAAACAATAGCCCAGCTGCTCAAGGACAGCAGGTTGAAATTGGGGGGATGTTGATTTAGAACAGTCATCAGTCAGAAAAGCCAGAACAACAAAAGAAACACAGAAAGGCACTGCCTGGAGGAAGAAAGTCTCCCTAGCTGGAGCTTTTTTTTTTTTCCTTCCTGTTTTTAAACTGGGAAAGAACTGTAAAGGTGGGTGGAATTATTTCAGCATCTCTAAACGTGCGGCTACCTGCCTGGCTGTGGCCAGGATGTTTGCTTGGCTGCCTATCTGCTCTTGTTTCCTTAGATGGTTGGAGAGTTAGCTTATCCCTTCCCATCAAACGTGTGAAAACTGTTCCTTGATACAGATGAAGCTCTCTGTGTTTCACTGGGCAAGAAAAAAGGACAAAGTGAGAAAGTTCCAGCTTAGTCATTTATAGCTTTTTTTTTTCCTCGTCTGTTTTATCTCAAGCTACTATTTCTCCCTCCCTTTGGAGTTTCTGTTAAGCACACTAAATATTTTTTGGTGTGTTTTTGTTGTTTTCAACCCCCTGCCCTCCAAGAGAAAGTTACCTTTGGGAAGAAAGGGTCATGCATGGCCTCTTAGAAATTCCAAACTGGCTTGGATTACTCCAAGGCATTTTTTTTTAAGGGGAGCCATTTGAAACACATCACTAGTAACCAGTCTGTTTTGGAATCATGTTTAGCAGAATTTTTAAAAAATCCATGAACAGGTCTGTGTTTTTCGTGAAAACGAAGAGCAGATTTTGCAAACAAAGGAGGTCATTTATCCCCACAATGTAAGTGTTTTGCGTGTAAACAATATGACTGCTTTACCTGAGAAAATTAGTGATGGATTAATGATAGAGTGGATTCTGTCTACGTCTACTCTCCCTATTTACTTGTGGTTAGAAAAAAATTTGTCCTTGAAATAACGTGTAGTGCTTTCTCCTCACAGACTCACAGAGATATCCGTCATTTTGTGAAATAAAAGTTTGATAAGCAATTAACATGTGCTTCTTTCAGATAGAGCCAAATGTTTTATTAGATTTTTAGATAATGACATTTCAAGCCTTTCTTTCAAACGCACATATAGTGTATCAGAAATGGTCCCATTTGAGGCTGTTGCTCTGACTGCAAAGGAAGAACATCTCTCTCTCCAGTAAAGCCCAACAATGGGTCTTTTCCACACAAGCTTTTGCACTAAAACTCCAGGCCACAGTCAGCAACAATCAATGTCTCATGAGACTGCCCAAGTTGAAGTGATATCTGTTGGTTCAGGTGGTCGCACAGAGCTGTAAGATGTTTTCAAGTGCATCAGAGAGAAGAGGGATGGCATGCCACCAGGCAAGTGGAAAGAGGAACTGGTTCAAAGGTGTAGTTGATTTGAAAATAATTTAACAATCTGAGTCACACTGTAGACTTGTGGCTAACCCATTGTTCTCTGAAATTAGAAGGGGAGACAATAAAATTAGATGCTCCTTTGGGATCAAGTGTGCTGAACCAGTACTCCCCTTGGCTCCCTCCCAAAAGCATAAAATCTATGCTTGGAAAATGAAAGAGGCAATATTCTGATTGGACTGGATGCCGTAAGATAGATACTCCTATGGCTTACACTTCACTTGGGATCCACTAGAAAATGTGTGTTGAAAATCTCTTTCACGATTACAAAATTTCACTTCCAATGCAAAAATATTTTGCAGGCTAAATGAGAAGTAACACCCCTCCAGAGAAAAGTGTTGGCAGTCTCCCAGATTAATATGGGGTTATGGTCCATGATAGGGTTAGATGAGGTAAAAATTTCCCACTGCTCTTCCAGATACACCGGAAATTGTTGTGCTTGAAATAGATTTGGGCTAAGTAACCAATTAAAATAATTTGGATCAAGAAATGTGACATGGAATGTGATGTAGATATTCCCAGTTCTTATTCAGAAAACCTTATTGCAAAAAGGTTGAAAGATAATTGAGAAAATAATTTATATGGTGGCAAAAGTTATTTGTGTGAAGATAAAATCCAGAGTCCTTTTCATTGAGATGGAGAAGCTGCCAAATAGCTCTTGGTGATAATTCTATGCACAAAATTTTCATAGTGGGCTTCAGTACCTTGCCAGATGAAAGCTTTTGCTCAGTTTAAAGTTGGAAAAGAGATTTGAGTCTCCACCAAGGATAATGTGTTAAGCTTGGTAATTAAAGACTGTTTTTCATAAATAATGCCAAAAGCACATTGGGAACATCGGGCTCATATATTACTGTACTTTAAAGAAATCAAGAACCTAATAACATTCTAGATAAGATAACACACACACCCACACCAACTGCCCACACACACATACACACATATACACCTCTATTAATATCAGGGCATAAGATGAAATTATATAATTGTTCTAATCGAATATTATTAAATGATATTAAGGGAAAGTATGCCTACTGTGTTTGTGAATAATAAAAGCTCTTTAAAATACAATAAAAACTTTCAGTTACATAGTCCAGTGCTACTCAAAGTGTGGTCTGTGACCTGTTGCTGGTCCATAACCTGTTTACCAGCACACAACAAGATAAGCACAGAAATTGAGACTGAGCATCTAGAAACTTTTATAGCAATAAGACAATGACTATTGAATGTCATAATTTTAACATGAGCTTGTGTTTTCTATTTCTTATTTCAATTTTCTACTATTTCATAGATACTGTATTTTACAAATGTATTGGTCTGCAACATTAAAAAAAATTCTCCTCCACAGACAATTTGAGAAACACTGACATTACCGATACTTTTAAGAATCTCAATGTTGTTATTTGAATTCATATTATCTCTGTGTTTTAAGAAGGTGCATGATTTAACTTCACTTTAATTAGAGAAGCCAGACACGTCAATTGAATCTGGCTGCTGTCAGCCTTGCTGACCTGATCTCGTGCCAGTCTCCCCATCATGTACTGTACCCCAATCCCCACCCTTTCATTCTCTCAAACACATGAAGATCTTTCCTGACTTTGAGCCTTTGTACTTGCTCTTCCCTTCACCTGGAATGCTTTTCCTTTCTATGCTCCAAAGGTTTGATTCTGTCGTATTTATGTGTCGGCCTACCTGTCATTTCTGCAGGCGAAGAACTTCCTGACTCTCATTGAAAAATAACTCCCCCCCAAGTTATCTTGTATTATAGTCTCTGTGTCACTATCACAACTATTACATATATTCTTATTGCCTACTGTCTATTTTTGCATACTAGATTGTTAACAAGAGCAAGAAACTTTCCAACTTTTTTCATTGCTGTATCTCAAAGTCTAGAGCAATAACACATTGACATATTGGTTCATTGAAGGACTAATAGAATGTCTGAATATCAATATTTCTCTAAGAGAGTATAACTGTAAGCCCTTCAAGGATAGGTTTTATTTATTCATTCATGTATTCCTAGCACTTTAGTGCAGCACCTGACTCAGAGAAACTATGTGAAAATGTCTTTTGAAGAAATAAATGAATAAATTGCCTCCTGAGAACATCCATCTGGGTGTTCCATAGGCAATTGGACTTGTACATTTGCATCTAAGCTCATCGTCCACCCCTGTAGTCTTCAATTACCATCACCACTCACTTAGGCTCCCAAGCACAGAACCAGTGTCATACTCACTTCTGCCCTCACCTTATTCCTTATGCTCAAATTAAAGAAAAATGAAACTGATTGAAAATTCCATTGTTTCTTTTATCTTTGATTATTATCTTAATTTTGTTCTTTATAATTTTTTTAACATAGGCAGACTTTATAATTTTTTTTTCTTTATGACCTCTATTTTTGGGGTCTTGTTTAGAAAGTCCTGTGTATTTGTTGTCATGGACACTGGGGTGGTTTGCCTGGTCCCCTTGAGCTTTCTTACCAGTTCTGGATGCCTACCTTCCAGCTCCTGTGTGCTTTGCTTTCAAAGCCTCTGTAGAACAAAATAACGACCTATAAGTAGAAGCTTCCTGTGTACCATGTTGCACCAGGCAACTCATAAAGGCCCGTGTGAGCATGAGAGTCATCTGCCATTGGTAATGCAGGTAGGGTTGGAGGAAAGAGAGAAACAGGAGGTCGCTGGACACAATTTGTCTTACAGAGTCAAATGGGAAAATTGAGGCTAAAGGAAAATATCCAATGCTATGTTAGGGAGGCAAAGGAAAGCTAATAACCACATATGAATTTCTACCTTTCTCAAAAGCATTTTGACTTTGCATACAGAGCTGCATCTTCCATAAAAATTAGAATCTTAAGTCGGTGTATATGGTGCATGTTGTTAAAAGATAAATCATAAAACAAACCACACTCATTGTGGGGAGATAATGACCCTATAAAAAGCACACAAGAACTGACACCTGCAAATGGAACAACAGGTTGGTGTTTCTCATCTTACATTCACGCCAGGGCAGTAGCGTGTTGAAGGAGTGGTAAGCAAAATATTCCACATTATTTAAGTTGTGAGTTTTCTCTTTCATACTTTCTGTTTCATTCTTGCTGTCCTTCCTCTCTTTATGATACAAAACCATATAAATTTGTGTGGATTAAATGTTTGTATAATATTGTACCATATTAGTGCATTAAGATGATTACGTGGTAAGAAAACCCAGTGGGTTGGATACAATGGATGGGGAAGAGACTGCAGTAAGAGTTAATGGAAGCCATCCAAGGAGAGAAGGATCTTTATGGACCCACCAGAAGGACCTTTCTTGAGAGGGTGATTAAGACAACCATGAAGGAAATAAAAGTTTTCCATTTTCCAGTGACTAGAAGGTCCACACTAGCTTCTTAATTAAAACAACCCCTTTAATTAATTTTTTAATTAGGAAATTTTAGTGATGGAAAAAAACTTGCACACATACAGGAAATGGATAATTATTTTAACATTTGGTGGCCTTTTATTAAATATTCTGAAAAATATAAACTCTGTAGATGCCAAATTTTGCAACATGATTTCTTCAGTCTGTTACTGTACAGAAGTAAGCAGCTGAGTGGAAAGAAAAGCAAAGTTTCTATGCTGAGAAGAAAGATGGCTTTTATTTATCTGGCCTCCCATGCTTTTCCACTCGTTGCTGTTTTAGAAAAATTATGCTTGTAAAAGGTTTACTTGTGGAGTAATCTTAGACCAGACTTATTAATAGATGCCCCTTTAAAAAAAGGATAAAAATAAACTAAATAAAAATTAAAATACAATGAAATTAGGTTAATACATGTTTGTCTTTATCAGAAACTAATACCCTCTGTACCATAGATTAAAACTTCATCAGCCCTGTCTCTGCATAGAAACTTAGTGGTTATTTTTTCTAACAGAGGACAAAAATGCACAATTAATACTGGACAGAAAACCCAATATAAAGCCCCATGATTGGAATAAAAAGCAGGATTCTGCATTCACTTTTAGTCAAATACAAGAGTATGAAAGATGAAGGCTCTAGGCATCAAATATAAAGAGGCTGGATGCTGACTTTAGAAGCTCAGGTTGGTCTAATGGTGTTCTTTACTAAGAACATCATTACCAGAAATGTGATAATTTCTGGTAATGATCTTGTCTGGTAATGATCTGAATCTTGTCTGTAGAGTGGGATGCTATGCCACAGTGTTGTAAGAGTTTAAAGAATGGTCCCTGCAAAGCACACGGTAGAGTGTCTGACACAGTATCCACTTAATACAGGTTAGTTATTGTTAGCAGTACAACTTGGGAAAGTACTTTCCTTTTCCGGTATCTGTCTCCCCATCATTAAAATAAGAAGGCTGAACAAGATCTATGTCTTCTGAAGAATGAGTTGCAAACCACTGATGTTAAAAACAAAACAATGTAAAGTGTTATATGGAAATTGTCTTGAATAAACTTGAATCTCAATATGAAAATGATATTCCTATTGCAAATCTTATCCCTATCTTCTTATTAAGTCAAAGAGAACATCTTTGTTGAGCGCCAGAATGGCTTAACAACTCCTCATTATTTGAGAGGAGAAAACAAGCCTTAATCATTGCCTCTCAAAGGATGGGCAATGATGAGAATTTGATACCATGCTTTATTTTTTTATTATATTTACTTTAAAGTTTACCTTCTCCTTATGACAATGGATATTAGTTTCATATTTATAATAATACTATAAAGTTTTCTTTTTAAAGCTATATTTCAATAAAAATGAGTTGATTTAAAAAATAAAATAGTACAAGCAGTGTGTAAATGTAGCCAAAATCTTGACCTTGACTTGCTAAAGACTAAAGTTTGGCAAATGCTGAACTTGATCTAACATTCTATATTTCTACAGGAAGAACTAATTCTCCCTAGTAACAGTCTCAGCAAGATTACCTTTAGAGAAAAGTGTATTCTGATGACTTTATTTACTTACTAGTACTGAGATTGGTTGGAAATGGCATAGGGATGTTGCTTTGGTGGGATCAGACATCTGGAGAGCAACTTGGACATCTTAGAAGACGAGGAGGCAAATCTACTTATGGTGCTTAAAAAGAAAGCAAAACAAAGCACCATTCATGCATACGTACATGCACCGATAATACAATCAGCTCAGTCCACTGTACCATTCCACGTACCACCAATGAAAAGTGCATGAGATAGATGGCCTCACCCCTTCTATTTATTTATTTGTTTTTATTGTGGTTCAATATACATAACATAAAGTTTACCATTTTAACCTTTTTTTTTTTTTTTTTTTGAGACAGGGTCTTGCTCTGTCACCCAGGCTAGAGTACAGTGGTGTCATCATAGCTCACTGCAACCTCAAACTCCCACCTCAAGAGATCCTCCTGCCTCAGCCTCCCGAGTAGCTGGGACTACAGGCACGTGCCACCACGCCCAGCTAATTTTTTCTATTTTTTTGTAGAGATGGGGTCTCTCTGTTGCTCAGGCTGGTCCCAAACTCTTGGCCTTAAGCCATCCTCCCACCTCGGCCTCCCAGAGTGCTAGGATTACAGGCAGGAGCCACTGTGCCCGGCTCATTTTAACCATTTTTAAGTATATAATTCAGTGGCATCAGGTACATTTACAATGTTGCTCAACCATCACTACCATCCGTCGCTTCATCTCAAACAGAAACTCTGTATCCATGAAGCAGAAACACTCCATCACCCTCTTTCCCCAGCCTCAGTAATCTCTATTCTACTATGAATTTGCCTATTCTAGGTAGCTCATAAAAGTGGAATCATATGTTTGTCCTTTTGTGTCTGGCTTGTTTGACTTAGCGTATTGTTCCTAAGGTTCATCTATGTTTGTAGCATGTATCAAAATTACATTCCTTTTTATGGTCAAATAATATTTCATTTTATGTATATTCTACATTTTGTTTATCCATTCTGTTGGTGGGCATTTGGGTTGTTTGTACTTACGCTACATGGTTACTGTGGCAGTGAGAAAAGTCACGTGACTCACAGTATCACCAGGACTTCGGGGAAATGAGGAAAGGTCATAACCTAATGAGAAAGTAAGGTGCTGCTATAAGGGATGAGGAAGAGATGCCAGGTAGGTGAAATGAATAAATAAATATCACTACTCTCCCTACTTTGCCATATTGTGTCTGTAAGGGTTTATTTGACACTAAATATGGAATTACTAAAACAAACTACTCTGTTTTCAAAAAATTTGTTTAAAAAGTAGATATTTTGTATCTTTATCTCAACTCATAATGACCAAATTTATCAGAAAACTTTCTTACTATCCTAAGGTAGACCCTTGGCCCTCATGTCTGTATTATGTACACTTAGATATCTGATCTAAGATGAACCTATTAGATTCTTTCTGTTAGTGCTTGGAACGGGACTGAGAGGGAAGTGGACATCTAGGCCAGCCTATTGATGGGGAGTGTCTTCTCAGGTGCTAGCTGTGGAGGGGTCTTCCTTCCTCCATGTGCACAGAGAATTTGAGAACATCGTATAGAGAGAAAAGATTCAAGGAGAAGAGAAGAGAAAAGCAAAGACAAGGAAAAAAAAGAGATGCTGGCTGCGTTCTTGTTGGCTATTCAATTTGTTTTTCTGGTTATTTCCAGAGTCTCAGTCTTTCTTGCTGTTGGAATCAATGAAGACATCCTGCATTCTTAAAACAATCCCCCTTATTGATTAAGCTTGTTTGGCTTCAGTGGGTTTCCCTTTATTTTAATCAAATAATCTTAATTAAATAATTTATTTCAGATTCTTAGACGTAAAACATTCTGGAAATAAAGATGATAGAGGTACCATATATATATCCAAACACAGGTCAAATCCTAATCACAAGTATTCATTTGTATAACATGAGGACCTGTGCTTTAACTACAGTCTTATTCAGTATAAAGTAATTGGGAGTTAACCATAATACAAGACATTTAAGGGGATTCCTTCTAATTTTGAGAAATACTTTTAGGAAAAGAAAAATCTTCCCTTCTAGTCAGACATATACAATCGCAGACTAACTAGAGGGAAACTCTAAGCTGACCACGTCACAACTGATCTGGGAAACAGAACATGTAGAAAGTAATAACACATTTTACTACTCAGTAAACTGCATACAGAATCTCTGGTGCAGCTGTATATAATCTTCCTGACCAAAGCTTGGGGCTGGTAGAAAAACTCAGTACAATAATGAAAAAGAAAAGCTGTCCTTAAGGTAATAGAGCCCCGTAGGGCAAATTTATTACCAAGCCACCCATATATCTGTAGCAAAAGGTAGATACTCAGAGAAAAATCAAGTTTAAAATGAAACCAAGAGCTTACAGAGAGCTTTTTATTCATGTGACATGATTTTGTGATAAATTACTTTGATGCTTTCAAAACCCTGGTAAATGGATTGATATGATAACAGATTTTGTCTTATGGCTTATTTACTCCTTAAAATGAAATTAAGAAGTGGGAAGGGCATTAATTCTTTTAGACCACTAGAAAACCATTTAGGGCACTGAACTGGAGAAAGTACTAGAAATAACGACTCAAGGGAGGATTTCTCAAGCCTCTTTATACACCTGCGGAATTTATAATATCAGAATACAAATATCACAAAAATAAGGGATTAAGAAACAGACACTCAAATAAAGGCCAGTTACCACTCCATGTATGAGGAATTATGCTAAAATCATTGTATCATTATGTACGCACAATAACTTGAAAATGTGCTATAGTATAGACCAGTGGGTCTCAGTGTGTGGTCCTCAGATTAGCAGCATCACCAGAGAACTTGCTAGGGATGCAAATTCTCAGGCTACACTCAGACCTACTAAATATGTAATTCTGGAGGTGAGGCCCAAAAGGCTGTGTTTTAACAAGCCCTCCAGGTGATTCTGATGTGCACCAAAGTTTCTGACCCACTTGTGTAGAGGTGAATAGGAAGGGCTTTGCCACTGGGCAGATGTGGGTTCAGATCAACTTGTGCTCTTACTGGCTGTATTATTTTGGCCATTTACTTAATCTTTGAGAGCCTGAATTTCCTCATCTGTGAAATGTTAGAAAGGATTCCTATTTCATACCAATATAAGGATTAAATTTATATTATTTATGAATAGGCTTGACAAAGTGCCTGATATGATTAATTGATAATACCATGCTATTAGTCTCATTTTATAGAGGAAGCATGTGGTGAAGCGAGGCCATGAACCCAGGTTAGCTGAGCTCACAATCCATGCTCCATTTATGACACTGATTTCCTCTTCCAGTGCTAAAATACTGTTTTTTCTTGCAATTCCACAAATATCATCTTAATGGATTTATTTATTCTCTCCAATTACATGAGAAATATATGCGTAATGCAGGAAAAGAAAGAAAAACACACACAAAAAACCCCAGAAAATCTCATAATTTTATGACTCAGTATAACCACTATTACATTTCAGTATATGGATTTCCAAGTAATCTTTTGTTATAAAATATCTTAAATGCTAATTTTTCCATTCAAAACATTGAGTCCCTCTTTCATTTTGATAAATGTATCTAAGAATTAGAAAGCAATCTGTGCTATATGAAACATTTTAGCATATGTCCTATAAACAAAAAGTAGTATATTTCCAATTTTTTTAGTGTAATTAGAATGGGTATTATAGTTGTCATACCAATATTCTTTGTACCCTTCCTCCATTATGTTGTAGCCAGGTGGTTAGAATGCTGCCAACCCCAGGCTCAGCTCCAGGAAAGAGCCAATGAAAGTTAGTTTTCCCTAGTCACATGATTGGTTTAGAGATGTGCACTAATCAAGCTTTCCCACTTCCTAAGCTGAGTAGTTTGCTTATGAGTGAACATAATATCCAAGTTGGTCTACTTAGAGGGAAGCTAAGGACTTCCGTTGAGAGGGAGATGCTTTTCCTTTAAATTTTAGTGAACAAATATGTACCAGAAGGTGTTGACAGCCATCATGTGACTAGGAGACTCAAACCTATATTAAAACTGATCCTTGGAAGACTGACTGGAAAGATGGACAGAGGAATCTCATGGAGTTCCAGGATCAAAGTGATCCTAAAGCCCACAATACCATGAATTAATTTACTTATAGTTAAATCAAGTTTGATTTGTGTTTTTTATTGTTTGTAACCTACAGTATCCTAACTTATATAATAAGTGTGCACATATGGAATCTAGAGTCTGAGATGAGCCCAAGAGTTTGTCTCATCCAAGTTCCCTCTTTCCAAGGCCATATGCCTATACAACACTATTCTCCCATTAACTGGAGTAATTTATTTCTCCTATCGGCTTTTTCCCCACAACAAGTTCTGGGACCACGTTTTCCTTCATACAGATGAGGTCTCTGTATACCTTACCTTTATATTTCAGGGGTTTCTGTTTCTGTTAATGGCAGAGTCACTGTACTGGACTACCCCTCCCTCCATATACAACTATGCAGCTGTACAAATAGATGAAATAACTATTTTCAGACGTTGGCAAAAAGGCAGCAGCAGAACAAAACTGTGATCCCTGAAAGGAGGTAAGCAAACAAGGTGAGAACCACATTCACCTTGTCTTTTTGCCTAGAGTCACTTTGCAGATTGTAGTGCAGGGTGAGGAAACCCAAACAGAGTATGACAATTTTGCTTAACTGAGTAGATAGAGATCAGAGTTTGGGGCTCATGAGTGACTGGAATATGTGGAGGCAGGGTTCCTGACAAGGGGAGTTGGGCACAGAACATCTGCACAGGGGAAACCTTACACTATTGGCCAAATACTAAACATCTACATACTCAATGGCATAGTATCCAAAATGTCCAGAATAAGGTAAATAATTACTAGACATAGGAAGGGACAGAAAAATATTACCCACAATGAGGAGAAAAATCAGTGAATTGAAATAGGCCTAAAAATTACAGAAATGACAGAATTGTCAGACAGCAATGTTGAAAGAGCTATAAATATTTCAAGGATTTAAAAGAAATTATGAGCATAATGAGGGAACAATAAAGAATCTCAGTAGAGAAACAGAAACAATAAAAAAGAACCAAACAGGACTTATAGAAAGGAAATTACAATATCTGAAATAAAAAATTTACTGATGAGCATAACAGCTGTTTAGATACTACAGAAGAAAAAAAATCAATGAACGTAAAGACAAAGGAATGGAAGCTACGTAGACTTAAGCACACAGGCAGAAAAAAAGGGAAAAAAAGAAAGAAAGAAACAAAGAAAGAACGAACAGAGCCCCAGGGAACTGTGAGAGTATCCAGCAGATGAATACATGTGATTAGAATCTCAGAAAGAGGTTGAGACAGAAATTAAAAAAAAAAGGCTAAAATCTTCCAAATCTGATGAAAATATTAGTTCACATGCCCAAAACCCTCAATGAATCCAAGCAGGAAAAACAAATAAACAAACAAAAACTATGCCTCTGCACATCGTAATCCAATTGCTGAAATACGATGATAAAGAGAATAAATCCTAAGAGCTGTCAGAGGGAAAAAATTATGCACAGTAGAACACTGATAAAAATTTCTGCTGACTTATCATTAGAAACAATGCAAAACAGATGAATAGAAAATAACATTTTTAAAGAGCTGAAGGGAGAAAAAAATCCCCGCCAAACTAGAATTTTATATACAGCAAAATTATCCTTCAAAAATAAAGTCAAAACAATATTTTAGAAAAAAGTTTCATTAAAAAGTTTTAACCTTCCTTTAAAAATAATTGAAAGTCAACTTCTAGTAATGGAAAAGTGAAATGGTTATGCTAACCTCTGTAGGAAAGAACTGTAAAATACTATACTTTAAAAACAATATAGGTCAGGTGCGCTGGCTCACACCTGTCATCCTAGCACTCTTGGAGGCCGAGGCAGGAGGATGGCTTGAGCTCAGGAATTTGAGACCAGCCTGAACAAGAGCAAGACCCCATCTCTACTAAAAATAGAAAAATTAGCCAGGCATGGTGGTGTGCACCTATAGTCCCAGCTACTCAGGAGGCTGAGACAAGAGTATCACTTGAGCCCAGGAGTTTGAGGTTGCAGTGAGCTATGATAATGCCACTGCATTCTATCCAGGGCGACAGAGCAAAACCGTGTCTCAAAAACAAACAAACAAGAACAACAACAACAAAAAACAATTTAAAGGCACTGAAAAGTATCTAAGAGAAGACACAAACAAAATGAGTTTAATTTCAAATATTGCAACTGCAAGTGTGTTAGTCCATTTTGTGTTGCTATAATGGAAATACCCGAGGCTGGGTAATTTACAAAGAAAACAGGTTTATTTGGCCATGGATCTGCAGGCTGTACAAGAAGCATCATGCCAGCGTCTCATTCTGGTGAAGGCTTCAGGGAAATTCCAATCAAGATGGCAGATGAAGAGGGAGCAGGTGTGTCACATGGGGAAAGAAGGTGCAAGAGAGGAGGAGGTGCTAGACTCTTCAACAACTAGCTCTCACATGAACTAGCAAAGAGAGAGCTCACTCATTATTATGAAGAGGGCACCAAGCCACTCTGAGGGATTTGCCCCCATGACCCAAATACCTCCTACCAGGCCCCACCTCCAACATTGGGATCAAATTTCAACATGAGGTTTGGAGGGCCAAACATCCAAACTATATCAGTAAAGGATAAGAATTATGGGCTTGTGGTTTTCTGATTCAGCAATTCTGCTTAACTCTTGTGACTATGGTTGAAGAAAAGGGCAGGAGAAAACCTGTAGCCTTACTTGCTAAAAGCTATCAAAGATCAGACAACAGGTACAGATGGCCGACCACAGATACCAGCAGCCAGAGCATCTCACTAAGAAGGGAAAGTTTGAGATGAAAGAGAAAAAACAAACATACATAGATCGGGTGTAATTCTGAGGGAAGTGTGCCAAAAACTACAAGAGACTCCACAGGACGAAGTTGTGGAGCAGAACAAGAAGGAGCAAAATATCGGCCGAGATCAACCCCTGAAAGGCTTGGAGTCCAGTGAAAAGTGTAGGTGGAGTGGTTTATTTTTCCTTCCCTCACATCTCTGACAGTCAGCAGGTTGCCGAGCTGCTGGAGAGATTTTCTACCCCCACGAGTCGAAAAGCTGCCGCCGCCAGTGAACTGGGAGCTTCTTATGGGCAAAGCAATAGGCTCCCAGCCTTCCTGGGGCACTTCCTGTTACCACTGACCCAAGCTGGGATGGCAGACACCATATTGCTTCCCTACTCACTGTGTGCCTTTGTCCTGCACCGGGGCCTTCAATTACTCAGGTTTCATCTTGCTCATTTGCACAAGAACATTTCCCAACTCGAGCCCAGACCATGGGAGCCACAGGGGTCCAGTGGGTCCAGGGGGATCTACGTGACTCCAGAGCCTGGACATGCTGGGTAGGCTGCCTTCTGGAGAGGGGGACAGAGATAACCAAAGAGCTAGCTTTCCTCCATCCAGACTCTTTTTTTCCTTCCCCTCCCCCACATGCAGCTGCTAAGAGAGACAATTGAGCCACCAACCACACTGAGGCTTCTACAGAGAGTGGGGCTCAAACCTTTCCCCTTAAGGTCCTGCAGAGGACTGAGGGGTGCTTGGACTGTGAGCTCCCTGCTCACTGGTCCTTCCTGGTGCTGCTTGCCCAGTGGCTCCATCAGAGCAGGACACACCCCTAGGCAGAGGGACATCAAACCTGCTTGAGCATCCCATAGGCAATTTGGGACCAGCACGCTTCTCCCTGGCATGGTCAGGGATTGATCTTCAGGGACCAAGGGACAGGCCCACAGGCCAGATTTCATACTCCCAGGTCTCAGTTGTGTTGCTTGGGGGCATGGAGGGGAGATTTGTGAACTAATCTTGAGAGACATGGGCACAACTGAGAGGAGAGTGCAGTGTGGGTCCCAGCTACAGTGTACTTGCAGGGCATCCCTCCCCGCACAGGAAAGCCATGCTTTCAGCCCAGGCTGGGATCCTGGGTGGGGGAAATTCCCAGTCTGCATAATCATGGGGGAGCTCAGGTAGTTTGAGCTTCTGTCTGTTGGCAGATGCTGGAGGGATACTGCAGAGCAGGGGAGCAGGGAGAGGAGTGAAACCCACTCCTGATAGCCAGATTGTGAATCTCACGTGGCCCTGCCCTGACAAGTGGAATTTCTGGTTGGGTGGGGCCACTTCAGCCCCTCCCTGGTGGTTTTACCCAGAAGCTAGGAGCAGACCTTTGACCCCTGCCAATACAGCTACCTTGCCAGCTTTTGTGGAGCCTGAGGGCAGGTTCACCCAACCCAGCCCTGCCCAGCTTCGCTACCCTACCTGCCTCTGTTGTGGCAGAGAATAAGGATTCACCTGGAAGTTCTAGGGCCCCACCCACCAACAGGGGCATTCGAGGGCTTCTTCTGAGGGACTAGAGCCAGTCACAGGTCCCAAAAACAACACTGAAGCTTGTTTCTTCCTGCAGGCACGACCTATTGGCAGGGAGGTCAGTTAGCAGGCCCTTTACAGCATTTACTGACTCAGTCAAGCAGGGTGTGGTTGATTCTCACCCATGAGCACCACCTGATGTCTCAGAGATTAAACTGGTTATGACAATACAATTTACAGTGTTAAGAAGACCACAGAGCTAGGGAAAGAGAAAGGATTTCAAAGACCTCCATCCTCCCTTATCAAAGTAAGACAGGGAATCTGCCCACTCACATAGCTCACCACTGCTACAGCCTACAAACAACTAACAACTGAAAAAACCTCCACACTAAGGACATCCATAAGCAAGGCATCCATCCAGAACCTAGATCACCATCAAAGCACCCATAAGCAAAGTCAAATGTTCTTACCCAACATATGCTACAAACACACCTGTATGTGTGTGTGTGTGTGTGTGGGGAAATCACATCTAAACAAAAGAAAATCCAAAAATAAGAAGCAACAGGTGCTCCAGATGTGAAAAAATCAGTGAAAGAACTCCAAAAGTATGAAAAATCCGAGTGAAACAACACCCCCAAAAGGGAACACCAGTAATGGATAGCAACCAAAATGAAAATGTTGAAATGACACATAAAGAATTCCAAATATGGATTGTAAGGAAGTTCAACAAAATCCAAGAGAAAATAGAAAACCAAGTCAAAGAAACCAGAAACACAATTCAGGAAATGAATGAAAAATTCACAAAAGAGATCAATATATTAAAAAAAAGATAGAACTTCTGGAAAATGAAAAATTCATTTAAGAAAACACAAAATACAGTGGAATATATATTTTTTTATTTTGTAAGATTTTATTTATACTCTTAATGAGTCTCTGTAGTTTTTACAGTTGTGGCATTTTTAAGAAGAGGATCATGATCATGACATTCTTTAATTAAAAATATTCCAGGTACTGTTTTCAAAGTGATGAAGGATTCCAAAATCTAACATTATAAAGTTATCTTGAATTAGAACATCAGTGAAGACATTCCACAAACTTCTTTTTTGAATGATTCAGTTTTGTCCCCATAGTAGCAATTTATGCTATCTAAGAAACAAATTCACCTTTTCATTTAATGTGATTAGACAGTCTGTTCTGGGAAAGACAAAGAAAGCAGATTAGGGATTAGTTAAAATTGCTTTTTCCTAATTTTTTCCACATGAATGTAGCTTAGGAAATAATGTGGGTCTGGTTTATTTGGTATAAGATTATGGTAAATCTCTATCCATTTTATTTGGATTTGATTTCAGCTGAAGATTCTTGAGTTATATCTAGGAATACTTAGTTTTAGAAATTTCTTTTATTAGGAGCTGTTTTTTTCTTAGATATCAGCTTCGTGTCACAGCATCAGTTTACTTCCCTTTCCTTCACTGATGACACTATTTTTACTTACACGTTGGAAAAAGCATATGATGTGATTTCCTTCCAAAATCTATTATCCCCTTTTTCCTTAGTGACAGAAACCTGGGCAATGTGCCTAGTTAAAAAACCTTTCCCCAGGCTCATTTACAGCTTGTGGCCATTGACCAGGTTTTAGCAAATGAAATATAAACAGATGTATTAGGTAGGATTTTCAGGAAGGCTTTTTTTTTTTTAAATTTCAGAATATGATGGGGGTACAAACACTTTGGTTACATATATTGCCTATGCTCTGCCCAAGTCAGAGCTACAATCATGCCCATTCCCCAGACAGTGCAATGTGCCCTGCACCAATTAGATGTGAGTTTATCCATCCCCTCCACCACCTTCCCACCTGCCCAACCCCCAGTGAATATTTTTTCCATGTGTCCACACAAATATTGATCAGTTAGTACCAATTTGATGGTGAGTACCAGTAGTGCTTGTTTTTCCATTCTTGTGATATTTCGCTTTGAAGAATGGGCTCTAGCTCCATCCAGGATAATACCAGAGGAATTAATTCACCATTGTTTTTTATGGCTGAGTAGCACTCCATCCTATACATATACCACATTTTATCAATCCACTTATGTATTGATGGGCACTTGGGTTGTTTCCACATCTTTGTAATTGTGAATTGTGCTGCTATAAACATTTGAGTGCAGACGTCTTTATTATAGAATGTCTTTTTTTCCTTAGGGTAAATACCAGTAGTGGGATTGCTGAACCAAATGGTAGGTCTACTTTTAGCTCTTTGAGGTATCTCCATATTACTTTCCATAGGGGTTGGAAGGTTTTAAGAATAGACTAGACCAGGCAGAAGAAAGAATCTCAGAGCTTTAAGACAACTCTTTCGAATTAACTTAGTCAGTCAAAAATAAGGAACAGAGAATTAAGAGAAATGAACAAAGCCTACAAGGAATATGGGATTATTTAAAATGGCCAAATGTAATAATCATGGGCATCCCTGAGGGTGAAGAAGAAAATGCACAAGGACTGGAAAACCTATTTGAGGGAATAATTGAGGAAAAGTTCTCTGGTCTTGCTAAAGATTTAGACATCCAGGTACAAGAAGCTCAACAAACACCTGGGAGATTCATTGCAAAGAGGCAATCACTGAGACACATAGTCATCAGACTGGCCAAACTCAACATGAAGAGGGAACTCCTGCGAGCCATAATCTGAAAACATCAAGTAACTTACAAAGGAAAACTCATCAGGCTAACTGCAAACTTCTCAATAGAGACCTTACAAGCCAGAAGGGTTTGGGGCCCCATCTTCAGTCTTCTTAAACAGAACAACTGCCAGCCTAGAATTTTGTATCCTGCAAAACCAAGTATCATTTATAAAGGAACAATAAAGACTTCCAGACAAGCAAACACTGAGGGAATTTGTCAAGACCAGACCTACCCTGCAGGAAATATTCAGTACTGCAGTATATATGGATCAGCATAATAGTCACCCACCAGAGTAAAACCACCCAAAATCTAAAGCTTGGAGCTCATATAAAACAATAGTACAAGAGGTAAAACAAAGCAATAAAGTACTGCCTAAGAGGATGAACAGAACAGCATCCCACATATCAATTCTATTAATCAATGTGAATGGTCTGAATGCCCCACTGAAGAGATATTGGCTGGCTGAATGGATGAAAAAATATAACACAACTATCTGCTGTCTTCAGGAAACACATCTAACCCATAAGGATTCATACAGACTAAAGGTGGAGGGATGGAAAAAAATATTCCATGAAAATGGAAACCAAAAGAAAGCAGGTATAGCCATTCTCATATCTCATAAAATTGACTTTAAATCAACAATGGTAAAGAAAGACAAAGACGGTCATTATAAAATGGCAAAGGGAGCAATTCAGCAAGAAGACATAACAATCCTAACTATGCACCTAAAACAGGAGAACCCAGATTCATAAAGCAAAACCTACTAGATCTAAGCAAAGAGATAAACAGCAACATTGTAATAGCTGGGGACTTCAACACCCTCTGGCAGAACTGGGCAGATCATACAAGCAGAAAATAAACAAAAAAACACCTGACTTAAATGGGACTCTAGAACAAATCAGCCTAACAGACATTTACAGAACATTTTACCCCCAAACTACTGAATATACATTCTTCTCATTAGCACATGAAACATTCTCCAAGACTGATCATATTGTAGGCCACAAAACATGTCTCAACAAATTAAAAAAAAAAAATAGAAATCATACCAAGTATCTTCTCAGACTGCAGTGGAATAAAACTAGAAATCAACTCCAAGAGAAACACTCAATTCTACACAAAGTCATGGAAATTAAACAACCTACTACCAAACAATTATTGGATCAATAATGAAATTAAGATGGGAATTAAAAGATTCCTCAAAGTGAATGACAAATGGGATACAAGCTATGGGATTCAGCAAAGGCATTCCTAAAGGGAAAATTCATAGCCTTAAATGCCTACATCAAAAAGACAGAAAGATCACAAATTAATAATCTAATAACACATCTCAAGGAACTGGAAAAGGAAAAGCAAACCAAACCCAAAGCCAGCAGAAGAAAAGAAATATATAAGGTCAGAGAAGAACTAAATGAAATTGAAAACAAGAAAAAATATAGAAGATCAATGAAATAAAAAGTATGTTCTTTGAAAAGATAAACAAAATTGATAGTCCTCTTGGTAGGTTAACCAGGAATAGAAGAAAAAGGACCCAAATAAGCTCAATCAGAAATGAAAAAAGGAGATATTACAACTGATACCACAGAAATACAAAATATCATCTGTGAATACTATGAAAATCTCTATGCACATAAATTCAAAAGTGTAGAGGATATGGATAAATTTCTGGAAACACACAACCTCCCAAGACTCAATCAGGAAGAAATAGAACTCCTGAACAAACCAATAACAAGCACTGAGATTGAAGCAGCAACAAAAAAATCTTCCAACAACAAGAAAAGCCGATTCTATCAGACGTACAAAGATGAGTTGGTACCTATTCTGCAGAAATTATTCCATATCACCGAGAAGGAGGGAATCCTCCCCAATTCATTCTATGAAGCAAAGCCAGGAAAGGACAAAACAACAACAAAAAAAGAAAACTACAGACCAGTATCCCTTGTGAATATAGAAGCAAAAATCCTTAATAAAATACTATCAAACTGAATTCAACAGCACCATGAATAATCCACCATGACCAAGTGGGTTTCATCCCAGGGATTCAAGGATGGTTCAGCATACGTAATCAATAAATGTGATTCACCACATAAACAGAAGCAAAAACAAAGGGTCATATGATCATTTCAATAGATGCCAAAAAAGCATTCAACAAAATTCAGCACCCTTTCATGATAAAAACCCTCAACAAACTGGGCATAGAAGGAACATATCTCAAAATTTTAAAAGCCATACACAACAAACCCACAGCCAGTATCATACCGAATGGTGAAAAGTTGAAAGCATTCCCACTAAGAGGTGAAACAAGACAAGGATGCCCACTGTCACCACTTCTATTCAACATAGTGCTGGAAGTCCTAGACAGAGCAATCAGTCAAAAGAAGGAAATTAAGGATATCCAAATCAGGCAAGAGGAGGTCAAACTATCGCTTTTTGCAGATGATATGACCTTATATGTAGAAAACCCCAAAGATTCCACCAAAAGACTCCTGGAACTGATAAATAAATTCAGCCAAGTATCAGGTTACAAAATCAATGTACACAAACCAGTAGTATTCTTATACACCAAGAATAGTCAAGCTGAGAGTCAAATCAAAGTCTCAATACCATTCACGATTGCTACAAAGAAAATAAAATACCTGGGAATATACTTAACCAAGAAGGTGAATGATCGTTACAAAGAGAACTATGAAACATTGAGGAAAGAAATCATAGATGATACAAACAAATGGAAAAGTCCAAAAACAACAGATGCTAGTGTGGATGCAGAGAGAAAGGAACACTTATACACTGTTGGTGGGACTGAAAATTAGTACAACCTCTATGGAAAATGGTATGGAGATCCCTCAAAGAATGATAAGTAGACCTACCATTTGATCCAGCAATCCCACTACTGGGAATTTACCCAAAGGAGAAGAAGTCATTTTATCAAAAAGACACCTACCCTCGAATGTTTATTGCAGCACAATTCACAATTGCAAAGATGTGGAATCAACTCAAATGCTCATCAATTCATGACTGGATTAACAAAAAAAAATGTGGTATATGCATACCATGGAATACCACTCAGCCATGAAGAAGGATAACTTAATGTCTTTAGCTACAATTTGGTTGGAACTGGAGGCCATTTCCTAAGTGAAGTATCTAAAGAATGGAAAAACAAACACGACATGTACTCACTATTAAATTGGAACTAACTGATGAGCACACATGTGCATAGAGGGTAGTAAAATTCAATTGATATCAAGAGAGTGGAGGGCAAAAACCTATGTACCAGTACAATGAACACTTTCTAGGTGATGGGCACACTTTTAATCCTGACTCAAGCATTACAAAAGTGTTCCATGTAACAAAAAACATTTGTACCCCCATAATACTTTGAAATTAAAAAAAAAAGGGGAGATCAGACTACAGGTCTGGGCAAGAAGCTGGAAATTTAAAGGCAAAAATATAAAAATTGTGAGAATTTAAGAAAATGAGAACCACAAGTCAGAGCATAAACAACCAAGACTACTGGCTGCCAGCTAAACTAGGGAAGGCTTTGGGAGGGAAGGTGCTCAAGAAAGCAGACAGAGACCAGAAAGAAATAGTGTCTTAAAAGATAGAATTACATGGAACCAGGTCTGGGAGTTTGACACTTTCCTTACCTGGGTGTGTCTCCTAAACATTTGAAGCCTGAGTGGTACCAAGGTGAAATTAGATTGGGCTTGAGGTGTCAGAGAACAGAGTCTGGAGCTGACTGAGCAGCTGGGAGTTAGGAGGCAATCCTCATAAACAAGGAAAGTACAGAGAGAGACATCCTCATTTCTTTCTAACTCCTTGGTTGTAGTCATATTTTGCAGGCATAGGGGAAGGGGCTAAAAAAAGCAACAAGGAAGCCATAAAGTGGATATTACCATTGCTGATAAGCAATGGTATATTTATGAGGAGTCAAAATTCATACAATTGTTCCTCAATATTTTTAGGGGATTGATTTCAGGACTGCCTATGTATATCCAAATCCACACATACTCATGTTCTTCAGTAGGCCCTGTGGAACTTGTGTAAACAAAAAAATCAGCCCTCCATATAAATGGGTTTCACATCCTCCAAATACCATATACTATAGTTTCCATCTGTGTTTGGTTGAAAAAAATCTACGTATAAGTGGGTCTGCTCAGTTCAAAAACATGTTGTTCAAGGGTCAACTGTAGTTTGAATCCAGGCAAGTATAATGTCTCCTACAATAAAAAAGCCCTCAGGAAGACATGATAGGAACTGGAATTGCCACAAAATATTGTAGACAGTGTCCAATTTTCAACCAAAACTTACCTGACATGAAAAAAAAACCAACAAAAAACAGGAAAGTGTGATGCAAGGAAAAAAGGCAGTTAAAAAAAAAATCCTGACTCTGAATGGGTACAGATGTTGGATTTACTAGACAAAGACTTCAACTTTTACAAATATCTTATAAAAATTAACGAAAATACTTTCAAATAATTTAGAAAAATATGATATTAGTGACTGAAGAGATAGGGAATCTAAACAGAAACATGAAAACAATAAAATAAATAGAAATTCTAGAGCTAAAATATACAAGTGTAAAAATTTGTTGGATTATTTCAATAGAAGAAAAAACATTAGTAAACTTTAGATAAAGCAACAGAAATTATCAAATCTGAAGAGAAAAAAGAAAAAAAGTTGAAAAAAATTTGAACAAAACCTCAGAGATATGTGGGGCTATATAATGTGGTTATATATAACATTAGTTCATTCCCAGGAGGAAGTGAGAGAGAGAGAGAAAGGCAGAAAAAATATTTTAAAAAATAACAGTTGAAAACTTCCCAGATTTTTTGAGAAATATTAATTTACAGAGTCAAGAAGTGTAGTGAATTCAGTCAGGTTAAATAAAAACTACTCCTAGACATATCATTGCCAAATTACTGAAAGCTGAAGATAAAAAATGTTAAAAGCAGGCAGAGAAAAATGATATATTACATACAGGAGAACAACAGTATGATTGATAGACAGCTTCTCATCAGAAACTATAGGAGTCAGAAGGCATTGAAACGACATAGTCATAGTGCTGAATCAAGAATAAAACTGTCAACCAAGAATTATGTATTCTGTAATAGTATCCTTCAGAAATGTAGGCAAAGAAAAAGATGTTTTCAGAAAATAAAAATTTGCAAGTATTTGTCACCATTTGACTGACAATATAAGCAATGCCAATGGAAGTTTTTAAGTCTGAAGGGAAATAACACTACACACACACACACACACACACACACACACAACAAGTGAGCCCTGGGAATGATAAACATTATGTTGGTATATATAAAAGACTCTGTTTTTCTTTTTCTTTCATTAATCTGTTTAAAATACACATGTTTCTTTAAAGCAAAAGTGATAATGTATTGATGGGTTTATAATGTTTGTAGATATAATATATATGATGACAACAGCTCTAAGAATAGTAGGCTGCATAACAAATTACCCCAACTTAGTGGCTTAAAACAATATCCATTTATCACCTCACAGTCTACAGGTCCTGTGTTTGAACTGTGGTCTCTGCTCAGGGTTTCCAAAAGTTGAAATTGGGCTATCAGCTGGGTTGTGTTTTTTTTTTCTAGAGTACATGGTCTTTTTTTATGCTCATGTGGTTGTTGGAAGAATTTGATTCCTTGCTTCTGTAGGACTGAGGCCCCTATTCTCTTGCTGGCCGTTGACCAGGGGCAACTCTCAGCTCCCAGATACCTCCCATATTTTCTTGCCATGTGGTCACCTCCATAGGCTCTCTCATGTTTTGAATCTCTTTGACTTCATAAAGGACCCAGTGCCTTTTAAGGGTACATCTGATTATGTCAGGCTTACTGGATGATTTCCCTTTTGATGAATTCAAAGTCAGCTGATTAATAATCTAAACACAAAAGTGATATCCCATTGTATTCACAGATTTCACCATCATTCAAATCTAGGGTATTATACATGCATGCACAATAATGAACAGTAATCTTCAAGGTCATCTTAGACTTCCGTCTCCTATAGGATATAAATAGAAATTAAAACCATTGCACGGTTTTTATATTTTACCTTAAATAATCATATATTAGCCCTAATTAGATCAGAATACATTTTAGAGGCATAATGTAATTTCTAGAGCAACCACTAAAAAATTCCAAAGAGATAAAGCTAAGAAGCAAATAGAGAAACTAAATTGGAATTCTAAAAAAAATTCTGATCAACTCAAAAGAAAGCAAGGGACAAGTAAAAGAGGAGCAAAAAAGAAATGACACAAATAAAAAACAAAACTACAAAATGTTAAAATTAAATGCAACCATATCAGTAATTATGTTAAACATAAAAACCAGCTTTAAACTGTCTACAGGAGATGTACTTTAAATAAAAAGGTACAAATAAATTGAAAATAAATGAGAACAAAAGATACACAATATACTAAATACAAGAAACCTGGATAGGCTATATTAATAACAGACAAAATAGACTTTGAAATGAGAATTATCACTAGAGAGAAAGTGCACTGCTTCATAATGATTGAAGGGTTAATACATCAGGGAGATCATACAGTAAAAAAATAATATAATAAAAACATACACAAGCAAACCTGATTTCAACCTCTTCTGCCAACCCAAACTCCACTGAGCAGCCAAAGTGATCTCTTTAAAATCCAAATCAGATTATGGGAGCCAAATAGACTGAGATGCTGACATGATAAAATACAATGTTTCTAGAATGCAAGGATGGTTCAACATCATAAAATTCATCTTTGAAATTAGTCACATTAATAGCTCCAAGGAGAAAAATGATGAGATTAGCTTGATAAATGCAGAGAAAGCATTTGCCAAAGACTGCAACCAGGAGTCAAAGAGAATTTTCTTTATAGCTAGTGGTTATAGCAAAAATGTTCGTGAAACTTTATACATAGTGATAAACCTTTAGCCACATTTCAAGATTGGGAACAAGACAAGGATGCTTAATTCCTCTACTGTGTAATATTGTACTAGATGTGCCAGCCAGCACTCTAGGGAAAGAGAAAGAAATAATGTATGTAAGAATTGAAAGGAAGAAGTGATTCTATCATTAAGATATTATGATCATCTGTATCAATGCTATCCACTAGAAATGCACTGTAAGTCAGAAATGCAGTTTAAAATTTTTTAACATTGAATAAAAAGAACAGGTCAAATTAATTTTAATAATATAATTCATTTAACCTGATCTTCCAAAATACTTTTCTTTCCACATGTGGCACTAGCCTCATTTCAAGTACTCAAGAGCCCTATATGGCTGGTGGCTATCATATTGGTCAGTACAGATCAATTTAGAAAAAGCAACATCCTCAAAAGATAAACTATCAAAACCAATGAGAGGTTCAGAAGGCTGCTGCTTACATTATCAACAAATAAAATTAATTCATTAATTTTCTATACCATCAATAATGAACTAGAAAATATAATCAAATGCAGCATTTTACATAATGGCTTGAAAAACCCTATAAACTAAGAGTCAACAAAAATTAATCTAGATACTTTCAGAGGAAAGTTTAACACTGAATTTTAAAATATAAAAGAAGGAACTGAATAAATGGAGAGACCGTTCTTCCTAATTTAATCATTAAAGTCAATGGAACGCCAACCAAAATTTCAGCAGGAATTTTTGTTTTGAGAACTTAATAAACTTATTCAAAATTTAGACAACTGAAAAAAGGAACAGTGAATAATGGCATGTCCTAAAAAAGTCATTTGAAGTCTGATTGAGATGGTATCAGAATAGAAAAATAGAACACAATGGAACAGATAGGAGAGCTCACCAAACTTAATAGATGATTGCTGGCACTGTGAATCAATAGCAAATGTTTATTGCATAGCGTTAGGAAAACTGTCTTGCATATATGGGACAAAATAAAACTAGATCATTTTGCAATGCCATACACAAAATTGGACTCTGGATGGATTAAAGATCTAAGTGTTAAAGGTAAAAATATAAAGTGAATAGAAAACAATGAAGGAAAATAATTTTAGAATCTAGACTGGGGAAGGATTTCTAAAATAAATGCCCCAAAGTGAAAGCCACAAGTAAAAAAATTGACCAGTTTGATTATAACAAAATTAAAATCTTTGTTCAGATGAAAGGTAAAATGGACAAAGTGAACAGAGGCACAGCAGGTTGGGAAAGGGCATTTTTAATGTCCAAATTGATAACAGATCAATATCTAGATATACAATTGGAATTTTTGCAGATCAGGAAGCAGGAATACCAGTGAAAACACAGGCATAGGATAAGAACAGGCAGTACACAAATCAAAAACTCAAAAGGTTAAGAAATACACATCATGATTCATTAATATTTAGAAAAATGCTAATTAAAACAATAAAGAGATATCAATTTACACTCATCATATTGACAAAAATTAGACATCTGGATAATGCAAATTATTAGCAGGAAACTGGGAATGTAGCAGCCTTCATACATTGCTCTGGAGTTCTCAGTTAAATTAAGAATATTTTTACCCTATAACTGGACAGTCACATTCCTAGGTATATAAGCAAAAAACAGTCTCACTCAGTTTCATAAGGGACCATGTATGAGAATGTTTCTCTTAGCTTTATGGTAGTGGGGAGTTGGAAGCAATCTAGTTGTTCACTGCTTGGTTAAAGGATATATAAATAATTATGGTGGGTTCTTGCTTTGGAATACCGTGCAGCCACTAGAAGCAACTAACCAAATGTGCGTACAAACTGGCAAATACTAAGAAAATGGTCCTAAGTAAAAAGAAATCCTATAGGAGTTATGTAACACAGTGCGCTATATACATCAAAAGTACATGTTAATAAAATTAACAATGCATGCTTTATAAGAACACATGTAAATAAAAGAAGAGGCATCAAATGTATTAGCATGATTATCTGTGGGGAGGACAGGATGAGGGTTGGTCTACAGATGCAAGGGAATGTAAATACAAATGAAGAAAAAGGGGCCTCATACAGGCCAAGGTGATGGTGTGATGGTCCGGGATGTAGGATTGTTTCAACCCTCTTCACCTTGGGTCCAACTTACTTCACTGGCAGAAATAAAATCAGATTTACTCCATTAAAACTGTCTAGTAGTGGTTTCCCATGACGCTTCAGATCCAGACTCTAACCTAGGCTGTGAAGCCCATGTTTTTCATCCCAGTGCCTAGAACATTGATGGGAAAGTAGTAAGTGCTCTGTAAATATGTGTTGTAAATAAAAGTTGAGGGAACAACTAACTCTGTCTGGGTTCTTAGCGTGTTTATATGCCTTATTTCACTAGCTAGTGTGTAAACCAGGGAAAAGCTGGCAGCTACTTGTTTGCCTTTTTTGTGTCCCCAGAAAGTAGAGCTGCTCATACCAAATCTGTTAATGACTTTTTCAGCAATGCAATAGTGTGAGTAAAATGATGCAGTGCTACCACAACAGGTTCATTAAAAAAGTCTCAAACTTAAAAAACATCATTTGTGTTGAAAAACGTTGTATAATGATAACCACAATTATCTATACTTAAAGGTGTTTTCGAAAGCTTCTCTACTTGGCAACATGTTTTGCCCTCTGCTCTGTTAAAGCTCAAGAAGTACTTTGAATTACCAAATATGTTGGAAAGTATATAATTTCTTTAAAAATATTCTATAATTCTAAATTTTTTTTTTAACCAGATAAGTCTGGCTTTTCACCAGTCAGTCTAAATTAGATTTTACTGTATTTGGCAGTTTCTTAGTATTATATAAATCACTTTCTTATTAACATCTTCTCACCACTAATTAGTTAAGGGACTGTAACCACTGCACACATGTAACTCCCACTACCTTCATGAGGATTAAACATTCATACCTTAGGGCAAAATTGGCATTTAACAAGAGAAATTGTTTCATGTGAATTAACCTTGAGAACGGGAGATAAATAATCCAGGAGGTATGTGAGGATTCCCGAGTGTCATCACTGGGGATTCCATAATCATGGAATGGCCCAAATAGCAGTAGGGCGTATTGAGAAATTCAAACTACCTTGATTGATGCAGAATGGTGCACAGTCTATGCTATTTATATTAAATTCTTTAAGTGCAAAATATTTCAAGACTATCTGGTAATTAGAGTACATAGTTTGGTGGAACCAATATTGCAACAACAAGGGCAAAGCATATTCATACATGACAGAAACTGTTTAATTTCATGCATTTCAAACCATTTCAATTATATGGTGATGACTTGCATTCCTGGTTAATATTTGAAGAATCTCTGGGACTATGTTTTTAAAAAAAGCAGAATCTATTTGGTTAATTTTGTCAAAGGTTAGAAAGGGTTGGGTTTTGGATAGTTGCACATATTTTCAGTAGTACTATGTGCCAGGCGTCATGTTGGGAGTTGTGTAAAAGTAGTCCCTAACCACAAAGTGATGTTAGGAAACATGCAACTAGAAATGAAATGAGATGTATCATAACAGTGGTTTGAACAGAGAAATTCTGCCTATGAGGGAGTGGGGATGAAAGTTCAGAAAGACTTCAAAAAAGGTAATGTTTAAGCCAGGTTAAATGAAAGAAGTGAGGGATGGAGGCGGAGTGGAAATTCTAATTAGGAGAACAAGAAAAACAAAGTCATGGGGGTATAAAATATGAGAATATTGAGGGTGGGGTAGTGTGTTGGTGAGGCTGGAGCACAGATAGGAAGGATATAGGAGATGTATAAGGTTCTGAATTTGTCCTATAAGGAATAGAAAACCATTTTCAAAAAATCACATTAAGGTTTTTTAGTTTTGGGGAGTATGTGACCAACTAAGTAATAAGTATTCATGTTAGAAAATCTAGAAATGAGAGAAAGCTACATAAAAAACGTAATCATCCCTTGTACCAATGTTTAATAATAAAGACAGTACAGTAGACATTTGCTGTTTTGGGTCACCTAAAATCCATTTTCTATTGTTTGTAAAGGTTTTTACCCTCTCTGTGTAGTTCGTGTATCTCAGGAAAACTTGAGTTCTCCTATGATGCTAAGGATTGGGCAAGTGGTCCAGACTTCAGTTTAGCTCCATATACATGGCTGCAATTCTTGGTTCAGAGATGAGCATGTGACCTAAGTTGCTCTAATTAAATTGATGTTCAGGATTTTTGCTAATGGTTGGGAAGAACATTTCTTTTTCTCCTTGGATATGAATTAGGAAGCATGCAGTCCCAGAAACCACTGGTAGCCAGCTTGATACTACAAGGGGAGGAGGTAATGAGATAACAGTCAAAACAAGCAAACTGAAAAAAAAAAAAAGCAGCCAAGGAATAGAGAAAAGGAAAAGTGGACAAAAAATGGTCCTAGTCTTTACATTTGGATGCTCAGTGAAACCCCATTTGAAACAAACCCTACCTCTGGAGACTTTTCATAATGAAGACCAATAGTCCCTGTATGGTTTAAGCCAATTTGAATTATTATATAATATCTATGACTTGCATTGAAACATCCTACTTGGTAAGACAGTTAACATTGTGGAGTCCTTATGCCATAGACACTTATTGAACTGTTTCCTCAGTTATATCCTCCAGAGCTTCCCAGAGCTAATGAAGGTGGGGTTGCTGAATAAACACACCAGCTTCCTCAGCCCTTGAGTGTAGTAATTAAGAGGTGTGTTCTACACTGTCTCCTGGAGTTTCCCAGCAGGATTGAGCCCTAGTTGTCCACAATGGAAACCTGCTAAAAATGCATCTTTAATTGGCTTCCTACCTTTCTGTCTTACTCCCCACTCTCCTCCCAGTGCTCCCTGGTATCACCTTCTAAGTGAATAATTTGCACATAAATATTTGTCTCTGAGTCTGCTTCAGGGGACTGAACCTAAGACACACAGGTTAGATCTAAGATACCTGCTGGCTATCAAAGGGAAGATGTCAAGTAGGCGGTTGAGTATACATGGGTTTAGAGCTCAGAAGAGAGCTCATGGCTAGTGATAAAAATCTTGGAGTCAGTAGTCTTTACTGTATGGATGGTATTTAAAATCACGGCAATGAATAGGATCATGACATATTAGATGAACAAAAAGGAAGGCTGCTGTGGCTAAAGTACAGACAGAGGGAATAAGAGGAGAAGAGAGAAGGAGGTAGGGGCAAGGTTATGTGGCACCTTATAAGTTATGTAAGCCTTGAGCCTTTATCCTAAGGGGAAAAACCAATGGGGTTTAAGCCTTCTGTGGTCTGGGACTCATTCAGGGTTGCTATGAAAGTTGATGTCTGCCCATTGCAAATGTATGTTTCATTCTCTGAACCTCACAGTAAACACCACGGGGATATGAGAATTAGGCTTGTTCCCTCTTTCCACAATATACCATATTCAGGTGCTCATTTGACTTTCAAAATCCTTCTAACTAAAATGTGCATCTTTTCAGATATGCTCACAATCTCACACACCTGAACACATACTCCCAGTTAGTATCAGTCCTGAGAGAGTCTCAGCCAATGTACCACGCACCCCCTCAGACCCCCTCCATCAGCAACCAAAGCCAAAAACTTGTGCTTGGATCTTTCTTGCTATGAAGGTGGGGGAAACGGGGTGGATCTTTGTCCCCTGCAGCCCCCCTTGATCTTGGACTTCTAGCCTCTGGAACTGTGAGAAAATAAATTTCTACTATTTAAGCCACCCAGTCTGTGGTACTTTGTTATAGCAGCCCTAGCAAATTAATACACTAGGCAAACTGGGAATGTTTGTCACTCAAAGTAACTTGCCTAAGTCAAAATGTGATAGAGCCAGGATTTGAACCCTATGTTCATGCTCTTAACAATGTTGCTACATCAACCCTCTAGCCATAATAACAAATACATGATACCTAAGCACCAGGCACTTTTCTAAGCATTGTTCTGATATCAATATGTTAACTTCTCATTAATATTTTCATCTTACAGATCAGGAAACAACATATAGAGGGGTAAAGTATCTTGTCTAAGATCACACAGTTAGTAAGTAGTGGAGCCAGACTGTAAACTTCTTGTCAAATAAGCAGTCTGACTTCAGATTCTGTGCTGTACATCATTAATACATTAATTCAAAGTGTCATAACATTTCAGATGTTTAGGGACACACAGTGTTTCAGGGACAATCTGTCTCATGACAATTCAGAATCCAAAAACTTTAGTAACTTGAAAATGGCTTATAGGAACAGAACAGGAACTCATGGTTCAGTGTCCTGATTCCTGGTCTGGTTTTATTTGTTTGTTTAAACTTGATTGAGCTATAATTTACATGCAACAAAATGCATCTGCTAAAGTATATACTTTTTGGCTTTTGGAAGATGTATACAGCCATGAAACATAGCCATACTCAAGACACAGAACATTTCTATCACCACCAAGAGATTCTTTTGATCTTTTTGGAGTCCATCCTTCCTTCCAACCTCAGCATACACTATCATGATAAGGCTGTTATCAACATTTGTGTTGCAAGTTTTTATTTCTCTTAGGTAAATAGCTAGGAGTGGAATTGGTGGGTAATATGGTAGGTATTATATTTGGCTTTCTAAGAAATTGAAAATGGTTTTCTAAAGTGGTTGTACCATTTAATTTCCCATCGATGGTGTATAGGAGAGTTTCAGTTGCTCCACATCCTCTCCAACACTTGCTATTGTCTTTTTCACTTTAGCCATTCTGGTTGGTGTGAAGTAGATTCTTAGTTTGATTATAATTTTAATTCCCTGATGACTAATTATGTTAAGTATCTTCCTATTTGTTTATTTGCCACTCATATATCTTCTCTGATGAAGTATCTGTTCAAATATTTTGCCCTTTTAAAAACTCAATTATTTGACATCTTTTTATTGAGTTGTAAGAATTCCTTATATGTTCTGGATACAACTGCTTTATCAGAGATGCATTTACAAATAATTTCTTCCAACCTGTGGCTTGCTTTTTCATTTTCTTAACAATATATTTGAGGAGCAGAAGTTTTTAATTTTGAGAAAGTCCAATTTATCAATTTTTCTTTTATGGTTTGTACTTTCTCTGTATTATCTAAAAATCTGTGTAACCCAAGTCACACAGATTTCCTCTTATGATTTTTTCCCTAGAAGTTTTATGGTTGTAGATTTTCCTATGCTTGTGATCAATTTTGGGTTAATTTTGTATATTTTTGTAGATTTTTAAATATTTGTATATTTTGTATATTTTAGAATATTAGATGTTTACTTTGGGTACATGCTGTGTTATGCATATAATATATATTATTTTATTTAATCCTCACAATAATCCTATGTGATGGAGACTATTATTATTCCCATACTATTGATGAGGACATGGAAGCTTAGAGGGGCTAAGAAGCTTACCCAAGGTCATTACTCTAATTAGTGGAGGAACAAGGATTTAAATCCAGATATTTTTATTTTGGAGTCTGGCTTTTAGCTCACTAAATTATACCTGCAGTGTAACTTCATCTATGATATGGTGGGGCCCTTCTAGATGGGATTCCATACTCAGTTTTGACTGTTAATAATTACAATTACTTATTCTAAGATATAATGGAAAAAGACTTATACTAAAGCATCCTACTGTTATAGGTTCTTATTTAGGAGTTGGGATGGGGGAGACTTACCAAAGAATATACAAAGAATATTAAAAACATTTTTTAGCAGACAAAACAACTATATTTAGAATATTCCTGAGGAACCAGAAGAATAATATTTTTTCTATTTTTATAAGTGTTTAAACTTCTAATCTCATAATTGAATAATATCATAAAGTCAGTTGAAGAAAATTAATCTTGAAGATCAGTAGGTCTGTTTTATTACTTTCCAATCAAAGGCATACAACACTCGAAAGAATTGGATCAGAGAGAAGTCTGAGGAAAAGGATAGTATTTCTGGTTCTACCATTAGGTAGTTAAATAACTTGGACTTATTACCTGTATTGGTTTGCTAGGGCTACCATAACAAAGCACCACAGACTGGGTAGTTTAAACAACAGAAATTTATTTTCTCAGTTCCAGAAGCTGGAAATCTGTGATCAAGGTGTCAATAAGGTTGTTTCTTCTGAGGCCCCTCCTTTCTTGACTTGCAGATGGCTGTCTTCTTTCTGTGTCTTCACATTTTGTCTGTGTCCAGATTTCCTCTTCTTATAAGGGAACTAGTCCTATTGGATTAGGGTGTGCCCTAATGACATCATTTTAACTCAATTACCTCTTTAAAGACCCTGACTCCAAATACAGTCACATTTTGAGGAATTGTGGGTTAGGACTTCAACGTATGAGTTTTGTGGGGACAAAATTCAGCCCATAACATTATCTAACCTCTGAGCTTTAGTTTATTCATCTGTACAATGGGGATAGTGAATGAGATAAATAGTTCATAACCTTGAGTCTTAGTTGGAGGTAAAGAGGGTGTCCCTAAACCCTCCAAAACATTATACTACATTTTGTACTTGTATTTTTTCTGAGGAGGAAATTCTATAGTTTTAATTGGATTCTCAAAGGGGTACATGACCCCTCAAAAGATGAAGAGGCAATGAATTAGATAATGTTTATAGTACTTCTCAGCTCTTAAGTTGTAAGAACGTACCCTTTGAAAAGAAAAGACAAAGTTCTATTCTTTCACAGGACTAGCCAGGAAATTCCTCCCAATGCCTTTAATGAATACTTTCCATTGTAAATATAATTTTACTCCATTTTGGACTGACTCTAGAACAAATGTAGTCAAGAGAGGTCATATGGCACTTTTCTATTTTTTCATAGTTTTATGAGCAAAGTTTCCGTTTGGTCACCATTGGAATATTGAAACCTAATTCCTTTATCATTTTCCTTGGAGCTGAACATACTAGTCTGCACATAATTTTTGTTGCTCTTCTCTGGTCATTGTTCTCACCCTTTAGAAGGCTAACGTCTAGAGGAATTGTCATGTATGCATGCACCCCCCCCCCACAAATGGCACAACTTGAACAGAGGCAAAGTGAAGAGAATGCGACTTTGAACATAATAAGTGTTTATTAACATTTTTTTGAGTGAAAGATAAATGAATGACTTCAACCCCAGGGAGAATAGTTAAATTCAGTTAATAATTGAATAACTACTTTCATAGCCCGTAAATAACAAAACTGTACTAGTTAGATTTCTGATTATGAGAAATTACTCTGTTGATCATTTCAGGTAGAAAACATAAACCAAATCAAATAGAGAATGTACATGTGAAAGTGCATATAGTAGATCTGTGTGTGCATGTATTTACATATCACCTATTTAATATTTAGATCCACACCTGTGTGTGTGTGAGTGTGTAAAACAAAGAAAGAAAGATCAATACGAACTGCACGGCTTTCATTAGTGCAATTTGTGAAGTGAAACTGACTTGTTTATTTTCTCACCCTAGGTCTCCAGCAAGCTGGCTGGATTTTTTCCTTTACTGTAATCACATGTATCTGAATAACGTGTTAGAAAATGATGTACCACGCTGGCATTTTATGCCTCATGAGGATGCATTAGCTCACTGTGCTTGTCTGGGTGCATCTGTGTGTGGTGGTGAAGGTAGACATCACAGGCAAATAGAATGAAGAGAGAGCTGGTTCACAATTTTCACTTGCACCATTTCCACAGGGGATAAGTTTCTGTAACACACTTCTTTCTTTATACTTCCTAAGCATATTTTACCTTCTGTTGCAGAAAGAATATTTAATGTCAAAAAGCTTGGGATTCCACTCATGCTGGTGAGAAACTTGCATTTGTGTATGCTGTCGAGATTTCCAGTAGATTTCCCTCCCATTACACCTGTTTGGGATCTTTTAGTATTTTGGCACAGTTTATCTTTTTCAACATGTTTAACCTCCCCCCTCTATCATAAACATTCTCTCGTGCATTTGGGGTTAGAGGACTAATGAGAAATATGCTTTGGACACTGTGGTCTATTTTATTTGGGGATCATTAATGTCCAGAGAAAACTTAAGCTTTCAAGGGTTCTGCTGAAAGATGGCCTCCCTGTCAGGACTACATCACAAGGCACTCAATTTATCAGCCTTCCACTGGGGTGACCCGGCTCGGATTTGAACCTCTGGCTCCAGGGAGTCTAGGTTGAACAACAGGGATGTGGAGGCCACTCAGCCACTGCCTCCAGCCAAAAAAGATTAGTGTCATCAAAAATAGATTAGTAAGTCAGTTAAAAAATTAAAGTAACCCCTTTGTTCTAAAATATTTGTCAATGTAAGCAAAAAATTAGCTTTCATTTCAGATTAATTACTGAGTAAATTAGGATTTTGGGCAAGAACATTTTAGATTTTTTTCCCTTTAACTGTGGAAATGGAGAAATGTATAATATTTATAATAACTCTATCTAAAGACTCAAGCATTTATACAAAAGCCTGACAGAGCTTACTAGAGCTCCTGCCTGTAAACTTTTTGTCATTGAAGAATTTCTGAAATGTGGACTCTGCCCTTACTCTTATGGAAAGAAAAATGTTTCAAAAAAAAGAAATGAAAAGTGGACCTTTGGCTTCTTTGGATTCTGACTTCCAGAGCCACGTGACTTCAACCCAGCAAGCTTCATCTCCACAAATGGATTAGGGCCCCATCTCCATAAAAGGATAATGATAAATCTGTGCATTTTATCAGCACAGCCTCAGTGTCATACAAGGGGAGAAGTGGAGAGCCTACTCTCTCTTTTCAGGGAAAATCTTGGAAATTAATAAAGCCACTGCTCCCAACAGGGGCTGTGCCTGGCTTGGGCAAACAGAAAGGCAGCACACTGCCCAGCTGCCCTCCTTTGAAAAGAGAAATTTCGTCAGTCAGCATTCATTCATTCCAGTATTTACTCATGATCTATTATGTGCCAGGCATTGTGCAAAGAGTTGAAATCATAATGGTGATCAACAACAGAATAATAACTTTACAGTGAAGAAACCTAGCAGACCACCTTAACCAAATGATCACAGTTAATATCAACAGTAATAAGACATATCAACATTATGTGCCCCCTGGGGGGATGCACTGACAAGGTGTAACATCACTGCTGTCCTATTGTTGCCAAAAATGTTACTACAACATAATCATGAGAAACCACCAGACAAATCCAAATGTAGGGAATATTGAAGACTAGTACCCTTCAAAAGTGTCAAAGTCTCAAGAGACAAGGAAAGACTGAGGAGCCATCACAGACTGAAGGAGACTAAAGGCACAAGTCAACCAAATACAATGTGGGATCCCGAATTGGATCCTGAGCCAGAAGAAGGACATACTGGAGGAAAACTGGAAATTCAAGTAAGGTTGATGGTTCAATTAAGAGTATTATTTATCAGTTTTAATTTCTTAGTTCTGATAATTGTACGATGGTCATATAAGATGTTAACATTAGGGCAAACTAGAGGAAGAAGTTACAAAAATTCTCTGTACTATTTTGCAATTTTTCTGGAAGTCTAAAGTTATTTCACAATCAAAACAATTAAAACCAAACTTAAGCAAACTGAAACAGATGCTGTCCCTGCCCTCTTGGAGTTTGCCCTCTAATAGGGAAGATGTTCAATCAAATAATTACACAAGTGAATATGTAATTACAAATATAGATAAGTGCTTTTAAGGAAAGAAACCCCACAAGAGTATAATTACAGTAATCATTAAGAGCAGACATTTATTTAGTGCATACAGTCATCCCTCAATATCCATGGGGGATTAGTTCTAGGACCCCACCCCATACCAAGATCCATGAATGCCCAAGTCCCTATTATAAAAGGACATAGTGTTTGCATATAACCTGTGCGTATCCTCCCATGTCTGTTAAATCATCTCTGGATTACTTATGTAAATGTTATATTAATTGTTATATTAATTGTTTTTTATTTGTATTATTTTTATTGTTGTATTGTTATTTTTTATTGCTTTTTAAAAATATTTTTGATCTTCGATTGGTTGAATCCGAGGATGTGGAACCCATGGATACACAGAGTCCACTGTACTACATGCCAGAAATGGTTTTAAGTATTCTTTCCTTTTTCTTTACTGAGGTATAATTGATATAATAAAAATGGTGTATATTTACAGCCTACAATGTGATGTTTTGCTATACATATACATTGTGAAATGATTATCACAATCAAGCTAATTAACATATCCATCACCTCATATAGTTATCATTTTTTTGTGTGTGATAGGAACATTTAAGATCTACTCTCTTAGAAATTCTCAAGTATACAATATATTATTATTAATGATAGTCACCACACTGTACAATAGATCTCCAGGACTTACTCATCCTGTCTAAATGAAACTTTGCACCCTTTGACCAAATATCCCCACTGTTTTACGTACTCTACATATATTATTCATTTAGTTCTCACCTTTATATTTACGGCTATTATCTCTGTGCTGATAAGTCCTCAGTCAATCCAATATTTTTCTTGAATTTTTTCACCTGTACATTCAGTCATTCGTATCTACATGCATAAGCCAAGAACACTTCAAACTTACCACGTCCAAGGCAAACCATTATCTCCTCTCTGAACCCTGCTCCTCTTCCTCCCTAAGACCTCAAATGACATCTCTGTTCACTCAATCACTTGAGTTAGAAACAGCTCCCTAATTGGTTTTCCTTCATTTAATTATGCCCCTGAGAAAATTATCCTGCAGATGGAAAACTCTTTCTAAAAGGTAAATCTGATTGTCGTTTGTTTCTTTCACTTCTGCAGATTTCCATTACCTATGGGATATATCTTAAGCTCTCTGTATGCAAAAAATGTCCTCCATTATCCAACCTTTGTGCACACCGCCCAGCCTCTCCCTCTTCATGCCTCCTTGACAACCATCTATCGTTCTCAGAAGCAGGCATTTGGGGCAGGTAGCGATGCCCTTCCGGTATCCACGTTGCATGTTTGGCTCAAGCCTCCTCACACCTTGAAGGCAATTCTCTCAGGCTTCAGACCAGTCCCTTAATTTTGTGCACATCAAAGTCATTTTCAGTACAGTATATGTATGTGTCACAATTACACTGTAAATAATTTAATTGCTTTGTTTACTGGCATTTCCACATGTGCATCTCTGGTATAACTTTTCCAAACTATGTGGCCACCTCCACTCATGGTCTGGATGCTACTAAGAGGTTTTTATCCTTTTTTTTTAAAAAATATATTTGTGTATGCCTGATTGGCCCCATTGCCCTGCAAGATTCTGGTTTCTATATATGCACCATAAATAGCTTAATAGAAAACGAGAACGAACCACCACCACGGAGTTTCCCCAACGACATAGTCTGGTTAATAAAACCACATCTCGTTTTTGAGATTCCCACCTGCTTGTGTCTGAATTACAATCTGACCTTAAAATATTCACACACGAGATGGGGACAATGGTGCTTCTGTGAGCACAGCCCCAAGAATCCAGACCTGTTTCATCATTGATAGCCAAGCCGTGTTTAGTAAGAATTTCACGACTTTCATCTTGGTAGGAAACTTTTGCAGCTGTCTGCTTTCCTACACTGCCTGCTGTCTCTAAATAAAGCAGTGGCAGTGAAGGGGGTGACTCTGAGTCATAAACACTCTATCATTATAACATGACAAATTTGTCCAAAGGAAACATTTTTATGTCCTGATTATTTTATCATTAGTTTAAGAAGGTTCGTGGAGCTCCCAGGAAAGCCATGAGGAAGGATGATGCACATACACGTCGACGCGACGGGTAATGCCTCCCAGACAGTGAACATACTGAGACAAACAAGGGATCCCCAGAGTGCTTCTCTGCTACAGGAGTTATTTCATACTGGATCAATTATGCAAATGGAGATATGAAGATAGCTCCCTCTTTTAGCAAGGCGTGATTACTCCTGCGCTCACAATTCCAACGCAGCCTCACCGGAAATACCAGTCACATTCTGAACCACCTGGTTCCATCTGGAAAATGTGTTTTCTTAATTGGGGGAGAGGGTAAGGATTTAAAAAAAAAATTCTACAGCATTACTATTCATTTACATTTAACATGATAAAATGTTTGCCATTAAGTGATCTGAGTAGAGACATTTACATACGTGTGAGTTTGATTTCTCAATAAAAACTATAGAGGATAAGGAGTATTTTTTAAAAAGTTTAACAATCTTAACACTTAGTTTATCGTTTCAGAGACTTGAAAGCTGGGCTAACATGACAGGTTCATCCTTTCAGGTAGTCTTTAAGAAACCAATATACAGAAAATGTTTCAAATTCCAAACAGTAATTTACATGGGCTAAGAAAATTAACAAGGGCAGGCAATCCGAAATAATGAGATCAAAGGTAGAGAATAACTGGATAAATGATATCTGCTTAGAAAATTATTGGACAATAATTATTATGACTAGAAATGCAAATCATTCCCCTCTCCTTTATGTTCTGTGTCCGATGCTCATATTCCCCCACGAGCTACCTTGTCTGCCTGTGTTCACATCCTCCCTTCTTCATGGAATTCTTGTCTTGGGGAGAAAACATTTTATTTTCAGCATACTACCCAGCTGGTCACTTCTGTGCTCTTTTCTGGGCAACCATCTCAAACCAAGGGAAATTAGGTAGATGCATTCTCACATTGGGAAATTGTAGAGCAATCTGTAAAACTCCAAGGTACTGATTTGACAGAGTTCTGATGGTTTTTCATAGATAGGACGTATCTGTTGAGACATTTTTAAAACAGTAATCATGGCTCACGGCAGGGACCTACGGTGGAGTGGTCCAAATGACCCTCTTTTATTCTGCTTCCGTGTAATCCAGTGGCTCAGAGAAATTGGGAGCATTTGCACACTTGAATAATCTTGTAAGAACTTCATTTTAAAAACGACATACCCACACACAAATTGACAAGTCACAGATATAAATCTAAACTAGTTGAAAGTACTTTTGTTTCAAGGCACATAAATCTTTCTAAGTCCATCAATTAATTTTATACAGTTTTAATTACAGCTTCTAACCTCTGCAATTATTACAAGTCTGGATGTTTCTCCTATGTCAACAGACGCTGATGAGAAATATGCAAGATGTGAGCAACTTTTGCTGAGCTGCATAGAGAGCACTTGCCCCTTTAAGACATTTATGTTCAATATTTTCAAATTAGTCCCAGTTTTCTGCCTCAGTTTTCTTTTATAAAAGCTGGGAATTCTGGAGCTTCTTGCCTCACAGGCACATGAAAATTATTTTAGGTTTACAGGCTTTCTGAAGATTAAAAGGCAAAAAACGCTCTTTATGTAAGTGCTAACTATTGCCTTTAGAACTAACCTATATTTTATCAAATATAATGGAGTCAATTATTTTAAAATGTAGACTAAAACTTGTCTACGGCTGACTAAAATGAAAGGAATTCAAATATAAACCTTTTAGGTGTGTGTGTTTTATAGAGCTCCTAAAACACATGCCATCTAAAATCACAATAGTAGAATTTTCCTGAAAGTTCCTGCTAAACGTGAAAGTCACTTATACGGGAAGAATTTGTATTGCATTTGTGAAAGCAAAATTACAATAGCTGACAAAACATGAAAGTTTTATCATGGTGGATTAGAACGTCGCAAGGAACTCAAAGGAATTTATCGTTGTTCAACATTTCAGCTAACATTCTTGTAACATCTCTTCTGGGAGTAGATTTGTCTCCTCACTCTGTAGGAAGCCCATACACATAAAAAGGTTAGATTAGAGACACATAGTAAATAATATAACAAACAATTCCTATCATGTTCGACTCCACTCAGCATAGAGCAGGCAGGCAAGCAAATATGTAATGTTCAGATCCTTGCTCTGCTGGCTGGTTTGTCACCCGCACGGCGGGACAGCTCCCCAGTGTGTCACAAAATTCAGCCTTGGATGAGGCACTACCTTTCCATATTGTAGAGGACTGATGCCACTTTCTCCCTCATCACACATAAATAATGTTTGCAAATTTCCTCTGTCCTCTAAGCTGAGGGTTTGACTTTAGGAAGTGGCATTAGGCGGAGAGAAAAGATTAAAAACGTTAAAAATATTTGGATAAGTGCTTTTCTTTGTTTTTACCTGGTTAAGTCCTTTTGTTTTTTTATGGCACAAGGTGAATGTCATTTCTACTTTTTTTCGCCAATTCCTTTTCCTCCCCCAGGTGTCTTCCTATAACTCCCATGCCTATTCCTTTGAGAATACTTACCCTATTGGGGGAGAATTAAAATTTCCAGATTGTTTGTCTGCCACTAGACTCGAGATTTTTAATCTCTTTGTCTCATAGATCTTGTCTTAGTTTGAGTTCTCCCAGAAACAGACCCTGAGACAAGGATTCCAGGGGGAGCAGTTTACTTGGGAGCTGGTCTCTGGAAACATGAACGGGAGAGAGAGAGGAAGGTAGGCAAGGAAGAGAAGGCAGACAGCAAAGGATACATTATTAAGCAGTTACCGCTATGGGTAACTGGAGCTTAATCCTGCTGGGGAACTCTTGGAGTCCAAGTTGTCTCACCAGATGTGCTGACGGAGGTAGACTACACTCTAATGCCATCTGTTATTGGTTAATAATAATTGCCTCTGGGGAGAGGGACGTGAATTCTCACTTCCTGCCTGCCTCATGCAGGGCAGAGGGGTAAGATCACAGCGGGTGTGAGGGAGAAGAGGAACCCAGATCAATTTGAGAAACTAATTGAAAGGTGTAGGATCTCTACCCACTCTTCCATTCCCAATGTATATTTATAGAAAGAAAGGTAGATGGAAATAGAAATTATTTCCAAGTAATTTTCAGAAGAGTTACAAAACTCTTGAAATGCAATTATGGATGCCAGATTAAGAACACTTGCAATAGACTGGAAGCATCTTGAGGGTAAGGTGTACTTGAGCATTGTTATATTAGTTCTTGGTATCATTTCTGGCTCAAAATAGGTTCTCAGGAAACATTTCTTCAATAAATAAGTGAATAAATAGAAAAGGTGCAGAAGACGTTATACTCAAATTATTTGTGTACAGAAGATTTAAAATTAATTAGAGTTATCAATCGTGATGGAGATGATCTTGGTTTTTTAAAACACAGATGATTGAGGCAGGCTTTGATTTATTCTAAGGCACGCATAGATCTCGGAGCTGAAAAGTAGTTTGTCTTTCCGTTGTAAAAAAGGTTATGGACTTAGCAGCTTAGTGAATGATGAAAAGAAAGAAAAGAAAAGCAGAGAATATCAACTGATGTTCCCTGTCCCAAATTTTTGGGAGCTGGTTTTCAGAGTTGGTTTTTGGTCTTTGTAATCAAGAACTCTGATAAGGTGTTATTGAGAGAGTATTTCCTAAGGAAGGGTTTTAAGAGGGGGAATGAAGAAAAGGACATAAGAACAATGGGTTCTGCAGGCCTGGAAATAAGAATTCTCATCAAAGAGTTGACATGTACAGAAAGACAGTCTTGGGGACACACTTGCCCTTTCTAGAAACCAAGAAGATTGAGTACACTGAGAGCTACCAAGTAAGACACTTTATGCTTCCTCCGTGTTTTAGCTTCATCAGAAGTGGATTAGTACAGTGTTTTTCAAACTTTAGAGTATATCAGAATTTCCTGGAGAGCATGTTAAAAAAAAGATTGCTAGGCCCCATCCTGGAGATTCTAATTCACGAGGTTAGGGTGGGACCTGAACATTTGCTTTTCCTACAAGTTCTCAGGTAATGCAGTTTGAGAACCACTGTGTTAGTAGATCCAGAAGCCCAGAGTCAAGCCAACAAAAGGATCCAACAAACTAGAAAGAGTAGAAGAACCCTGGAAGAATCTGGCTGGAGTTGATCTGGGTTGGAATGCTGGCTCTTTTACTTACTGCAGATTAGATGACCTTGGACAAGTTATCTGACCTCTATGCGCCACAGTTTCCTCATCTATAAAATTAGATAATGCATGTATAGATGCTCCCCAACATCATTCTGAAGAGCAGCTAAATCTGAACTCACCAAGATTCCTGTTAAAATGCACGTTCATGGGCACATCCATTCCAGACCTCCTGAATCAGAATATTTTAGGTCATTCTGATACTCGGCCACATTTAGGGACTCCTGGTACATATCTTTTCTTAAGTGAAGCATAAGAGCATAATTTAGCTTTTCCTGATGACTCAGGCTCATCCTAATGACCATCAATTACTGCGTAGTGGTTTCATTGCTTTGTCTTATTGCTGCTCTCACATCTGCAGCTTTGTCCTTGTCCCTGTGGCATCCCCATCCCCCACTTCTAATTTGCACTGACTAATGTGCTGTGCTATGATTAATCGGATTGCTAGCATTGTCAGGGTTGGAGGTAAAATCTGAGCCAGGAAGCTCTGCCTGGTGCCTGAGAAGAGTCTCTGTAACCCAACGGCTAAGGGACAGGGCTGAGGCTTTCTATTCTGTAGGTGTGTTGGTGGATAGGCGATGTTGTCAGAAGCCTGCCCTCCAGAAGCACAGGAAGTTACTGGACTGATTTTGCCTTCTCACAAGGCTGTGAACCATCTTCAGTTCATTCGAATAGCATACTCTTCCAGATCTGCTTAAAAAATCGTCAAGCCTCTCCTTAGGTGTACAGGTTACTGTCAGAGTTTTAATCAATCAGTACAAATAACACCATCACAAATTTATTTTCATCTCTTATTCCTGGTTCCCATTAAAGATGTATTACATTTAAAGATAATTTTTAATATTAATATAATTTTAAATATTTTAATATTAAAATCTAATGATGGTCACATATTTGTTTTCCATTTGGAGATTGATTTCTAGATATTGAGGCTCATTTGAGGGGGACACCTAAATTTTTTTAGATCTTTTAAATTCAAGGGCTTTGATGTCCTGTGTTTAGAAAGGCCTGAACTAAAGCTTTCCTTTCTGTCACAGAGTGAAACATTGACCTCAGCCACAGTAAACTGAGTAAAGGAGCAAACCCAGAGGATCCATTTTAAACTCTATTTCCCGTGGTTTTATATAAAATTCAAATTTTAAAATTTCTTCTCGAAATTCTAAAAAGCTGTAACAATATTTACTTTGCATATGTTCTTTGTTCCCACAGCAAAATTATATTCTTGGTAATTTTACAAGAGCAACTACAGACCCCATGAACCAACGATGACGGTGTTTTGTCTTTTGCAATGCGCTACTAATTATTACTCTCAGACAAAATGGTTCAGAAATAGACTTAGGTTCCTAGGCTGGGGGGAAGAAAAGAAATGCATTATGAAAATTATGTATTTGCCCTCTGGGGACCCCACCCCCTTTATGAAAATTCTTGCCAATCAATCCGCAGAACAGAATCTGATTCAATTCTGGGGCAAACATTTGCCTGCTGTTGAAGCTCACGGAAAGAAAGATGCTTCATGTTCTGGTGCCAAAAAGGGAGGTGGAAGAAAATGGGGAGTTCAATCTAGGGGGCAAATAAAGAAATATGTACATGTATACTTATGCATTCTGTATTTTGGCTCTACTTGCTTCAAAGATTATTTATTTTTCTTTTTTCCTTTCATTTAAAAAAAATACCTTCCAGCTGCTTAACATGTTTTTCAAAGTAGAAGCTGGAAGGCATAATAAAAAGCAAGCAGGGATATGCTTTTTGAATAGAGTGAAATAATTAATGTAAGAATGCTTCCGTTTGGGCATTTTTTTTTTATGAAGTGAAATATATTATTTTTGCTTTTAAAATGGAGGTAATTTGTTACACAAAAGTGGTGTTTTCTTTAATCTGAAAATAATACTAATTATAACACTATTTGGGAGCTGGAGTTTTGAAGCCTAAAATTCCTTTTGTAGTTTGAAATTACTTAGCTGCCATAACTAAACTGGCTCCGCTCCCTGGATATTGTCATTTCTTTCGGTATTGTCCCTTTTCTTTTACTCTGGCTACTCTCCTCCCTAGGTTTTCTATGGAATGCCTCCTAGCTCCCCAGGCTTCAGGCTACTGGTATTTATTCTCTTTAATTTAATTTATTCCCTTTGCAGTCAGGTACTGCTCTTTAAGCCATCCACGCTATTTCATTGTTTAGCAGGAAGGGTTTGTATGGTGGGATATAACAAATGATATATTCTTTGGAGAACTTCTGGTCAGAGGGTTGGTGCCTGTTTAACCCGGGGGGTGGGGAGAAGGGAGCATTTCCCTCTTCTCTCTGGAGACTTCTAGGCCCTCCAGGTGGAAGCCCATTCCTATTTCTTGAGGACAAAGGGCATTTGATTAACTTCCTGGGTAATCTCCTGTGGGCATCACTGTGGTCCCTAATTTGTTGATAAATTGCTTTCTGACATTTCTTTCAAAATCACAAGAAAGCAGTGGCTTTGATTTCAGGCAAAACTGCTGCCTCCAGGACCTGGAATTTGTCCAAATCTTAGAAAGGCCCTGGAGGGAGGCCATACTTCTGTATGGACTTGAGGTGTTCTTTGAGAGGAACAGTAACAGCCCTCAATTGGACACAGATTTCTACTCTGTATAAACAATAGGTTTCTGATTGTTAGTTCTCACCTTCATTTGGGGTCATTTTTGAGGATTGGATGAAAAGTACACACATGGACATATGCCCAAAAGTTTGTAGATTTTCAAGGGATTCAGGGACATCTCCACTGCCCAGGGCCAAAGGTTTCTTGGTCAAGAAGTCCTGTTTCCTGTTCCAGGAAGACCTACCTAGTCTGGGTCTCTGCATTCTCTTCTAGCTTCCTTTTGTACCATGCCCCTCTCCACCCACAATACCTCTTGATTTCCCTATAGCATTCCAAGATTGTTCTGCATCACAGCCTTGTTCTGCTCTATCTATTCTGCACTTGTTATGCACTAGCTATTTGTATTTTCTACAATGCTTTTTCCCCAGAATGGCTCTATATTATCCTTTGGGTGTCAGTCCAGTTACCACTTCTTGAGGGAGGCCTTCCTTGACGACTCTAATACAAAGTGATGATACCCATTTCCAACCTTTGTCACACCCTCTGTTTTATTGTGCTTAGAACATGATTTCTATATTAAATTACCTTGCTGATGTGTTTGTTACTGCCAGTGTGTCACCTATCACTATGTAAACTCCATGAGAATTTCTGTATCCCCAGCCCTGATAACAGTGACCAACACTTAGTAAGCACTGAATATATACGGTTACTGAATCAGTTAAAATATGGAGTTGAGGAAGTATCACAAATATTATGTTTTCATCCTTATCGTTCTATTCTGCTTACAAATCAAAGAAAAACTTAAAATGAGTTTTTCCTAGGACAGGGTTTCTCACCCTCAGCACTATTGACATTTTGGGCTGGATAACTCTTTTTTGCAAGGGCTGTCCTTTGCGTGGTAGGACATTAAACAGCCACCCTAGCCTCCACCCACTAGATGCCAGTAACACTTTTCCAGTTGTTTCAACAAAAAATGTCTCCAGACATCACCAAATGTCCCCCAGGAGGCAAAATTAACCTTGGTTGAGAACCACTGGATTAGAATAATGAGTGGTCACTTCAGTCCTGCAGATGTCTGGATTCCTGTGCTTAGATTTGCATTGCTTGGACCAGACAGAAGACTGATGTCTAAAACACGCCTGAGGAATGTAAAAACTAAGAGTCTGGGCAAAGGAGCCTGTGATATTGGAGTAGAGGTTTGTGGTTTGAGAAGTAACACTACTCGTAGATGTAATCAGAACAAAAGAAGGGTGAATATTTCCTTTGGAACTAATTTGGGCTGTATGCATGAGGGAGCTGCCATGGGTTCCCCAGAAGGGCAAAGGGACTTCAGTAGAAGAAAACTGGGGGATGAATTTTGGAAGTCTCAGCCCTGGAGAAAGTGTCAAAAGTGACCAACTGGTATTGAGGGCCATTCACCCATGTCAAGTGAGCTTCAGCAGAGAAATGCCTACTGACTGGGTCTTTTGGAAAGAACTCACAAGAATATTTGTAAGAGAAAGGGTCAGCTTTCAACCCCTGGCAATCCCAGAGAGCACTCACACTGGGTTCTCACAAGAGTACCCATCACGTGAGAGCGTCTCTGTGTGCTTTCTCTCTCCTTCCCTGCCCTACCCTAATTCTGCCGCAGTCTGAATTTGAGGTTAGCAAACTGGGTTAGGACAGGTAGAAGTTCAAGGCAGGGAAATAAGGAAGTGGACCACACCCATTCCCCACCTGCAGGCTTACCTTCTGCCACAAGAACAGACTGGAGAAGTAGCTTCAACTTTAAATCAACTATTATGTGACTGTTACATGGAAATGGACATTTAAGTTATTAGACTTAATAATTTGTATGGCCTAATACTCATCAGAAAAACCTTCAACTATCTGAGCATTCATCTAGGGAAGCTTCTGCCCACTGGTTAAATTTGAGGAGACAGTAGGACACAAAAATAAAGTTGTCTTATGAATAAATCTCGTGAGTTGTGCTTGTTGATTGTGTCCATTTCTAGGTTGGTCTCTAGGTTTCCACTGTGTACATATAATAGACAATAAATATTTATATCATTAAATACTTTAGAAAGAATCTGTCCAAACTTCTGTATATTTGTGGGCTTCTGTATATTTCTGCCCTCTGACCAGGGAGATGAATTTTTTGTCACATTCAAGTCACCAAAGGACAGAATGACGAGCAGCTTCAACATTCTTTTAAACTCTTACTAATAATTTTCCATTGGTTTGATTAGATTATAAGCTTTTCTACTCAAGATCAGGGCACAATACTCATCTTGAAAATACATTTCACTTTCTTTTCTTCCATATGTTTGGTCATTCCCTCTATCAATCACTTCCAATTGGCAACCCTGACACTGTGCAGCAATTTACACAGCTCAACTCAGCTTTGGCTTCCCACCATGGCTTGTAAGGTAAAACACTGTAATCATTAGGTCCTGCTCTAAACTGGCAGGATGTGACAGAGAATCTACGATCCGGGATAAGGCCAGTGTCAACTAACTGTGACATTCCATCAAATATAGCATCCTTAATGTCATGGAGAGTTACTCTCTGCATGGGTGATAAAGTATGGGTACGCTGACAGGCTCTTGCTTAACTGTACTCATTGGCCTTGGTATGTTCATGCCAATTCATTGTTTTATAACAGATTGGCTCACACTGAGAATGAGGATTCAATTTGAGATTTTATTGTTAACCTTTAAGGTCCTTGGAGGCGTTGTTGGGCTCTTCTGCCGACAGGAGCTAACTGAAGTTTATGCTCCCATTTGTACGTGTCTATCAACCATGATTTTTACCTTGACACATCCACATCAGTCTTTCCACTCCTTTCCACAATGCTTAACATAAAAATTACTTATTTTCAGATTTGAATAAAATTTGGCCACTGGTATCTCATACTTGCTATGCTTTCCAGTGGAATTCATTTTTGGATGTCAACTTATGTGACTTTCTCTTCCTGCTCGATGACATTTTTCCTACTTCCTATTGTGACCTGAATCTGAACAGAAGCAGAGCAAGGTCTCATGAAGGGTGACTTAGAATACCACTCCCAAGCCAATCATAGAAATAGCTGCCAAATTTCGTTTTTAGCATTCAAACCTACCAGTTCTGAGGTCCTTCGACTTTGTTAAAATAAATGATTTCCACAAGTTTGAAATGAATCTCAGGAGAAAAGCATAAGAAGAAATAGGATATACTTGACTTGAGCGAACATTATGAGCTATTGAGCATTGGACTTCACCAGACTGTACTGAGAAGTGAAGTATTTATTTTAGACCCAGAATTTATTTTGCAACTTATTAGACAACTATGGCATCAAGGCACCTCAGGAATGATGACAACTATTCTAGCCATATCCCAGAAACTCTGTAAAAGCAAATTGGATAATATATGCAAAGCACTCTCAGCTTTTTGATCGAATGTTTTCTTGTTATTTTTAAGTACTATAATGGGTACATGAGGTTCATTGGATTATTTCATTTTGCTCTATTTATACTCTTTTTAAGGCAAGTGAATGGGCAAGAAAAGAGTACATTTTCGTATAAATGAGTGTACTCATAAATAATGATCTTGGTTGTGTAAAAACCCCTTCTAGTCAGAGTTTTTGGAAAAATAAATACAAATATTTCTAGTTTTTAAGTGTACAGCCTATATTTCTTAAGGCTTGGGCTGTTATCCAGGACAGCATCAGGTATGCAAAGAGGTCTATTGTATTCCATATTGGCAAAAAGCTTACCAAAGCAAAGATAAAAGAGTGATGGCATGTAGCCAGTTCTGTCAATTCCCTAGCTTATTTCTCTGCTCCTCCCTGGAATCCAAGCATTTCCCCCCTTTCATTTGTATAAAGAACAAAGCAATCTGCCTCTATGAGGAGTTTAATTTTTTTTCTAGAATTGTTTGCTATAATAGGCAATGTCAATGACCATGATAGCCCACCATGCTCAGACTCTAAATGCCACTTTTTGTCAGAAGGCTAAATTTCATTATGGACAACCAAGAAGTTTAAGTATGTGAAATGTCAGGAACATCATAACAATACGTACACGAGTCTGGTATTGTGATTAGTTTTGGGGAGTCTTTCTATACGACCAGGCTTCTAATAAGTGGAATTATTTGTTGCTTAGCAGAAAGCATACAATGCTTTGAGCAACATAACTAGTTGGAAGATCTAGAACACCTCATAGCAGAGCAGGAGATTTTATTTTTTGGGACATCTCTAACAATATTATGAAATGTGTCCGATGTCTTCCATTTCTTTCTCCACATCCTCTCTTCGCACTTCTCCATCTGCTCTGGGAGACTGACATTTTGGCTTCTAGCTGGGTTCAGTGAATGGGTAGCCCTTTAAGGAGCTTAATGAAAATGAGAAGAGTGAGGTCATATATTTATTTCATGGTTTCCTCCCTGTGAATCATCTTGAGCTGGCAATGTACCTTCTTAGAAGGATTGCTTCTTTCAAGGCAGTTGATTCTGTGCAATTCTCTCCTTCCACTTTCTGGTAGCCACTTTTTCTCCCTGTTTCTTCAGGACTAGGGTGGTACTAGCTCAGACGCTACTAGCCCCAGTTGTGGTTCTTCTACATATACACCTTTGAAAATTCCCTTTGTTAATAAACTTGTCCTAAATTATCCTATTTTGAGTTTCCCATTTGGTTCCTATTTTTACATGTTTACAGATATATGGGGCAAAAGAAAATTGGAATGATGTTAAACATATATCAGAGAAGTCAGGAATAATGTGTTTGAAAGTGAACCTAATTCAAGGGCAACTAATGAACAGGAGTGAGGAGTAAGGTCCAAGTACAATTTTATCAATAGATCAAAGAAAATAAAATTTCCAGAAAAGATAATGAGTATCTTCAAATATCTGAGGAGCTATTATGTGGAGAATGGATCAAGGAATGAGTATTTTACTATAAAACCTATTCAAGTGGTGGTTAGGGTGATTACATTTTGAGACAGGAAAGAATAAATTTTTGCATTTGGAGAGATGTTGGACTGCATATCTTTAAGGTTATTTTCAACTGTAAGATTCTGTGTTGCCGTAATCTCAATGTAACCCAGATAAAACATAGGGCTTCTTATGGCCCAGTTTGGGGCCACATTGAAAGAAATGGAGACCATAAATTGCAGTGCAAGTGAAAAGTAACTCTAGTTTTTTTAATTGCCTGGACACCATTAAAAGAGATTTAATTAATTATCTGTAGCAAAGACTTCTTAAATTTTCCTTCCTCCATTTCTTTGGTTTTTATATCTCTCTCTTAAAGCTGCTCCTGTTAACTCTCTTTTTGTCTAATCCTCAACTTTTCCCATCCATATTCTCCTAGCTACCACACCTAATGAGGCATTTTCTTCCTATTTCCTTACCCAACTTTTGTTCTGCATTTTTTCTCTACCAAGAGATAATTCCTTATACTTTCTTCCTGACTTTCTGTTCACTGACTACCCATAGCTACACAATAAGGATAGACATAGTAGTGGAAAGTGCTGGTTAGTCATGTCTAGGTGGTGAGGAAGAGGGTGGCGGTATCAGATAGAGGGAAAGGAAAGACAGTTTGATTCATTAATAATTTTTGTCCCCTGCACGTTATCATCTCAAGCAAGTAAGCTACCTAGAACATAAACATAGTACTTTTAGTACATCGTGCTTATGTAGGAATTTGTTTAGGCAGATTTTTGAATGCAAGAAAACTATTGTTATAACTGGAATTTGAAGCTCCTAATTATAAAGCTTTAGGTTGATCATCATTTGGTTGAATTGCAATGGCAACTTTTCATGCATTTAAGTACTACCATTTTATTTACTGCCCATCACGCACCACTTTGGACAAATTACCTGAGTTTTCTTATGCCTGAACTTCCCTATCTAAATAATGGTGACAATATCAATAGTATATACATCATGGGGGATTCTGTGAGGTTTAAAGTATATATCTCTATATGGCCCTTAGCATAGTGTATGGCCCATAGTGATGACTCCTCAAGGGTCACCATTATTATTGCTATTACTATTATAATTTTTATTATAATAAGTATTACTATAACTATAAAGATCTATATTAATAGATATTAAATTTTAGCTTGAAATTTTTGAGATTAATATAAAGGTTTTTATTATGTTTATGGTAAAGACTGGCTAGGTGGATATCCAACTAATTTGATCTTCTTCCTAGACTATATTTTCCAGTCTCTTCTGCAGTTAGATGTGCTCATATATCTGAGATCTGTCCCATGGCATGGGGCTGGAAAAATATGTATTACTTTTAGGACTGGCCTATACAAATCCTCTCATGCCCAATTGTCCATGGTTGTTGTCCTTCCGTGATGTGATGAGCCTGAGATGGCCACTTTGGAAGCCACATCTTAGAGAGGACAGAACCACAAGGTAGGAGATGCCTTGGGTCTTTGAGTCATTGCTTGGGGAAAAAAACGTCACTTGCCAATCTGAGATACCTTGGACTTTGTATGAGCATGAAATAGACTTCTGTCATCTTCAAGCCCATTCATTTATTAATTTGTTTGCTATAACAACTAGGGTTATTTAGCTAATACAATAATATACTGGGGAGATTGATTACTCTGTCTGGTTTAAGCACCTTGCAAAACCTCTCGCTAAAATAATCTTATTTGAATAAAAAGTCTTCGACATGATTAAATTAAAACATCAAATGTTTTTTGTTTTCATTCATATATCTCTCTTATACTTTATATGATTCTTTTAACAAAATTTTCAAGGCTTTCCCTTATTCATTTCAAGGTTTTTAAACCCTTTTCTCAAACATTATGTCAATATTTTAATTTTATCAGAACTGCAGTTAATTTTTTTCTTTTTCTTGTAGAAATACTTACAGATAGTGGCTGTGTGTGGTGTGCAACACAATGTCTTAGAAGTAGGTATCAAATAAAAATTTGCTTACTAATAATGAGGAGAAGGAGATAAGTGGAAAACAGTCATACAAAGTTTGCCACAAAGTCCATAAACTCAGTGGGAAGTGCTAGTGGAAACTGTTTTAGTATTAAATAGTACTAGTGGAGTAACCATATCTTGACAAAATTTTTCTTTTTTCATTTAGTTTTGATGGCATTTTGTATATTTATTTTCTCTGTTCCAAGTCCTCTGAGTCAGAATCCCAGAAAGAGTATCTAATCAAATTACCATGATAATGACATAACAATCGATGAAAACAGACCTGCTATAGATTAATAGAAATTATGGTAATAATAACATTTTCTAGGCTGCTTTGGAAACATGAAAGGAACTATTCTTACATGGGTGAAGTGCCCTAAATTTTAGAGTAGCTAGGTGGAGATGCTGAGAGAAAGAGAGAGAGAGAGAGGGAGAGATAGAAAAGGAGGGGGATAGTATTGGATTATGAGAGTATAATTTTGGTTGTAAATGCAGATTTCCACATTAAGGACCAATAATAACAGCATCATCATCAACAAAAACAACAATAGTAACAATACTTCCATAACATATTACAGTTAGGAAAGTAATTTCATGTTAGCTTATTTAGTAATGTGGTCCTTATGCTATTTTATGATCATGGCTGACATTGTTGGGTCCCGACTTCTTCCTTGTTAACAGAACTCTGATTTTGTTCAGTTAGTGGGTGGTGACACCTTAGTCTCAGGGGAGGATGGCCCCCCCCCCCAGCTTCACAGGGTGAATCATGAATGATCTATTCCCATGACAGCAATTCCATTTTCCTGTTATTGGTCTAAAGATAGGCTTAAGTCCCAGCTTTGACCAATGAAATAAAATGAGAAATCTGCTATTTTGCTTCTAGAAAAGAATTATGATGGAAAGACCAATCAAATCACAGAGGACCAGCACCTTAAATGAACCCTGGAACTATTGAAGAACACTGGAACAAAGTGACTTCCTGTAATGTAAAAAAAAAAAGAAAAAGAAAAAGAAAAAGAAAAAAAAATTCCATTTTGGTCACTAGTACTTGAGAATTCCAACTAACACAATGATATGGACAGGTATAATTATCTGTATTTTAAATGCGAGGAATCTAAGACTTGGATAAGCTAAGTGACTTGTTAATTCAAACCTAGTCTTATACCTTAAAATATAGTACTCCTGCTCTCATAAACTTATAAATTATCAATGGTAGGGAAAATGTTTTATAATTCTTTTATTCTTCCCCACAGATGTGGCTACAATGCTTAGCTTATAATTGATTACTCAACTTACATCTGCTAAATGGGATTCCCATTCTTATTCTAAACAGAATATATTTAATTTGACATCAAAATCACAGGCAACAAGAGCAAAAATAAACAAGTGGGACTACATCAAACAAAAAAGTTTCTGCACAGCAAAGGAAACAATCAACAAAATGAAAAGGAAACCTACAGAATGGGAGAAAATATTTGCAAGTCATATATCTGATCAGGGTTGTGATAAGTGTGATACCATGTGACCTGAGCTGCCCATCATGAACTGGGTTTTATTTGACCCAACAAGCCATAAAGTTTGGTGTGCACAGCAACACTGCATCTTTCCACTGGGGGGAACTTCAGGCAGTGCATCTAATTGTACACTTTGCTTGGACTGAGAAATGACCAGATGTGTAATTATATAACCATTCATGGGCTGTAGCCAATGATTTGGCTGGACCTTAGGGACTTGGAAGGAACATGATTGGAAAATTGGTGACAAAGAAATCTGGGGGAGAGGTATGTGGATAGCCCTCTCCAAATGTGGGGGGGAAGAAGATATTTGTGTCCCACGTGAATGCTTACCAAAGGGTGACATTGGCAGAGGAAGATTTTAATAATCAAGTGGATAAAATGGCCCTTTCTGTGGATGGCAGTCAGCCTACTTCTGCAGCTACCCCTTCATCACCCAATGAGCTTATGGACAAAGTAGCCATGGTGGCAGGGATGGAGGTTGTGCATGAGCTCAGCAACATGGACTTCCACTCACCAAAGTCAACCTGGCTACAGCTGCCACTGAGTGCCCAACTGCCAGCAGCAGAGACCTATATGATATCATCCCCCAGGGTGATCAGCCAGCTACCCGGTAGAAGGTTGATTAAATCAGACCACTTCCATCCTGGAAGGAGTAGAATTTTGTTCTTATTGAAATAGACACTTACTCTGGATATGGGCTTGCCTTCCTTGCATAGGCTTAAGTCTATGCTTATGCCACAACTATAATCTGTGGATCTACAGAATGCCTTATCCACCATCATGGTATTCCACACAGTATTTCTTCTGATCAAAGACCTCACTTCACAACCAAAGAAGTGAGGCAGTGGGCCCATGCTTATTGAATTCACTGGTCTTATCATGTTTCCCATCATCCTGAAGCAATTGGCCTCATAGAACTGTAGAATGGTCTTTTGAAGACTCAGTCAACTAGGTGGCAATAACTTGCAGGGCTGGGGCATGGCTCTCTAGAAGGCTTTACCGTTTCTCTAGGAATCAAGGGGTAGAAATGGGAGTGGCACCACTCACAATTGCTTTTAGTGACCCACTAGCAAAATTTTTGTTTCCTGTTCCCTCAACTTTATGCTCTGCTGTCCTAGAAGTCTGAGTTCCAGAAGGCGGAATACTTCCACTAGGAGGCAAAACAATGATTCTACTAAACTAGAAGTTAAGACTTCCACTTAGCTACTTTGGGCTCCTCATATCTCTGAGTTGACAGGCCAAGAGGGGAGTTATGGTGTTGGCTGGGGTGATTGACCTTGACTATCAAGGGAAAACTGGACTACTACTCCATAATGGAGATCCCTTTAGGGAGTCTCTTACTATTACCATGCTGTGATTAATAGAAAATTACAACAACCCAATCCAGACAGTACCACAAAAGGTCCAGACCCTTCAGGAATGAAAATTTAGGTCACCTCACCAGGTAAAGAACCATAACTAGCTGACATTTTTGGTGGAGGCAAAGGGAATACAGAATGGATAGTAGAAGAAGGTGGTTATAAATAACAGCTATGACCACCTGATTAATTCCAGAAATGAGGACTGTAATTTTCATGAATATTTCATCCTTATTTTGTTATAATATGTTAGTTTGTATATATACACATATTTTAAAAAAGAAGGAGAAGATATTTGTGTCCCATGTGAATGCTCACCAAGGGGTGACATTGGCAGAGGAGGATTTTGATAATCAAGTAGGTAGGATGGCCCTTTCTGTGGATAGCAGTCAGCCTTCTTCCACAGCTGTTTTCTTTCCTCTTTTATTCCCTTATCATGTAACATAATATGTATTGACTTTACATCAGTATTTAAGTATTATTAATTTTATATCATTGTATGTATGTTATGGGATATCAGGAGAAGTGTAACCATCACTCAAGGACTTTACCTCCTCTTTTGGGGAAGGGATTAGTGTGTTTTCAGTTGTATATGGGATAGTTGTATCATGTTAGATGATATTATGACCTTGTTATCATCTTTATTTTTAAATCAAGCATGGTTGGAGGAGATGCATATGGGTGCCGAGTTGAAAAGAAGTGGACCTGTGATGGTTAATTTTTGTTTTAGCACCTCAGATCCAGGCAACATGATGGTTAATGTTATATATCAACTTGACTGGACTATGGGATACCCAGATAGCTGCTAAAACATTATTTCTTGATGTATCTGTGAGGGTGTTTCTGGAAGAGATTTGCATGTGAATCAATAGACTGAGTAAAGATCTGCCCTCATCAATGTGGGTGGGCATCATCCAATCCATTGAGAGTCAGAATAGAATAAAAAGGCAGATGAAGGGTGAATTCTCTCTTCTTCAGCTAGGAAATCCATCTTCTCCTGCCTTCAGACATCTGAGCTCCTGATTCTTTGGCCTTCAGATTCCAGTATTTACACTAGCGCCACTTGCTCTTCACTCCCGCCCCCACCACCATATTTCTCAGGCCTTTTGCCTCTAACTGAATTACACCATCAGCTCTCCTGTTCTCCAGCATAAAGATGGTATATTATGGTACTTCTCAGCTTCCATAATCATGTGAGCCAATACCCATAATAAATCTCCTCTTATATATCTATATATACATCCTATCAATTCTGTTTCTCTGCAACCCTAACATTAAACAAGGGGTTAATGTTGAAAATATATAAGGAACTCAAACAACTCAATATCAAAAATACAAACAACCCAATTTAAAAATGGGCAAAGAACCTGAATAAACATTTTTCCAAAGAAGACATATGTATATGAAAAGATACTCAACATCACTAATCATCAGGGAAATGCATAGCAAAACCATGAGATATCACCTTACTCCTGCTAGGATGACTATTATCAAATTGTTGAAAGATAACAAGTGTTGGCAAGTATGTGGAGAAAAGGGAACTGTTGTACACTGTTGGTGGGAATACAAATTGGTATAGCCATTATGGAAGACAGTATAGAGGTTCCTTAAAAAATTAAAAATAGAACAACCATACAATTCAGCAGTTCCACTTCTGGATATATATCCAAAGATAATAAAATTGCTATCTTAAGGAGATATCTGCACACCTATGTTCACAGCAGCATTATTCACAGTAGCCAAGCTATAGAAACAACAAAAGTGTACATGAACAGATGAATGGGTAGGGGTTTTTATCAAGATGGCTGACTATAGACATTGGATATCAGTTCTCCTCAGAAATAAGAAACAAAGTAACAGGTAAATAATCATGGCCCAGGTGGAATACTGAGGGAAGAGTGCTGGATCTTATCAGAGATCCCATGGGAAGAAGCTGGGGTGCAGAAAAAGAAGGAAGCAAGAGTTTGGCAGAGATCAACCCCTGAGGAACTTGGAGTCCCATGGAAGGAGTAGGTGGGGGTGTGTTTTGCTCCCCTCACCCCAGTGGTAGAATGCTGACTTCTGAACTGTTGGAGAGCCCCTCTGCCCTTCGGAGCCCAAGCTCTGCTGTGGATGGTGATATGGGAACTTCTTGAGGGCAGAGCACTGGGCTGCCAGCTCATGCAGGGTTGCTTGCCTTACCCCCAGACCTGAGCTGAGGTGATGGGTACCATACTGGTTGTGCACCCATTTAGGGCCTCTGTCCTTCCCAGGGAATCTCAGCACTTGTCTCTGCATCACTGGATGTCTCACAGATATTCTCCAGCACCTGCTTATGCTGTGGCAACAACAGGGGGTTGGTGAGACCCAGGAGAGCTGTGGGATTCTGGGAGGTCTAACACTCAGGGCAGGCTGCTCCTAGGGGAAGGGAGAGTACAGGGTGTCAAAGCATCCCTTGGGACAAAGGAAACCAGAGTGTGCACTCTCCTCTGCCCCAGAGCTCTCCACTTATGAGCTGAAGATGACTACAGCCCTCCCAGCACAGATCTGGGTGTGGTGCCGGACTCTGCAGGGGAGAAGTGTGATTCCACCTCAGCAGCCAGGTGGCATCAGTGCCTACTAATGGATATGGAGAGGGGGACTTCTCCTCTCCCCTGCCCACTACGGTGGACATAGCTGTGGCTGTTCCTGTGGGGGGTTGGAAGAGGTTCCACCCCGAGACCATTTTGGCAGAGAGCTGTAGGACAGGCATTTTCCTCTGCCTTCAGCTACATTGCAGCGTAGAGATAAACAAGTGTCTATCTGGGCTGAAGGTCATGAGCCCCAGGACAAGGATGTGGTAGGGACATGGATCGAGTTCCTGCCTACCCAGAACATGAAGCTGGTGCAGCCACTACCCTATGGCTCACATTTCACTGCAAGCTCCCCCCGACCCCCATCAGGGCTGGTGCTTCGCTTGTCATTGGGGTAAGGGCAAGATAGCCTTTGTCCCCACCTCTGGAGTTGATCAGGAATTCGGGGCATTGGGCATTCCACAGACCAGCCCACTGCCTGACACAACTTAGAACCCCTCCCAGTAAACAAAGATCAAACACATTCCCATTGGCTACTGCTGCCGCCTGCTCTTACCCATAAACGCCACTTACTGGCCTGGAGATTGAACTGCACAACCCAATGCAAAACCTGCCGACAGAAGGCTGCAGGGGAATGAGACAAACTTCTTGAGACCTCTGCAACCCCAGTCCCACAGACGATAGTGAAGCTGCTCATATGCCCAGCACATCACTACTACAATCAGCATTTGAGAAAGCCACCACGCAAAGGCCATCCGTAACCAAGGAACTCATACAGAGGCTTAAGCCCCTGAAAGCACCCAGATCAAAGCCAACATACATTATAGTCACACCCTAAGAGGTATATTAATAATAATATAATAATAATAATTATAAAAAAGCTCTATCCAAACAAAAGTAAATTCAAAAATAAGAAGTGACAGCTTCTCCGGATGAGAAGGAGCCAGCATAAGAACTTTGGCAGTATTAAAAAAAAAAAAAAGAATGGGTGTTTTGATACCCTCAAAGGATCACACTAGCTCTCTAGCAATGGGTCTTAACCAAAACGAAAACTCTGAAATGACAGAAAAAGAATTCAAAATATGGATTGTAGGGAAGCTCAATGAGATCCAGGAGAAAGTTGAAAACCAACACAAAGAACTCAGAAAAAAAATTCAGCATATGACTGAAAAATTTACTAAAGAGATAGATATTTTTAAAAACCCAAACTTCTATAAATAAAAAATTTGTTGAAGGAATTACAAAATTCAGTTGGAATCTTTAACGATAGACTAGCCCAAGAAGAAGAAAAAATTTCAGAGCCTGAAGACAGGTCTTTCAAATTATCCAAGTCAGACAAAAATAAAGAACAGAAATTTTAAAAAATGAACAAAGCCTTCAAGAAATATGGGATTATGTAAAGTGACCAAAACTATGAGTTATAGGCATTCCTAAGAAAGAAAAAGAAAATGTAAAAATCCTGAAAAACCTATTTGAGGGAATGACTCAGGAAAACTTCACTGGTGTTGCTAGAGAATTGGACATCTACATACAAGTAGCTCAGAGAACACCTGGGAGATGCTATGCAACATGAACCTCACCAAAGCTTATGGTCATGAGACTAATCAGACTATCTAAAGCCAACATGAAGGAAAAAAATCCTGAAAGCAGCAAGGGAGAAGCATCTAATCACTCATGAAGGAAATCCCATCAGACTAACAGTGGACTTCTTAGCAGAAACTTTACGAGCCAGAAGGGACTGGGACCCTATTTTCAGTCTTCTTAAAAAAAAAAACCTGCCAGCCAAGAATTTTGTATCCTGCTAAACTAAGCTTCATAAATGAAGGTGAAATAAAGTCTTTTTCAGACAAGCAAATGATAAGAGAATTCACGAACATTTCTTGCCCTGCAAGAGATGCTCAAAAGAGTTCTAAACATGCAAATGAAAGGAAAATACTTGATATCATAAAAGCACATGAAAGTATAAAACTCATATACCTTATAAAGCAATTACACAATTAAGACTACAAAGCAACTAGGTAAAAATTAATATTATGAAAAGATAAAACCTCGTGTATCAGTATTAACCTTGAACATAAATGTACTAATTGCTGCACTTAAAAGATATAGGCTGGCAGAATGGATTTAATAAAAACAAGATCTAACCATAGGCTCTTACAAGAAACACACCTAATGGGTAAAGACATTTATAGACTCAAAGTAAAGGAGTAGAAAAAGATATTCCACACAAATGAAAACCAAAAGCAAGCAGTAGTAGCTACATTTACATCAGATAAAACAGACTTTAAATCAACAACAGTAAAAAAAGACAAAGAAAGTCATTATATAATGATAAAGGGATGAATTCAACAAGAGGATGTAACAATTTGAAAAATATATGCACCAAATACCAGAGCACCCAGATTAAATAAAAAATACTACTAGAACTAAGAAAAGAGATAGACAACAGTAAAATAATAGTGAGGGACTTCAACACTCCACTGACAGCACTACTCATATAATCAAGGCAGAAAATCAATGAATGAACTCTGGACTTAAACTGAAGGCTAGACAAAATGGACATAATAGATATTTGCAGAATATTCTACACAACCACTGGAGAATACACATTCTTCTCATTTGGATATAGAACATTCTCCAAAATAGACTGTATGCTTGGCCACATAGCAAGTCTCAATAAATTCAAAAAAATTGAAATCATTTCAAGTATCTTTTTGGACCACAGTGGAATAAAACTAGAAATCAATACCAATAGGATCTCTCAAAACTACACAAATACATGGAAATTAAGCAATCTGCTCCTGAATGATCTTTGGGTAAATGATGAAATTAAGGAAGAAATTAAAAAATTTTTTGAAATGAATGAAAACAGAGACACAACATACCAAAAACTGTGGGTTATAGCAAAGCAGTACCAAGAGAGAAGTTTATAGCATTAAATGCCTACATCAAAAATATAGAAAGATCTCAAATTAACAACCTAATGTCACATCTCAAGGAACTAGGAAAACAAAAAGAGTAAACCAAACCCAAAGCAGGCAGTAGAAAAGAAATAACAAAAGTCAGAGCACAACTAAATAATAAATGATATTGGGACCAAAAGACCCCCACAAGGATCAATGAAACAAAAAGTTGGTTCTTTGAAAAAATAAACAAAATAGATAGACTGCTAGCTAGATTAACAAAGGAAAAAAGAAGAAGATCCAAAAAAGCACAATTAGAAATGATAAAGGTGACATTGCAACTGATGCCACAGAAATACAAAAGATCATCGGAGACTACTATGTACATCTCTATGTGCACAAACTAGAAATCCTTGAGGAAATGGATAAATTCTTGGAAACATACAACCTCCCAAGATTGACTAGGAATAAATAGAAATCCTGAATAGACCAATAACAAGTAGTAAAATTCAATCAGTAATAAAAAATCTCCCAAGAAAAAAAATCCCAGGACCAGATGAATTCACAGCTGAATTTTACCAGACATACAAAGAACTGGTACCAATCCTATTGAAACTGTTCCAAAAAATCGAGGAGGAGGGAATCCTCCCTAACTCATTCTACAAAGCCAGTATCACCCTGATACCAAAGCCAGGCAAGGGCACAACAAAAAAAGAAAACTACAGGCCAATATCCATGAGGAGCATAGATGAAAAAATCCTCAAAAAAATACTAGCAAATTGAGTTCGGTATCACATAAAAAAGATATTACACCATGATCAAGTGGGTTTCATTTTAGGTTTGCAAGGATGATTCAACATATGCAAATCCATAAATGCGATTCACCACATAAACATAATTAAAAATAAAACCCATACGAACATCTCAATAGATGCAGAAAAATCATTCAATAAAATTCAGCATCCTTTCATGATAAAAACACTCCAGAAAGTAGGCATTGAAGGAACATACCTCAAAGTAATAAAATCCATACAGGACAAACCCCAAACCAACATTATACTAAATGGGGAAAATTTGAAAGCATTCCCCCTAAGAACTTGGAACAAGTCAAGGATGCCTACTTTTACCACTCCTATTCAACCTGGTACTGGAAGTCTGAGCCAGAGCAATCAGGCAAGAGAAAGAAATAAGGAGCATCCAAATTGGAAAAGAGGAAGTCAAATTATCTCTATTCACTAATAATATGATCTTAAGCCTAGAAAACCCTAAAGACTTTTCCAAATGACTCCTAGATTTGATAAATGACTTCAGTAAAGTTTCAGGATACAAAATCAACATAAAAAATCAGTAGCATTTCTATATACCAATAATGATCAATCTGAGAACCAAGTCAAGAATTCAATCGTGTTTACAATAGCTCAAACCCCACACCCCTCAAAAAAAAAAAACCCTAGGAGTGCATTTAACCAAGGAAGTGAAAGATCTCTACAAGGAAACTATAAAACACTGATGAAAGAAATTGTAGCTGACACAAACAAATGGAGAAACTTCCCATGCTTTTGGATTGGAAGAATAGTCATTGTTTAAATAACCGTACTGTCCAAAGCAATCTACAGATTCAATGCAATTCCTATCAAATTACCAATGTCATTTTTCACAGAATTAAACAAAACAATCCTAAAATTCATATGGCATCAAAATAGAGTCTGAATAGCTAAACAATCCAAAAGAAAAAGGACAAAGCTGGAAGCATCACATTACCTGGTTTCAAATTATACTGCAAGTCTACACTAATCAAAGAAAATGGTACTGATATAAAAATAGAGACATGGATCAATGGAACAGAATAGAGAAGCCAGAAATAAAGCCACATACCTACAACCAACTGAACTGATCTTTGACAAAGTTGACAAAAATATACACTGGGAAAAGGACACACTATTCAATAAATGGTGCTGGAAAAATTGGATAGCTCTATCCAGAGGAATGTAACTAGATCCCTATCTCTCATCCTACACAAAAGTTAACTCAAGGGACTAAAGACTTAAATGTAAGACCTGAAACTATAAAAATCCTAGAAGAAAACCTAGGAAAAATTTTCTGGACATTGACCTTGAATTTATGACTAAGTCCTCAAAAGCAAATGCAACAAAAGAAAAAATAGACAAATGGGACTTAATTAAACTAACAAGATTCTTCACAGCAAAAGAAATAATCAACAGAGAAAACAGACAACCCACAGAATGGGAGAAAACATTTACAAACTATGCATCCAACAAAGGCCTAAATCAAACAACTCAACAAGAAAAAAAACCCCAAATAACCCCGTTAAAAAGTGTACAAAGGACATGAACAGGACTTTATCAAAAGAAGACATACAAGCAGCCAACAGACATGAAAAAATGCTCAACATCAGTAATCATCAGAGAAATGCAAATTAAAACTACAATGAGATACCATCTTACTCCAATTAGAATGGCCATTATTAAAAAGTCAAAAAACAATAGATGTTGTGTGGATGTGGTAAAAAGGGACCACTTATACACTGTTGGTGGGAATTTAAATTAGTACAACCTCTATCAGTATGTAGATTTCTCAAAGAACTAAAAACAGAACTACCATTTGATCCAGCAATCACGCTATGGGGTATCTACAAAAGAAAAAGAAATCATTATATAAAGAAGACACCTGCACTCATATGTTTATCACAGCACTATTTGCAATAGGAAAGATATAGAATCAACCTAAGTATCCATCAACAAATGATTGGATAAAGAAAATGTAGGGTATGCATACACACAAACACATACATACCCCATGGAATACTATGCAGCCATGAAAAGAATGAAATCATGTCTTTTGCAGTCACGTGGATGGAACTGGAGGTGATTATCCTAAGTGAAATAGCTCAGAAACAGAAAGTTAAATACTGCATGTTCTCATTTATAAGTGAGGTTGTCTATTTACTCTCTTGATTATTTCTTTTGCTGTGAAGAATCTTGTTAGTTTAATTAAGTCCCATTTGTCTATTTTTTCTTTTGTTGCATTTGCTTTTGAGGACTTAGTCATAAATTCAAGGTCAATGTCCAGAAAAGTTTTTCCTAGGTTTTCTTCTAGGATTTTTATAGTTTCAGGTCTTACATATAGTTTCATTGTTACAGAAGTGTAACCATGGTTACACATGGATGTACAGAGTAGAATAATAGATATTGGAGATTCCAAAAGTGGGAGGGCAGAAGGGGGGTGAAGAATTAAAACTACCTATTGGGTACACGGTATGCTATTTGGATGATTAGTACACTAATAACCCAGATTTCACCACTACACAATATATCCATGAAACTAAACTGCACCTGCACCCCCAAATCTATTATAAAAACCAGATGAATGGATAAAGAAAATGTAATATATACACACAGTGGAATATTATTCAGCCTTAAAAAGGAAGGAAATCCTGGCATTTGCAACAACTTGGTTGAACCTGGAGGACATTAGGCTAAGTGAAATAAGGTGGAAACAAAAAGGCAAATACTGCATGATCTCACTTATATGTGGAATCTAAAAAAAAGTAAGTCAAACTCAGAAACAGAGAGTAGAATGGTGGTTACTAGGGGATGAGGGGGTGGGAAAAATGGGAAGATGTTGGTCAAAGGGTATAAAATTTCAGTTATAAGATGAATAAGTTTTGGAGATCTAATGCACAGCCTGGGACTACAATTAATAACTTGTTGTATACTTGAAATTTGCTGAAGGAGTAGATTTCAAGTATTCTCACTACACCCACACATTCATACACACATGCACACGCACAGGGTGACCTAGGTGAGGTGATGGATATGGTAGTTAGCTTGAGTGTGGTAATCATTTCACAATGTATACAGATATCAAAACATCACTCTATACAACTTAAATTTATACAATTTTTATTTGTCAATAGTATCTCAATAAAGTTGGGGGAAAGAAGATATATCCAAGGAGAGTGAATTATTAGTATATTTTTCCAAAGGATAGGTCATCTTTTACATAAAAAGCTATTTCTGTCAGTAGAATTTTATTCTCACATATTTAACATTTCTTCTTTATTGAGAAGTTAAACACACTTAATGTTTTTTGTGTTTTTTGAGTGATTTTCTTTATAATGTCCTTTAAGTGGTCACGTGAATCTTCATGGATTCACATGAATTAGAAAAGAGAAGTTTGTTGATGAATTTTAAAAAATACTGATATAATCTACTATACTGTGAATAAGGTATTACAGTAGAAGATATCTGACTTAAATCAGGTAATTTCATCTTTTAAACAAGATAAATTTTTGCATGTGATATTTTATAGTAAAATCTCATGGTTTCAATTTCCTGCAACTCAAAACATTTCTTGGCTTTTAATATATTTCAAACTGTCTGTCAGATTGGAAATAATGAGAGAAGTTTCAGAAGGGGAGGGGAAAGGGTTTGTTTCCACTTTGCAGTTGGAGAAAGCAAGACAGACAAGAGTTAATCAACATGACTCAAGTACATGTAGAAAATCACATGGAAAAGCTCTGATGAAATCGGGCCACATTTTTCCACTAAATGACTATGACTTTCTGAAGCTGCTACAGAAATAAATTATCCTATATTTTCAGAGAGAAGAGATGTTCTTGTTTGAGACTTTTAAAATAAACATTAGCTTTAATATGAAGTCATTAACATTTTCAAAGATGCAACAATCTAGATAAATCTCAGTGGAACTTATATATAACATTTAACTTATATATATAAGTTATATACAACAGTACCTGTATATATAGTTTAGTATAGTTTAGTTTAGTTTACTTAGCTAAATCAGTAGCACTTGTTGCTGTAGCACCAAGTAATATACTCTGATTACTTTTCTTGTGTTCTACTTCCAGCATAAATAAATTCCCATTATTTTCACTTATATGGATTTCTACAAATTCATCCTTAATTTTTCCAATTTCTCCATCAAATCTGTCATATCTATTAGATTATCTTATATCCAAGCATTCACACTAAACTATGATTTCCATTACCTCCCAGCCCTTACTGGAATTGTTACTCCCAAAGTACTCTGTCCTCTTGCTCCAAACAGTATTCATAATACTTTCTGGGCTTGCAGCATCAATTGTAAAATTTGATATAAAAATTATCCTGTAAAAGAAGATTATTTCTGTGAAGCATAAGAAGAAAAAAAAAGGGTGTTACCCTAACAGCTGTAAAACTTAACACTTTGTCTTTCATTGTGGCTACACAACGCTAAACATCCAGATGCAACATGAACATTTCAGACAATCATTTGGATGCCCCCAAACCCAAGGAGTTTAGTAGCTGCTAAACAAAGCAGACTGATTGAGTGGCTTTTTCCTTTGCATCTGGATATTTTGACACTATCCAGACTTAGCTTTTATCATAACATGACCAAAAATGAATGTGAGATACTTGGTGCAATGATGGAAGGTATAGCCACAATATGCAAAAGTATTCTCCATTTACTGATTCCTCACCATTGCTTTTCCTAATTTCTTACAAAATCTATACCACTTAAACAATTTAAAAGTGCTTACATGTTCAAAAATAATTTTACTTATTATTTGTTTCAATTGACAAGTAAAAATGATATATATTTATCGTATACAGTATAAAGTTTTGATATATGTATATATTGTGGAATGGCTAATTCAAGCTATTTAGCATATGCATTACCTCACATACTTATTTTTTTTTGTGGTGAGAACAATTAAAATCACTCTCTTAGCAATTTTCAAGTATACAATATATTGTTATTAACGATAGTCACCATGATGTACAATAGATCTTTTGAACTTATTTCTCCTAAGTGAAATTTTGTGTCCTTTGACCAACATCTCCCCAAACCCTCCAACCCCCAGGCCTTTGGTAACCACCATTTTACTCTCTGTTCCTTTGAGTTTGACTTTTTTACACTTCAAATATAAGTGAGATCATGTGGTATTTGTCTTTCTGTGCCTGGATTATTTTACATAACATAATGTCCTCCAGATTCATCCATGTTGTCACATGGATCCTGCAAATAACAACCTTTTTAAAGACTGAATAGTATTCTATTATGTATATATATTTAATACCACATTTTCTTTATCCATCAATCTGTTGATGGACACTGAGGTTGGCGCCATATCTTACCTATTGTGAATAATACTGCAATGAACATGGGAGTGCAGAAATCTCCTCAAATTACTGATTTCATAACCATTGTAGTGGGACTGCTATATCATATGGTAGTTTTATTTTTAATTTCTTGAGGAAACTATTTTCATAATGGCTGTTCCAACTTACATTCCCACCAACGGTGTACGGTGGTTCCCTTTTCTCCACATCCTTTCCAATACTTGTCATCTTTTGACTTTTTGATAATAACCATCCTAACATGTTTGAGGTGATATCTCATTGTGGTTTTGATTTGCATTTCCCTGATGATTAATGATGTTGAGCATCTTTTCATACACCTATTGGCCATTTGTATGTCTTCTTTGGGAAAATGTCTATTCAGGTCCTTTGTTCGTTTTTAATTGGGTTATTTGGGTTTTTTCCTACTGAGTTGAGTTTTTTATATATTTTAGATATTAACTCCTTATCAGATGTGTAATTTGTAAATATATTCTCCCATTTTATAAGTTGTCTCTTCACTTTGTTGAGTGGTTCCTTTGCTGTGCAGAAGCTTGTTAGTTTGATTAAAAAATAACTTTAACTCAATAAAAATATTCACTCTTAAATGTTTTTTACAAGGATCACTTCTCTTGAAAATTTTACTAACACCCATCTTGAATTTAAAAAAATAGATGTCATATTTGGTTGGGAAAATCTAGTTTTACTATCAGGAAACTAGAAAAAATTCTTTTTTCTTGTTTATTCTTATCCCCAAATTTTGTTTGTTGGCATGTAGACACAGGCTGAATACATACAGTACATTATGTTTACAATCATAATAGATTTAAAACCTATGCTTAGCCAAAGCTTTCAACAATAAAAATGCAACCTGAAAAACAAATAAGCTTTGTTAAAAGACTTTTCTCTTTCCCCAGTGCAACCTCCCAGCGGTGGTACCCTAGCATTGTACCACAGTCTTGCAGTAGGAAAATAAGTACTGTGATTTGGGTTACAGAGAGAGACAAGTGCTAGACCAGGATTAATGAAGCGGACCTTTAGCAATATTTTCCAGTGTCAAAATTCTAGTTTTATATCTGATGAAATTATATTCTGCCCTCAATTTTGGGACAGTCTTCCTTTAAGCAACTTTTTTGATCTACTCTTGCTTAGCCAGTTGAACACTCAGGAGAGGCAGATTTTATTGTTTCTCTAGCCAGTGATGTACCTAGATGATGGTCAAAGAGGACTTTAGCTTCCAGTAACCTTAACCCTTTTATGAGTGCAAATTGATCACTTAACATTTTTTAAAAAGTCCATTTGGTATCTGACCCGTTAACCTTCATATGACGCCATGACATCTTAAAATCATAGAAACTATTAGAAAAATTATGTCTTAAATATGGGCCTTTGTATCTTTTACCACATTCTCTTCTCTGGTGGTTATTACCTAATAATTTTTGACACTGGTGATTAAACATAAAGTTTTACATTTTATGATTTCTTTCAAACACACAATTGCTAACATATATATCAAGGCAAAAATTAAGCATTCTTAAGGAGTCTGTAATTATATTTATACATTAAAATGTCAACTGGGTAAAATGAATAACTTCAAGCAATATTTTCATCTAATTGTTTTAAAGCAAAACAATTAATCAGTATTTTATCATCACTCCTAAATCTCATGTTTTAAAAAACAGAAAGGGACATGAAGTGATTAAGATTAGGAAAATTCAGTTAATTATTTGATATTTTCATAACCACAGCATATCTTCCTGATTGAGAGTAATCTCTAATCTTTTACAACTTGATTATTAAAACATTTATTATGCTACCATTTACTCCTGAATCTTCAGTATTTGTGGCCCCTTTGAGAGGGTAACTCAACGTTAAAGACTTCATGTCTCAATAGAAAAACTTCACTTTAGATTGTTGCATATACTGGTTGTCTATTCGTGCTCAGTTCTGAAACATAAGGTAGGGTCCTCATTTAGGTAGAAGTCTTGTTTTAGACAGAGGAGGAGTTCTTTGGGCAAAGTTTATCCCCAGACTTCACTTTTTTGAGGATAAATAATGTCCAGAGGTTCTGTGTGTGTTCATGATATCTTCCTACTCCATAAATTATTTGCTGTGCACATCTGCCCACTCCAAGGAAAGTATCTAATGAAGTCATAACGAGATGCAAATGGGTAATATTAAAAAGTTACCATTTGCCTTTTGGACAAACTAACAAAATCATCTATGGTTAGGGATGTTCCAGCATCAATGTCAGCAAGTCTGAGTAGTTTCTTTTATTCAACAAGCAAACATACACATTCTTGGCGGAATAGAAGACAAAAAAAAGATAAATAAGACATTTATCTGGACTTCGAGGATCTTACAATCTAGCTAGACTGACAAAACATAAAAATAAATGGGATTCGATGTTTTGTCTTTCTTTGTAAGCCTTTTGCCCCACGAGTAGTTCAGAACCTCCTCCTATGAGATAAAGCTTGCATGATAGTCTGTGTTTATCTTTATCCGTGACTCCAAGTGTCTGTTGGATGCCAAATTCTTGAGGCTAGTGATTGTCTTTTATTTCTGAATACCTAGTGGGTTTTTAATAAGTATATGTGTGTTTTTAAACGAATGGTTATATAAATAGATTATTTAGCTATTCAAATACTTCATTTTACCGGATGTTACCTATAGAAGGCAGTAATTGAAGTTGCCCAAGGTAAAAAGAAAAAAGGGAGATTTAAAAAAAGACAAGGGAAAACCCTGCATATAAGGAACAGGAAGAAGAGGAAAAACATGCGCAACTGATGATGGAAAAACCTGGGCAATCGATGAAGGAAGTTGAGCTGCCCACCATGCCCTCAGAGATGCTGAACACATGTTACACAGCTTGAGACACCTGTGCATAGGCTGATTTTGAAAGAGACACTTACCCTATTACCCATAAATTTCTTTAGAAAAACTAAATTCCAAAATATGTGATACAATGAGTGGATGGAGAGACTGCAACCATTCAAGTCAGGTGAATAAGAAAAAATGGAGGAACTCTTTCTGAGCTTGAATTTATACATAAAAAGCTAATTCCTTAAAAGATTTGCCTTTATGCTTGGGAAATGATCAATGATAATGCACTGCTTAAGTCCGGACTCTAAGGTGTTTTTGCTGTTTAGTTCTGATGCTGGTAATTTAGAAAATTAGGTTCCCAAATAATAAGATTTGATAGGCTTATTTAATTATACCATATTCATAAATCAAAAACAAGTTATTGACATTTTGGAACTATTTTTAGCTTAGACAATATTTAATTTTCTGATTTTAAGAAAATTTTAATTTTTAGTTTTAAGAACTATTTATTATTATCAGCTATAGGGAACAAATATTCTCATTTTTCGTTCAATAGCATTATGTGATGAACCATGTTTTGCCCAATTACAAGTATTTATCTTTATGTTTTTTTGCAAACCCTATGTATATGGCCTAATTATTCAGGGATATCTTGCCATTAGAATTATTCTGGTTTAAAAAATATTCTCTGATTATTGTTTAGTACTTTGTTGAGAAGATCTAGAAAAAAGATTTTAATGAAAACGTACTAAATCTTATATTTTTATATATTATCTTATTTAATCTTCACTATAGCCCTTTGAGTCCAATATTTTGCTCTTTTGTTATCTCTGTGTTACAATTTAGGAAACTGAGACTTAGAGAAAGAATCACTGAAGGTGAAGATCACATACAGCTTTTCATTGATAGGGCCAAAATTTAAACTCAACTTCAAGTTTCATCTTCGTAAACACAGGCTATACTAACTGCCTTACCTTTTTAAGGGCTGCTTCAACCCAATTAGTTACAGTATAAATGTCCATCAGTTTATCTGTAGTGTAATGAATTATAAATACGTATTGGAAAACTCAGAAAAGCATAGAGAATAAAAGTATATGTTTATTTAAATAGAAGGTTAGTTTCATTATCCTCTTAAAGGATTTGACATGCTTTGGGGAATATATATCACGTACCAAAAGAACTTCTATTACTACTACTTCTATTAATATTACTTCTGCAGCTGCTTACTGCTACTCCCCAAATGCAGTCCTCAATGTCTAGTTGTGCTACATCATTGCTCAGATAATTTTCCAACTTATCAGTAAATTGAATTTTCAAGTTTTGTTTATGGAAGACTTGAGGGCTGGTAGAAATTAGTCTCTGGGGTAATAAGAAATTTGAGATGGTAACTCTCCTTCCTACCTCCTTTTTTGTCTCTCTCCTTCCCTCCCTCCCTCTAGTAGAGACTTCTAGCTGCCTACCCCACGTCTACTCTTCCCCTTACTGGGCACATTTCCATCCAGTTAAAATACCATGTGGTATTTTCCAGGGTGGCCGTGTATTTAAGATTTAGTCAATAAGATGCAAGTAGAAATGTTGTGTAAGATATTCTATAAGTCTTGTTTTTGTTTTGAGACAGGGTCTTGCTCTGTCACTTGGACTAGAGTGCAGTGGCATTATCTTAGCTCACTGTAACCTAAAACTCCTGAGCTCAAGAGATCCTCCTGCCTCAGCCTCCCAGGTAGCTGGGACTACAGGTGCGTGCCACCATGCCTGGCTAATTATTTCTTTTTTTTGTAGAGATGGTTTCACTCTTGCTCCAGGCTGGTCTCGAACTCCTGGCCTCAAGCAATCCTCCTGTGTTGACTTCCCAAAGTGCTAGGATTATAGGCGTGAGCCACCACGCCTGGCCAGATATTCTATAAATCTCCTTAGATAGGAGGGCGCTTGCCTATCTTCTCCTCCTACTGTTTGGAGCTCTGATGTGATAGCTGGGAATCAAGCAGCCATGTCTTGCAATGAGGATGAAGGCTACATATAGGGGTAATGGCGCCGGAGTTCTAGATGCTTTGGAGGAACTGCCATTCTAGTCCAAAATTGTCAAGAGAAATAAACTTCTATCTTGTTTATGTCAAGATTATTCTAGATTTTTGTTTTGTGTTGTTATATGCAGCCTGAAGCTAATCTTACCTGATGGCCCCTAACTATATCTTTTGGATTAAAAATTAGTACACATGAAGTATGCATAGGAAAATAGTGCCCTACTTCCTTTGGATCTAGGTACAATTTTAGTAACATTGCCAAACTCCCTTATGTCCCAAATTGGGTTTACTCCCAAGAGTTTTCTCTATGCACACTTTTATAAGAAGGTGGAGCATGCTTCATGCCTTCTTTGAAATGAGATATGAGATAATGCATATGAAATTGCTGTGTAAATTATATAGAGTTGCACAGAATTTCTGGATTATTATTTATAAGTTCCTTTCCCACACATGGAAGTTCAAGAACATTTGACTGCATCCCTAAGTCTTTTCAAACTCTAGAAGGGAATGAGTTAGGAACATTTGTACTTCATGAAGAGTTGTGGCCAAAGGCAGAAAAGTTCTAGTCACATTATACTCAAGCTCTAATTGGAAACAGAAAGCTTTTATTCCTATAAATTTATGATTTTTCTTATTTATGGTCTATATGCCCAAAGGCTATACAAGGAAGACATTTTATTAATCTACAAAATGAACAAGTAAAATAAGCCTTTAGCTAATATTTTGTAATTTATTAAACAATAATATTAACAAAATTGTGGCTACCTTGAAGCCTGTAAATATATATATATAGAGAGAGAGAGAGAGAGAGAGAGAGAGCTTGCACACGCATGAATGTTGGAATATACAAATCTGGATATCCAGTGTTAAACTGTGAATGGAAAAACAATGGCCCAATACCACCAAGAATAAAATGAATATATTTCTCATGTCAAAAAGAAAATTATTGTGACCAGCTATCAAAGACTCATACATTGAGATGCTTTGGAATTTTTAAATTTAAATTTGGAAATATGTGACTAAAAGATGTTTTGTGCAAAATCTACATCGGGGCTCTGATTACCACAAAGAGAATAAAATACATCTCAGCACCCCATTTTATGATGGCAATGTGCAAAATGTTTTTGCAAATTGTAGAGATAATTCTATTTTTAAATTTCTTGAGTAAGTTCTTTACATTTTCAGAGGAAATTCTGAATGATTTTAGAAAATAAGAGAGGCAGAGGGGAAGGAAAATAGGTAAGAAAAAAGCAGCCCAGGCAGTGAGAGGAAAGAAACAGAGGAAAAGCTTAGAATATGATTTCTAAGAAAACATTAAATAGTAAAATTACAGAAAGTAAGGGGAGAATAAAGAGTAATGTGGTGTATATTCTGGAAGAGGCTACATGTAATGGATTTCATCACTTCTAACAGATTACCATTTGATTCACATATTTTTTGGTTTATTTCTCTCACCTTTAGAACCAAAAACACAGGTGGCAAGGACATTTTTACATATTATTTTCAGCACCCAGAAAGTGCTTAAATGTTTAATGTTAAAGGAGAAAGGACAAAAGACTGTATGAGATGCTAATTAAGTGTGGGTGGAAAGGAAGAGTGGAGAACAAGAGAAAATGTCTGCCAGAACGAACATAAGATTTTTCTTCATTACTGATCATTACTGGACTCATATTCTTTATGGAGCTAATGCTTTCAGTACTTATTGATTTACTATACTGGTAATTACACTAACATCGACCTGCATTTTTCTTCCTACATAAATGTTGAATTTGTTTAAAAGCTGATTGTGATCAGGTGACTGTAATTCTGCAAAACAATGCAGTGGGCATGTTGAAGCCCTACTGTGTGCAAAGCTCAGCATTGGCATTGGGGATACAAAAAACCCATTCTGCATCAATTCTTCATTTTAAGAAGCTATCAGACTACTTTGGAGATTCTTCATGTTTTCAACAAAACTATAGTACAAAATAAAATAAAGAGAATCTCATCAAATTATAAACATTTGCTGTGGGGTTTCAAAGAAAAAAGAGAGGACTTATTATTTGGCAGAATTTTTTAAAAACTTAAGAAATAGACGGCATCTTTATGATATTGAGATAATAACAGCATCTACTTCATGGGACTGTTATTGAAGGATTAAATAAAATATAAAGTACTCAGAACAGTGCCTGCACATAATAGGCACTGTATAATGTGTTAGTTATTAAAAATTTATAATGATTGTTATTATTAACCTTGAATAAGTACTCTTAGAATCCTAGAAAGACCTAAGTCACTTTTAATTTTTTGAGGTACCTAGTATATTAATAAAGAAATGATCAACAGGGTTGTGAAAAAACTGAGGTATATTTAAAATGTTCACATATAAGAAATTAATACTTTTAACACCAAGAAATATAGTATCTAGGCCAGGCACGGTGGCTCACGCCTGTAATCCTAGTACTCTGGGAGGCCAAGGTGGGCGGATTGCTTGAGCTCAGGAGTTCAAGACCAGCCTGAGAAAGAGCGAGAACTCATCTCTACAAAAAATAGAAAAATTAGCTGGGAGTGGTGGTGTGCACCTGTATTCCCAGCTACGCGGGAGGCTGAGGCAGAAGGATCGCTTGAGCCCAGGAGTGGGAGGTTACAGTGAGCTATGATGACGCCACTGCACTCTAGCTGTGGTGACAGAGTGAGACTGTTTAAAAAAAAAAAAGTCAAGAAAAAAAATATAATATCTATCTATCAATCAATTTAACCACATTTGAAATAAATTTGAGGTCTTTTGTGAATGTAACATCTAAGGCAATGGCTCTCCCTCATTCCATAATAGGCCCTGAGATGGAAAAATGGACGCAGGTAAGAAGGTGGAGAAGGAAGGGAGGCATTTCAGGTGGAAGAAACAAAAGCGTCAGAGCTATGAAGGTGAGAACACACAGGGAGAGCTTGGGGAATAATGAATTGTTCATTTCAGTTGGTGTCTTAGTCTGTTTATTTTGCTATAACAAAATACCACAGATGGGGTAATTTATAAACAACAGAAAATTATTTCTTGTAGTTCTAGAGTCAGGGAAGTTCAAGATGAAGGCACCAGCAGGTTTGGTGTCTGGTGAGGGCTGCTTTCTGCTTCCAAGATGGTACCTTGTTGCTGCATCCCCCAGAGGGGATGAATGCTGTGTCCTCACATGGTGGAAGGGAAGAAAGGGGCCCTTAAGCCCTTTTACAAGGCACTAATCCCTTTATGAGGGTGGAGCCCTCATGGCCTACTCACCTCCTAAAGGCCCCACCTCTTAATACCGTTGCATTAGGCATTAAGTTTCAACATGAATGTTGGAGGAGACACAAACATTCCAACCATAGCAGTTGGGGCATGGGAGCTATCGAAGAATAAAAGAGAAATATCGTTGGGCCACGTGATGGTAGATCCTAAAGTATTCAGTTCAGTAGGGGGTAAGAGATAAGTTCCTGAAGTCTCTCTTTGTGTGGGCATTTATGTGTGTGTAGTGGCCATATAATTGGGATTGTATTTTAAGAGGATTAATTGACAACAGTATAGGTAGAATACGGATCGGATAGAGGCAGATGTCAGAGAGATCCTCAGGCAGGGAATTGGATTGAGGGCCTGAAAAAGACACTGGGAAGAAAAAGGGAGGAAGACAGAAAAGAACGATGGTGAGGATATAGATGTACACTGTTAGTTCCTGCCTCACGTCGGTTTCAACAGACAGCCTTGCCTATCCCCTTTGTAATATAAAGGGCAGCCATTAGATGGAAAAACAAAACAAAACACAAAACAACAGAGCTCCTCCAGCAAATCCCCTTTTTAATTTACAGACCCCTCTTCACCGCAGCTGTCCTTCTCCAATTTCCTCCCACCCCAGAAGGAGCAGAATGGCTCTCTCTTCCAGATGAACTCATTCCTCCATCCAGGAATCACGAAAATATCTTCCTATGGAAATGTCTTCATTCTAGTCTGGATCCCATTTGCTTCCATCCTCACAAAAAACTTTTTGAATCCACCATCTTCTACTGCATCTTCAACTCTTCCTCTTTCCTGGTTCCTTCCCCCAGACTTTAACCCTATTCAAAACCCATTCATGATTTCTACCTTTCTGGCCCATTCATAGCCTCTTTCATTTCTGCTCCCTCAAGGGTTCATTCTTTGGCCTAATTCTCTTTTCATCCTGCACACCTCATCCATGTCGTTGGCCTCAGTTCCCACCAATGTGTTTGTGATTCTCAAATCTCTGCTACAAGTACCGCCCATGTATCCAAGGGGCTGTGGGAACAACCAGTATATCCAAAAGTGGGATTCATTGTCTTCTCCTCAACGCTGTTGCTTCTGTACTTTATATATCACAGAGCAGCATCACAATCACTTTAATCTACCGAGCTCTTTCCTTCATCATTTTTTACTAACCAATTTCTAATTCTGTATCAGTTGGAATTCTTTGGATGAAAACATTGTACAGAGACAGGAATTTATTGGAAGCACATGAGGAGTACACTAGGAGTTGGAAGGTTGGAAAATTAGCCCTAAAGATTGGCAGGAATAAGGCACCTCTAGAAAGCTAGGGAGGAGGAATTGAAACACCACTGGTTTTCTAGGTATATATGGAAGACTAAAGAGGACTGCAGATTCTTTGATGTTCCTTCCATTCAGTAATTGAGGCCACTCCCCCTCCCCTTGTATCTGGACGGTCCTTTGACTGCTATGACCAGTGGAGTATGGAAGAAACAATGCTGTGCCAGTTGCAGACCTTACCTTCAAGGGTCCTGACTTGAGTTTTTGGAACCCCTATATAGGAAGTGTAACTACTCTGCTGGAGTGGTGTCATGGGAGGACCTGAGAACACAGAAAGGCAGAAGACCCAGCTGAGCCCAGCCTTCTAGTCATCCTCACCAAGCTCCAGGGCATGTGAGGGAATTGTTCTTCAGTTGATTGTTCCTGGAGTGGAAGAATTTAGCCTTTCCAAACCTGAGCCACAAAATTATGAGATATAATAAAATAGTTAATGTTTTCCACTACATTTCAGGGTAGTTTGTTATAAGCAATAGATAACCAGAACCAGGGGAAAAATCTGGTCAGGGCCAAGTTCCTGAAATGAAGCAGATTCAACAATTTGTTTCATGTTCAAAGTCCTAAGAGACAGCTTCTGATAACTCAAGTCTAAGTCCTGTGCCTTCCCTCTCTATATAGGCAGGTTGTGAGAAGAAGTATCAGGCTCACCTAGCTTCCATGAAGGGAAGGAGAAATTTGGATTTATCATCCAAAGAGGCAGCATCCAATAGAGAAGAGACGATTTCCCCAAAAGGAAGTTGGGGTGCTGTTTGAAATGGGGAATGAATGCTGGACAATGCTCCCAAACTACAAATGTTCACCAAACATAGGTTTTTACCCTAAATATCTTCTGAATCATTCCTTTGCCCTCATGCCACCATCTTAGTTCAAGCCTCATCTACCCACATCTGGGCTATTGCAATAGCCTCCTGATTGGTCTCTGCTTTCATATTTCCTTTAATATTTTGGCTTCCACATATGTCTTTTTAGAAACAAATGTGGTCTGGACAACTGGACATATACATTAAAAAGAACGAATTTGGACCCTTTACTTTAAACCATAGATAAAAATTAACACAACATGGATCGTAGATCTCATGGGGTACTACTCAGCCCTCAAAATATGAATTAATACATTTTGCAACCATCTGGATGGAACTGGAGACCATCCTCCTAAGTAAAGTATCACCAGAATGGAAAAACAAACACCACATGTACTCACTATTAAATTGGAACTAACTGATCAGCACTCATGTGCACAGATGGAAGTAAAACTCAATGGAAATCTTGCAGGTGGGAGTGGGGAAGAGGGGATGGGTGAAATCATACCTAATGGGTACAGTGCACACTATCTGGGTGATGGGCACACTTATAACTTTGACTCAAGCAGTATAAAAGTAATCATGTAACCAAAACATTTGTACCCCTGCAATATTGTGAAATTTAAAAAAAAAAAGTAAGAGCTAAAACTATAAAACTTTCAGAAGAAAACAGAGAAGTACATTTCTATGACCTTAGGTTATTCGATATTTTCTTAGCTACAATACCAAAAAGCCCAAGCAACAAAATAAAATACAGATAAATTGGACATTGTTAAAATTAAAATTTTTATGTGTCAAAGGACACCATCAAGCAAGTGAAAAAACAATCCACAGAAGGAGAGAAAATATTTGTAAAGCATCTATCTGGTAAGGGACTTGTGTCCGTAATATATAAAGAACTCTTACAACTCAAATATAGCCTAATTTAAAAATAGCTACAAGATTTGAATTGACATTTCTCCAGTGAAAATGTGCAAATGACCAATAAATACATGAAAAATCATCATCATTATTGGTTATGAAAATACAGATAAAACCTCAGTAAGATACCCTTTGACACCTGCTAGGATGAGTAAAATAAAAGAGATAGACAGTAACAAGTATTAGCAAGGATGTGGAGAATTTTGAACCCTTACACATTGCTGATGGGATGTAAAATAGTAGAGCTGCTTTGAAAAATAGTTTGATACTTTTATAAATTCTTAAACATACATGTGACCCAGCCATTCTACTCCTAGGTATATACACAAGAGAAATGAAAACATGTTTATCAAAAACTTGTACATGAATATTCATAGGGGCATTATTTATAATAGGTAAAAGGTGGAAACATCCTAAATTTCCATCAACTGATGCATAGATAAACACAATGTAGTAAATCCATACAAGTGAATATTGGCCATAAAAAGAATGAAGTCCTGATATATGTTATGACATGGATGAATCTTCAAGACATTATGCTAAGTAAAAGAAGCCAGTCCAAAAAGACTACATGTATGATTCCATGTATATGAAATATCTAGAATAGGCAAATCCCTAGAGATATAAAGTGGACTGATGGTTGACAGGGTCTAGGCTGCGGTCCCCAACCCCTGGGCTGCCGCCCAGTACTGGTCCATGACCTGTTAGGAAATGGGCCACATATCACTGCCTGAGCTCTCCACCACCTCCCCCTCACCTACAATACCCCTCACCCCGGTCCGTGGAAAAATTGTCTTCCCTGAAACCGGTCCCTGGTGCCAAAAATGTTGGGGACTGCTGGGCTAGGACAATAGGTAGTGACTACTAATGGGTATAGGGTTTCCTTTTGGGGTGATAAAAATGTTTTAAAATTAGATAGTAGTGATGGTTTCTTGACTCTGTGAACGTATTAAAAATCACTGAATTGTACACTTTAAATGAGTGAATTTTATGGTATATGGAATTTATCTCAATAAAACTAAAGCTTAAGAAAACACGGTGAAGTCACAGTTACTTAGAAGCCTTCCTTATTGTCTGTGGCCATGCTTTTCTGGCTGAGGAATGTGTCTTGTCTACAGGAGGAAATCTGAACTTCATTAGCACAATATAGAAGTTCTTACTGTTATTGCCCTGCCTACAGTTCCTTTCTCCTATGTTGACATGCTTATATCCACCCATCCTTTCTCCTAGCCATGCAGAACTGCTTGTACCTGGCTTGGCTCTACCTGGCTTCTCTGACTGACCATCTGTTGCCCTTGACTTCATGCTCATCCCGTACCTACTTATATCTCATATCATATCAAACTCTTACTCGTCCGTTAAGGTTTACTTTGTGTATTACCTCTTCCAGTATATCAGTTATCATTGTTGGATTGCTTAAGTGACTCTGACTAGCTTGGGCAATAAAATGAATCCTTTGAAAAGATATGGGGTAGCTCAAAGAACAAAAAAATAAATTGCACATCCAAGGCACAGAAGAGAAAATTCCAGGGATTTAGACTGGAAGAACTAATGAATAGCCTCTTTTCACGGACAAGGGCCTTGGAATGAATTGTTTCTGGTTTTGCTCTCTGCGAGACTCAGTTCAAGGTTCAAGACTCAAAGGAAGAAACTACCTGATTGCCCTAGCTTAATTAATTTGCCCATGTCTCAACTATGGGCTGGTGGAACACCCTGATGGACAGGTCACCAAGATTGCATGCAATATGTTCTCCCACATTTCCAAGCCTCCTTGAAGTTAGATGAAACCACCTGACTAATTTGAACCAATGAGCTGTAGGAGGACATGACTTTTCATGTCTAAGCTAAAGCAAAGAAGAGCCAGTGCAAGCCCCTGTAGCTGTATCTGCCATGTATTCCAGATGGGGTAGCTAAAGGAGGTGGAATGTTTGTCAGCCTTGGTCCTGGAGTGCTTGTGGTCAAATGAAGCCCTCTCTATCCTCTGCAGGTAATGTAGCATGAATAATAACATGTAGTGTAAGCAAGAAATAAAATTTTGCTGTTGCTTTTACTAACCTATCCTGACTAGAATGTCCTCAAGTTAAAATTGAGTCAATGTCACCAGCAAAAAGGGGGATGGATGCTGAGCAAACAAAATTAGCAGCTACCCACTAAATCCAGTGAGACTCCCTGACCTCCTTGGGGAGAGTTAACACTTCCTATTCTGTGCTCTCATAGTACTTTGGTATATATCTTAACCAGCGTATGTTAAACAGCTATAATTATTTGATTACATGCCTTTTTCTTTCACCAGCTCCTGAGTTTGACACCAAAAAGATGAGCAAATATTTGTTAAATAAAACAATGAAAAATGGGTAAAGAAGGAAAAAGTGAAAAAAAAGACAAACTGGTAAGTAGATGGTCATCTCTGTTATATATAAGAGTCCCAGGTTTTCTTCTTAATCGTTTTTCCTTTTGTGTATGTTTATGCTTTGTTTCACTCTTTGGTAAATAAATAACAGATGATCAAAATGGATAAGTTGCAGCCTACTGGTCTACCTAGCCTGCAAATCTGTTGTAATTGTGTTAGCCTGCTCAGCATCTTAAACGTTTTTATTAAATGGCCATTTTTCTTTATACAGGAAAATTTACCCAAACATTTGGAGTTATAACTTCTCTTGAAAAATTGAAACAGCCAATAACAGTGAGCCCCTATTCCCTAACGGAAACAATTAACTGGAACTAAGGTGCCTTTGCTTCCACTTTGCATGGTGTCCTTCTAACCTGTTTTCTCCATTCAAATTACCTGCCAGGCTCTGGTGGACATTTTTTTCTAGGATCCATGTAAACCCTTAAGGAAACAACAGTGTGTTTAAAAGGTATTTTCTGCCACAGCAAGACTATTGACTGCTCTGTTGATGTGAGAATTCTTTTCAGTTGAGAATTGATCTCTGACTTCACATATCATGAATAAAGTGCTAAAGTTTTAAAAACCATCTGGGTAGAGCATTTGGTATATATTATTCTGTAATGGTCACTGTCTACTAAAAGTGCAGGCGATTAACTTTTACATGGTGATTTCTTCAATTTTAGGGAAACATTTTTGATTTGGTCTTGCTGTAGTTTAAATGCATTGTGTGAACTTCCTTTTTTCTGAAAGAGTATAATTTGGTTCATAAATTGCAGATGGTGGAATCATGCTAAATGAATATCCTCATTGCTCAGAAAATTAATTTTTTTGACAGAATCATTCACTTAAAAATGGAGTGAATATTTAACTTTATATGTTAAGAGGTTTGAATGGAGTATCAATGCCTTCATCTTCATATACTGCCTCCCTCAATAATTTCATACTTCATTTCCCTTTTATTGAAGTTAGGGGTATTTGAGTCATATTTGTAAGTTCCCGTTGCCAAATATTTTTCTTTCATTCATTCTGTCTTTATTGTTTTTTCTTCTTGGTGTGGTGTTTCTGGTTCCCTTGCGTTTGCTATCAAGCGGAAATGGTCCTAATCAATACACATAACTTCAACAACTAATCTCAGGCTGTGCAGGGTAGTGGCGAGGAGTGGGGTCCTAGGGTAGAACTGGCTGGGATTAAACCCAGGACTCTCCATCTTCTGGTATGTAACCCTGGGCCATCTGCTGAACCTCTCTGATGAACCTCAGTTTCCTTGTGTATATAATGATAATAATAATGAGTTGTCCTAGAGAATGTATCAGGCCTACTAATTTTTATTTTGTTTTGTTTTGTTTTTGCCTCTGAATACTCCATGCCCTTTCCTGGCTTTATCCTCTGCTTTTGTCATTCTCCTTAACTGTAATAATTTTCCTATGCCTCGTATTTATCAGAATTCCTCTTGTCCCTGAAGGTCTAGCTGAAGTAACACCTTCTGTCAGACTCCTTTTCTCAAATGTAGAACTCTTCATTTGGCAACTGTAAATTTGGCACTTCTATGTCATTTCAAATCTTTTTTATAGTTTCTGTTAATGGAAACAAAGGAGAGGGGACTATGTGAGGTTAGAAATAGATGACCTAAAGTTTGGTTAAAAAAAATTCCTTTGAATCATACAGGATCAGATTGACCATGGTTTAGAACATCCCTAGAAGTTACCTCTCTTCAAGCAGGTCTTGGGTTGAGAGTGACATGGTAAGTTGGATGCAGGGGAAGTTGGAGGAAGCAGCAAAGTAGGTGAGTTTTCAGCAGAGGAACTGGAATTGGAGGGAACGAGGACCACCTGGGATCTTGCTGACTTTTAACTTTGGTTCATTGTGTAGTCAACCCCTGAATAACTAGCAGGGCTCGGCAAACATTTTGTGTAAAGGCCCAGAAAGTCAATATTTTCAGCCATATCTTCTGTGTTACAACTACTTAACTCTGCCATTTTAGCACAAAAGCACCTGCAGACAATATGAAACAAATAGGCATGGCTGTGTTCCAGTAAAAGTTTATTTACATATCAAAAGGCAGGCTGGATTGGGGCTGTAGTTTGTTGACTACTTGAACCAGAATCTTTATAAACAAAATATAGACCTTTGAGAACAGGGCTGTGTCTCTCTTTTATACCTTTAAGGGCCAGTATAGTTCTGATATTTAAAGACTCAGTAAGGGTGAAGATTATTTGTAGCATAACACATCTCATTTATAATATATGTCTGTTAATCTGCTATGATACCTGGAACATGTTCCTCCTGTGCCATATTTGTGTTGACATTTACTATTTTGGAGGTGACAATTTTACTTCCTAAATATGCTCTCCAAAGTATATGGTATGAATGTTTTATTAGTTAAAAATGATATAATTCTTTTTATTAGTTTCATAAATTGCTTCTGCTGATTTTAGTCTCTAAACACTAAAAAATAAATGAACGCTATGTATTAACTTTAAAAAAAGGAACAAAAGACTATCAAGAGACCATCAACATAACAAATAACTCCAACTGATTGGTACTTGTCTGTAATTTTTTGATAACATGAATTTGATGACATGACATGAAGCTACTAGTCCCAGGGGTTGGAAAGCAGTAATTGACTAATGTTGTCTACGTGGATGGGGGGGTGGGGTGAAGAAGGTAGGGGTCTTGACATTCACATCATATATCTGGCAAATAGTTCAAAAATTCTATTTATCTTTCTATCGTCTGTCTATCTTCTGTGAGTGTGTATTTATGTTTGAAAAATACCAATTTATTAACTGGGATTATCTGGATAGCACAGTGATGGGAGATTTTATTTTTCTTTTAGATTTGGGCTTATATGGATTTTTCTAAATTTGTTACAGTGAAAAATGTTACTTTTGGGATTTCTGCTTCTGGTAGTATGGAGGACTAGACACCCTAAAAAATCTTTATGCTATGAGACAATCCAGCTCCCAGATAATGTACATCAAGTATGTTTTTGATGCATGGCTGGGCTCTCAGGAAAGTTAGGGAAATAAACTAATTACAATTTGATATCGCTAGAGCCAGACAAGTCCTAGAACTCAATGTCAATAGCATTGCTGGGACCAAGAAGCTCAACTGCAGTCTGCTACACACTGAAAGGGAATGAACCTCTGTTTCTTGCATTAAGCTGGAAACTTGCAAGTGTTTAAGTGGTCCTACGACCATACTACAAATCCCTTCCAGAACCACAAATCCCAAATGTATGCCAATGGCATTCCTACAGGTCAAATTCAATAAAATTTGAGCTCACAATAAAAAGGAAATCACCAAACACAAAATGAAATAAGGCACTATGAGTGAGAATCAGCACAATCAATGATGATTTAAGTACCCAGTTGAAGAGTTTAGATCAGGGGTGGGGAACCTTTTCATGTTGGAAGGCCACATTAATTTAGCTGTAATCAAATAAGGTCACATTCAAGAAACTTCAATTAGATATACTTAAAAATGTGCATTACTTTGTAAAAATCTAACTACTATGTACTTAATAATTTCCAAAATGAAAACTATTTGTAAATTTTAAAGTTAAGTAACCTTTTAATGACTTTGTTGTGTCTGCTTTTTGTTGGAAAGCATTTGAATATTTGGTTGCAGCATGGAAGTCCACAGTTTCAGTTGATCCTCTAGATGGGTATCAGTCATTTGTGACCTTAAGGGTGTCTTGATTTGGATTAGGTAGGAGAGTGTAGATTCACAGCAATAAGTGGTTGAAAAGCAAGAAAGCATTTTTCAGGCATGTTGCTGAAGGCGTGAGTGTTCTGCATTTTTCCATATTTCAATTGGATCTTTCTTAGCATCAAACAATCAAACAATGACTTTAAAATGTCATCTACTGAGAGCTCAAACAATTCCATCTGTAGGTCTTTCAGCGCCTTGGTGATATCAACTAGGTGAGGCTGAAATGTTAACTTGAGTGTGATGTCATGATTCTCAAAGTCAGTGAAACTTTCATTACATTCTCCAATTAATAGGTCGATAACAGCTACATATTCTTCAAATGATTTGCATATATTATCCTGCTCATCAATGACGTTTGCTAACTGGGGAAAATGTTTATTTGAAATTTCCTTTGGAAGAAGAAATGCTTTGAAAAAGGATAGCTTTTTTTCGAAATACTTGGACTTTTGTCACATATCATACATAGACTTAGTTTTACCTTGCAAAGAAATATGCAAGTTGTTTTTATTTGAAATTATATCACACAGAAATGCTGCATTCCTATAGAAATCTTCCTTCAATAATTCACATTGCTGATTCTGTTCTTCATAAAATTTGACTATCTGTTCTTGCATAGGTAAAATTTTGGCTAATACCTGTCCCTGCAATAGCCAACACACTTTAGAATGATACAGCAAGTCCACACTGAATACCTCATCATTGAACTTTAGCATGTTACAAAACTGATGATGCCATGTTGCAGTTGAATGAATATAGTTAACAATAATTATAAATTGTTGCAAAGTGTCACTTAAAATAGTAGCTTTAGCACAGAGACTTTGCTAATGCGAGATACAATGAAAAGAAACAAGAGCATCTGGGATCTGTTAATAATGTTTTTATCTGTGCAATAAACCCTTCATGTTTTCCTGTCATGGAAGGTGCACCGTCTGTACATACACTCACTGAATTTACCAAATTCAGTCCAACTTCACGACATTTATATTAAAAGTTGTTGAGGATATCTATTCCCCATGTTCTATTCACAAGAGTGCCCAAAATGAGTAACTCCTTGTAGCAAATGAAAATCTTCATTCTAACCCAAATGAAGTATAAAACCCTGAGCTGAGTCAGTACTGTCAGGTCATTCATCCAAAGTGACTGAATAATATATATTTTCCTTTTGAAGTATTGCATGAAGTTATGTTAAGTTGAAGGCTAATTCATGCTGCCAATCAGTTATGGTTCTCCTTGAAAGAGGCAGTTGTTCATACTTTGAAGTATTATCAGGGTCTAAGCATCCTACAACTTCAACAATGTATTCTTTCACAATTTCTATATCACTGAATAACTTCCCTTTTTTCCTGAATATATAAGCTACTTTATAAGTTGCTTCAGTGGTATTATTTCAGGTCTTATTGCTGCTTGAAACAATTGTCTTTGCTTTTACTTTTCATCTTTTAATTTCTGTGATACAACCTTTTGCACCTCTCCCTCTAATTTAAAGTATTTATGGTCCTTATGGGTGTTATAATGCTGATGAGCATTGAATTTCTTTACTGTTGATATTGCAGTATCACAAAGCAAGCAAATCATCTTATCTTTAGCAGAAACAAGATAATGTTGCAATTCCCAATCCTCATTAAAAAATCTGTTTTCTTCCTTCAGTGTTCTCTGTCTTCTTTGATATGATGGGCTGTTAATCAGACAGAATTAAAAAATACTGCCAAGCTGTGCAACTGTTCACAAATTCCACTTCAAAGAGAAACATAGTACACCACTGTGAAAAACTGATTACAGACTGGTGTACTCGACCCCCATAAACTGTCACCAACCAGCCTCATTCGGTAGTGGCACCAGTCAGGTGGGGGAAGTTAGAACTAGATCATGAGTGTAGCAGTTGTCAACTTAGCCCTTATGGCTTACTAATGTTCTACTAATAATTGTGCTGGTCAATCTGGGAGGATTATTTCTTTGAAACTTACTTTATTCTTCAGTATTTAAAATACATTCGTTTTAAAAATGAAATAAAAATATAAAAGACAAACAAAAATATATTAATAATAATAAAAAGATTTGGTGTGTAAAATTTGGATTCAGTCAAAAGGCTGCACTTAAGGACCTAGAGGCCACACGTGGCCTTAGGCCACAGGTTCCCCACCCCTGACTTAGATACTGGGATGATCAGACATAGAATATAAATATAAGCATAGTATAGTACAAGTTTAATTAAATAAAAAGTGAAATGAAAATTGAGCAGGGAACACAAGACTTTCAAGAATGACCAATCAAATTGAATTTTTACAAATATGAAATGAGATTGTTGAAAATTAACTCTGGATGGATTATACAAAAGATTAGACACTGTTGAAGTGAAAACTAAAGGATTATAAGACAGATTCTAAGACACTACCCAAATATAGTGTAGTGAGACAAAGATGCCTAGTGTGAGAAGTTAGGATATATGGAAAATAGTATAAGAAGGGCAAGCACACGCCCGGCTGAAGTCCCAGGAAAACAGACTAGAAATAATAATGGAGATAAGAATATGTCTGAGATTTTCCTACAACTTACAAAAGACAGGAGCTCACAAATATAAAAAAGCACAATATATAAAATGCAGAGGTAAAATTAAGCTAGACAACCGCAGTGAACCCACAGAATATCAAAGGCAAAAGAAAAAGTCCTAAAAGGAGTTCAAGAGAAAGGACAGATTAGTTCCAATTAGACTGATAGCAGCGGTCTGAGCAGCAACAAGGGATGCAAGAAGGTAAACCATATTCAATTCTGAGTGAAAATGACTGTCAAATTAAGTTGTGAACCGAGCAAAACTATCTCTAAGAAAAAGAATAAAATAAGAGCAGATTTAATCTCTGGGAGAGTTTGTTTAAAATTATATTTCTTCTTTAAATAAAAATGATGGCTCCATTTTGGCCTGGAGTTTTTATTTTGCTGGAAATTTTTACTTACATATTTAATCTTTAAAATAGATATAGTATTTTAAATTTCTTCTTGTGTAACAACAAAGTAGCTGTGTTTTTCTGAAACTTTAAAAATGTTATCTAAATTTTCAAATTTATTAGCATATAGTTATTCAAAATACTCAGTTATTGCCTTTTGGGATACATAGTAATGTTACTTTTTCATTTCTATTGATTATTGGTGTCTTTTCCCTTTTTCTTGCTTACACTTGTCAAGGTTTTATCAGTTTTTTTTGAAGAAACATCTTTGGGCTTTGTTGATCCTCTCTGTCTTTTCTATTTAATTAATTTCTGCTCTTAGCTTTATTCTTTTCCAACTTTCTTGTGTTCTAAGATGCTATTCTTTTTCTAAATTCTTGAGATAGATGTTTGGGATAGATTGTCCAGCTTTCTGATTTTCTAACATGTATTTTTTAACTCAGTAGTTCTCAAAGTTCATCCCCAGACCAGCAGTATTAGCCTTTCCCAGGAACTTGTGAGAAATTGTAATTTCTTGGGCCTGGTCTGAAATTTATTAAAATAAAAACTCTGAGGAGTGGGGTCCAGCAATCTGTGTTCTTTTGGAATTACTAATAGAAAATTGTTCATAACAGTTAATTAGATTAAAAAGTAGACAACTGGGTTAAAACCAGGCTAAAAACTGTATATACAGGTAAAATAGTCATTTTTCTATCAGAGAAAAATATTATGACTTAATTTATTCTGAATTCAGTTTGGTTAAAAATACCCTGGCAATATCAGTACCAAAACCAAAACAAAACCACATATGACACAAAATTCTTACTTGAAGTAGAAGACAGATCACTATAATATTAAACTCAAAGATTCATAAATCAATTATAAGGTTTTCTAGAATTTTAATCCACACTTGTTTTCTTACATCAAATAATTTTCCTAAACAATGGGAAAGATATTTTCTTAGCCGTTGCTGTGTATTTCAAGTGACATAAAAAGAATTTTCTTCATAATAATCAAGCATTAAGTTCCTTAAGGGTAATACTTTTCAAGGAAGCAAGATTTTAAAGCTATTTTATAAAATTAGTAAAGAAATAGTTTTGACTAAACATTAACAAAAGAAAAAAAAGTTTTCAGTAACATCATCTCAAACAGATGGCTTTAAGTCGTTGAAATGCTAGTCCCTGCATGGCTCAGTAGCTCCTGAAATAACAAGTCCATAAATATTAAAAAAAAAAAAAAAAGAAAAGAAAACAGGCAAATCAGATGTAGTATTGAACTTCACTTTTGGTTGGTATGGATACTGCTATATTCTCAAAAGAAATTCACATAATCAACAATACATTATGTATTAATTTTTAATCTTGGTGGAGAAAATAATATCCTAGAATAGCAATACTGGTAGATAAAGACAATGTATTTTGGTCATTTGAATTTTAGATAAGAGGGCATCAGGAGAGAAAATTATACATAGAATTCCAAAGTCCTTTTAAAACCCAGAGCAAAAAATCTGCAATACATTTATCACCACTGTGTAATTCAAGCAAAAAACTATGTGTTTATCAAGCTGTACCTTGATTATCAGTAATTCTTTTTTTTTTTTTTTTTGGTGACAGGGTTCGCTCTGTTGCCTGGGCTAGAGTGCAGTGGTGTCATAATAACTCACTACAACCTCAAATTCCTGGGCTCAAGCAATCTTCCCGCCTAGGCCTCCCAAAGTGCTAGGATTACAGGCATGAGCCATTATGCCCGGCAGATTATCAGTAATTTTTACCAAGACATTTTTATCAGTATGTCTAAAGTCATGACTTTTGAACTTTTCATCAGGAAGCCAAGAGAGCTTATACTTTCAAATGGAAAAACAAATCTGATTAAGACTTTAAGTAAAAGAAATATTTTAATTTTTAAACTAAAATAAAGCAAAAGAAATATTCCAAATCTGCAAACTGTTCCTAGTTTGACTACAGTTGTTGGAATTTGTCAATCAGTTCAGAGACAGATCTTTTTCTTTCTTTTCTTAATCAAATCACTGAAGATTGAGTCATATTTTCCTTTCTTATTCCTTCCTTTTTAAAAGCCTCCCTTATAATAGTTTTGAGACATTTAAAGGGAATATAATGGAAGAATAGCAAGAAAGTAAAATTATCAGGAAGTGGTACCTAGAAAATGGTAACAAGTTTTGAATTTGTGTGGAAATGTTTAAACTGCATAAATACCATATATCACTGATTATTAAGGACATTAATAAAATTAAAATCCTATGTGCAGAAATTATATATTTCATACCCAAATGAGTAAACCATTATAACTTCTATATACTAATACTTGACTTTGTGTGTGTGTGTGTGTGTGCATGCATGAGATGATGACAATTTTTTCACTTGAGATTCTGCGGATGTTTATTTCAATTACTTACATAGTAAAATATGAATATTTTTTAAATGTTACCAGTTGTTTTAATGTTGTTTTATTGTCAATGCATATTTTGAAAAAAAAAGGGGAATTTATCAAATGTCTTTGTTCATTGGTACATGTTAGTAAGTGAGTGCCCAAAGTAGATTTAAGTAAAAACTTCATTCTTTTTTATTCATATAAATATTAGTGGCATATAAGTTTATACTATACATATTGGATTTTACTTTCCAATGTTCTGGAGAATGAAGAGAACACTTTAAACATAACAAGTAATACAACAGGTGCCCTTCACTACCACATTGCCATTCTATCTAAAGAATACCTACATGTAGAAATACAGTATGGAGACTGAATTAAATTATTGCACTAACAATAATTTTTTCTTGGATAGAACATTTGGGATGTTAAGAATGCCAGAGAGCATAGTGAGTGTAAACCATGTTAAATGTTCAAGTATTTGCTTTTAAAAGGGCTAAAAACCTGCTTCCCAAATTGCATGTCAGGTTTGACAATGGCAGAGAATGAATAAAACAGAAAGTAAACCATGCATTTCAAATAGAATAGAAGCCAAGGAAAATAATGTGAGATACCAAGACAATTAAATACATGTAAGCAATAACTATGGTGGATTGACGTGTCTTATTGATACTGTCTTCCTTGTTTTTCACCTAGGTCATCAGGTAGACGAATATGTAGCTGCACACTGTTCATTCATTGTAGAGATGTGTGTACACAGCAGAAAACATATCCCATGGCACTGATTAACTCTCAGTGGCTCTAGGCCAAAGATTTTATGCTCCAATGGAGAAATTTTTGCCAGATATGTGTTCTTGGTGATATCACACCCTAAATGTTACTTTAAAAGCCTATCACAGCCTGTGGCAATTATTTTTTCCAAGAAGGACAACTGTGTTGGTTATTATTAATATGCTGTAAAAAAGAAACTCAAGACTTGGGATTTTTAAAAATTTCTTAAAATATAAAACAGTGGTATGTTACTAAGCCTGCCAGACCTATTTCCTTTTAATCCAGACATGTTATTTGTAATAAATAGAGATATGTAAGATAGGAAATTTAAAAAAACATTCATTTCTGATAGTAGAAAGATGATTAGATTTGGCATCAGAATAACTTTCTTCTATTTTTGGACAAGTTCTTCAAATTTTCTGTCCTTTAGATTCCTTATCTGTAAAATTGGAATAAGGAAATGAGAAAATATATGTGAAAAATGACTTAAGAACTGTAAAAGTATACAAAAATAAAAGTTATTGTTATTATACTGTGTTAAGGCCCTCTTGGTATCCAGATATTATTTTTAAAATACTATTTCACATAGTATTTAAAAATTCATCTGGAATAAGTGACATTATTTTAAAGCTATCTTTCTAGCCAACTCTCAAGACATTTTTTCTCATTTCTCATGGATTTATTTTGATACTTATTAATCAGAGATAAGATAATTCTTATTTGATTAATTGAATATGTTTAAATTTAAGTGAGGAAAAAACCCAAGTCATTCATTTTTAATTTTCATTAATAAGTTATATTTCTTTAATAAACAACAGAAACTTATTTCTTACAGCTCTGGAGGCTGAGAAGTCACAATCTGTGCCAACAGATTCAGTGACTGGTGAGGCCTGGCTCTCTGGTTCATAGTGGCACCTTCTTGTTGCACCCTCACATTATGGAAAAGCAATAAATCTAAAAAGGCAGTTTAACCTTTATTCACTCCAACTTTTCTGAAAGCTGACTGTCTGCCAAGCGTTGTTCAAAATGCTGAAGACACAGTGATGAATATGATATGGTTTTTACCCTTGTGGATCTCATAGTCAGAGGAGACAAACATGTGCGTATAATGGCCACAAAAACAGAAATACAGCATAATGGGGAAAGGATCTACTTTTCATTTAGTCCAATGGGCAGTAGGTAGAGAAAGTTTGTTTCATTTGTTTGCTTACTCCATGCAAGGTTCAGCTTCCATAATGGATTTGTACAGTAGCAGATGGGAAAATTAGGATTGTGACTTATAGAAGGAATTTTGGTTCTGGCATTAGCTAATACGTAAGCAACCTTACCTGCCCATTCTTCAATGGATTTATTTTACGTCAACTAACTATATGCAATTTATTTATACTCTCTAAATAGTCAGAATTTATAAAGACTGAAAGTAATTGAATCACTCTTTACCAGATGCTATATAGTAAAGCTTTCTGTTTTGCATTGATTAGGATATAAAAGTCATGTATTTTCTCATCGTCTTAATAATGTGTTTTTGGATAATAATTTATTCTGGTGACAAAAATTAAATAACTTAGAAGATTTTGTATTTTACCCCAATTTTGTTTTACTAAAAACAAAATTGTAAAATAGTATTGATTTTATGGGCATTACCTTGTATAGTAAATGAAAGGTTTATCACTTATTTTGGTGTGTATGTGAATAAAAATAGGTACTGATAAAAAAATCTTAGTTCATTGCAAATATAAACAATAAAAACCAGCATATGCAAAGATTAAACAATATTCTATGTAAGCAAAAATTACTCTTTATTTCTTATCATGTTGTGACACTAGGAGAAAAAAATGTTTTGATTTAAAAATCTGTCAGCTATCATGTAATTTAATATGTAGTGACATATACTGCTAAAAGGTATATATTAACATTAAAGACCCAAACTCCAATGATTAATATTATAGTGATGACAGAGTGAAAGTGCCTAATTTTAATCCACTGTTTATCTATGTGGGGTAATTTATAGATCACTCGACATGTTTTAATAGTAGATATAAAAAGATATCCTCTAATACCCACTTGCTTTCAAGATCTGACATTTGTAATTACAAACACAAAGAAATACCACGGGTTGCCTTCATCGGATATGTATACAAATAGCTAGTCATCCCATACACAGTTTATAAAAGTGATCTATTAATAACAAAACTGCTCCAAAGACCCAGGGTCTCTTAATATTCTAGTGGAATATCAAGGGGTTGACTTAAAATGAGGGCAGAAACACAAAGACTGGTCAACACATTGACTTGCCTGCCAAATATAGTCTTACCATCATAAATCTCAGGCTGACAACTGCACAAAGCTTTCTTCACCCAAACACTGCCAAGTAAGGGCGTTTATTCACTGATTGGCTGATAGTCTCCATGACAACTGATGCCACAATTAGACAAGTACAATCCCACTTTCAAACATGCACACAATTCATTAATTCAGCAGGACTTTGTTGATGATACATTGTGAAGGAAATATTTAATACTATTCGGAGACTGATATATTTGCCTCTTATCTAGAGTAAAATAAATTATAAGAAGTGATTAAAACAACCGTTTAATTACACTAAAGTAAGTTTGACAAGCAACTCTGTGAATTTAAGTGTTTTCTTTTTTAATTTCAGAATATCATGGGGGTACAACACTTTGGCCATACACATTGCCCCTGTTCTGCCTGTGTCAGAGCCACAATCGTGGTCGTCTCCCAAACTGTGCTCCCCGCATCCATTCAGTGAGAGTTTTTCCCATCCCTTCCACCCCCCTCCCGCCCGCCCGCCCTCAGATGAATGTTATTGCCCTGTGTGATGTAAGTGTTCATCAGTTAGTACCAGTTTGATGGTGAGTACCAGTGGTGCTTGTTTTTCCAATCCTGTGACACTTCGCTTCGAAGAATGGTTCTAGCTCCAACCAGGATAATACCAGATGTGTTAATTCACTATTGTTCCTTATTGCTGAGTAATGCTCCATGGTATACATATACCACATTTTATTGATCCACTCGTGTATTGATGGGCACCTGGGCTGTTTCCACATCTTTGCAATTGTGAATTGTGCTGCTATGAACATTCGTGAGCAGATGTCTTTATTATAAAATGTCTTTTTTTCCTTTGGATAAATACCCAGTAGTGGGATTGCTGGGTCAAATGGTAATTCTACTTTTAATTCTTTGAGGTATCTCCATATTACTTTCCATAGAGGTTGTACTAATTTGCAGTCCCACCAGCAGTGTATGAGTGTTCCTATCTGTCCACATCCCCACCAACATTTGTTGTTTGGGGATTTTTTGATATGAGGCAATCTCACTGGAGTTAAGTGATATCTCATTGTGGCTTTGATTTGCATTTCCCTGATGATTAGAGACATTGAGCACTTTTTTATATGTTTGTTGGCCATTATTCTGTCTTCTTTTGACAAGTTTCTGTTCATGTCCTTTGCCCATTTTTTAATAGGGTTGTTTGATTTTTTCTTGTTGATTTTCCTAAGTTCTGTATAGATTCTGGTTATCAACCCTTTATCAGAGGTGTAGCATGCAAATATTTTCTCCCATTCTGTAGGTTGTCTGTTCACTCTAGTGATAGTTTCCTTGGCTGTGCAGAAGCTTTTTAATTTGATCAGGTCCCATGTATTTATTTTTGTTGCTGCTGTGATTGCTTTGGGGGTCTTCTTCATAAATTCTTTGCCTAGGCCAATGTCCATAAGAGTTTTTCCAACGTTTTCTTTGAGAATTCTTATGGTTTCATGTCTCAATAAAATCCTTGCACACCGAATTCAAATGTACATCAAAAAAAATAATTCATCATGATCAGGTGGGCTTTATTCCCAAGATGCAGGGATGGTTCAACATACGCAAATCTATAAATGTAATTCACCATATAAATAAAAGCAAGAACAAAGATTATATGATCCTTTCAATAGATGCAGAAAAGGCTTTTGAGAAAATCCAGCATCCTTTTATGATAAGAACTCTTAACAATATAGGCATAGATGGCTCATTCCTAGAAACTATTAAAGCCATATATGATAAACCCACAGCCAATATCATACTGAATGGGGAAAAATTGAAAGCATTCCCCCTTAAAACTGGCACCAGACAAAAGTGCCCACTATCTCCACTTCTTTTCAACATAGTGCTGGAAGTCCTGGCCACAGCAATTAGACAAGACAGAGGAATCAGGGGCGTCCAGATGGGGGCAGAAGAGGTCAAACTTTCACTATTCGCAGACGATATGATATTATACATAGAAAACCCCTAAGATTCAACCAAGAGATTACTGGCATTGATAAATGAATTCAGCAAAGTCTCCAGATACAAAATTAATACACACAAATCCATAGCCTTCATATATGCTAATAACAATCAAGCCGAGAAACAAATTAAAGATGCAATACCTTTCGCAATAGCACCAAAGAAAATTAAATATTTAGGAACATATCTAATTTAAGTGTTTTTAATAATTTCATAGGTGTCTCATTCTGTAAATTCAATGACTATTGAGTTAATCTTCAAGTTATTTTCCTATGGGCCCTTTTAAGAAAAAGTTGGAAGAATGTGAGTCCAATTTTCTACATACTAAACAAGATAACAACAAATATTTCTTTGGCACTTGAGAGGAGATAATTTTAGTCAACGTTGAATTATTATTGAATTTAATAGATATCCATCTGTAGATACCCCAGTGAAAATTGTAGGAGTCATTTACTCATCCTTTGTCTCCATAGGAACCATATTTACCAAAGATGTTTCCCAACACTGACCATGTAAATTCAGAATCTCAGTACTAATAAAAAGGAGTTTAACGGGGAGTCAAATAGAAATAAAATTGTACTTATCAACTTTTACTCAATTTTAATGCACGAGTCTTATCAACCAAACAACTGATATGCTGACATTTCTAAATTCGTTTCTCCTTCTTGCGCTCCAAAGGGTGTGTGAAAATGCAGTTAATGACTTAAAACCTTGCACATGTTTATGTTTTTCTGTTTATTTATATTTATAGGAACATATAGCAAAAGATGTAGAAGGCTAGACGCCAAATTGTAATAATGATTTCTTCAGAGATGTGGGTTAGGGGAGGGTAGGGAGATACTTTTTCATTACATATTCCTGCATTAATTGATTTAGTTACAGTGAGGTTTAATTTTGATTAATAATTTTAAAGTATAAAATCCAATAAAGTACTGAAAACATGACTGTGATATTTAAATAAATCAGGATACTAAAGTAGTATGTTTAGTATAATCTCATGTTATTAAATATGTACATATATATGTCACATAAATCAGCACACATCTGTGTGTGTGGGATGTGTGTGTGTCTGTGTAAAACAGGAAAAAAAGACTAAAAGAACACAAACTAAATGTTGCTTATTGGTTATCCTTGGGCAGTGATAGTGGGATTGTGTCTATTTTTTAAATTTACTTCTTCTTATTTATTGTTTATAATAAAGGTGATTTATCTTACTAAAAATGTTATTATGTTATAATCATTAAAATGAGTGAATGAAACATTTGTTTCTCACCTTCTACGTGTACTGTTCATTGTTAGGAACCAAAGGAGATGAAAAGAAGTGTTAAGATTCTCTGTCTTCAAGGTCATTACAAATTATGGGGAAACACAACATATAAATATGGAAAGTTATAATACACAGTATGGAGAATATGGATGATATTTGCATAGAAATTCAGACTAGTCATCATATACCTTTTTAAAAATATGCTTTTGTCATATTTACACTACTGTCTTTGGGAAAGTTTGAAGACTAAATTATTTGATCCATGAATAGCCTGAATATGTGTTTTTAAAATAAATATGAACATTTAATTTGTTTAGTCAATAAATAAAGAAAACAGTCATTTGAAAACCATTTTGAAGTGGGACAACAATAAATAAAGAATTTAAACCATTCTTCTTAAAAAATGACACTATTTAAATAGGACAAGTTTAGAAACATCCCCCAGAACACAAAATACTTTATCTTATTCTTTGACTCTGAGTATAGTAATCCAGAAACTTGTTTAAAAAAAAGTTGGTTCAGTCTTTAATGAGGTTGTATAAATTAACACCCATATTTACTATCACTATAACATGCTTCTTTCCTAAGAATATCTCACATCAATTGCCCAATAGCCAGAGGGCTCCCATCATACTGCAAATCATTTCTGTTGCTTTATAGTGTGTACAGAAATATTTTTCACATTTGTTTACCTAATTTGTCCTCTACCTAATAGTTGGTCTTGTATTAAATTAGGATTTATTGGAAGATTCAGTCCACATGAAAATAAATGATTATGAAGCTAAAGTCCAAACTACATCGTCTGAAATGAATGAATTCAAGTTATCTGCAGGCCACTGGTGAAGTGCCTGAGATCAATGAATTATGGTGTCTAAAATAGATATGTTTTCTTTTGTCTAACAAGGTATCTATATTCCTTTGAGAAAATCCCTGTCTTAGCCTGGATTCTCCCAAGAAAGTGGTACCTGAGATAAGACCTGAATGAAGAAAGTGATTTCAGGGAAGAGGTGTAGAGAGAACTTAGTGGAAGTTAGTGGAAGAGGTTAGTGGAGAGAAACATAGAGAGAAGGAAAACTAATTAAGGGTGTGTTCTTGAATTGGTCACTACCAAAGGCAGCTGGTGCTAATCCCGCTGAAATCTTCTGAGGAGCCGTGGAGACTGCATCTCAGAAGATTTGCCTGGGGTACAGAAGAGAACACACCATTTATTCACTGGCTCCCGTGTCCCAGCGTTCAAGAGTTGCCCCATAGGATGTTAACTCTTTTGCACTTCCAGGTTTTGCAGCAGGAGTTTTCCTGAAGGTAGCTCATGCTAAGGCATCACCACAAGCTCCAAAGCAGAAGGAGGGAGATAAGTTGAGGCAAAGTTGTTACAGGTTATAACTGCATGAAACTAGTTGCCCTCACCATGGCTGTAGTCAAAGGTGAGATAAGATGTGTATACCTTTGCCAGATCTAGCCAATGGGATGGGCATCTGATTCAGGCCCAGCCATTTCTTAGAGCTCTGTTCAAGTGGGACCCAATTGTCCTTCCCAAACAGATATATGACTACTGGGATAAAAAAGGTCTCATTCCACTTGGAATGCTAAGCTGGGAAAAATGTGAATGTGGGCTTCCAGTGGCCTTCTTATGTCCTTTATGAGGAATGCTTCTCCTTGTGATGCAGCCAAGCAAAGACAGAGGCAAGCAAAATCCTGATGTTTTGGTTCTTATAGCCCTGCCTTTGATATTCTGAGCTACCCCAGTATCCTCCTAGCTATGAGAGTCAACAAATTTAACTCCAATTTTGTTGTTTGCTTAAGCGAGTTTGAGTTGGTTTTCAGACACTTTCAACAGAGTAGTCACCAATTCTTCCTCTAGTGTTGGGAACATGCATCTCTATGTATGTGTGGACCAGTCACTTATTCTCTCTCTCTGTCTGTCTCCTTATTGGAAAGCTAGCAATTTATTCCTAGGCTTTATTATTTTTAAGTTATATACATACAAATAGTTTTAAAAATAAATGATTTCTATAAATTTTATTATTTATTAATAAAAAAGCATCTATGTAGACTCCTATCACTTTTTCAGTCTCCTGAGGCAACAACTTTCACCAATTTCAGCTTTATCTTTTTTGAATTTATCTCCATGTCTCTAAAAATTGTGCATATACTTCATTTCTTGATCTATCATTTCACTATCTTAGTTACTGTTGATAAATTCACATATTCTGGCTCTTGATCTTTTGCTGTGACCTGATTTTTTTCTCTCTGCAAGTTTTTAGATTCCTCCCTTTGTCCCCAGGGTTCTGAGACTTAGTGGTAATATACTTTGGTGAGGTTCTATTTCATCCATTATGCTGAGTAGTTAGTAGTCCTTTTAAATTTGGAATATTTAATTTGGAATCTCATGCCCTTTCTTTCTGCAAAAGTTATTTGGATGTTGAAGTGCTTGGAAAGATCTTTTAATTATTTTAGCCAGCAGTGGGGAAACTTTTCATGTTGGAAGGCCACATTAATTTAGCGATAATCAAATAAGGCCACATTCAAGAAACTTCAATTAGATATACTTAGACATGTACATTGTTTTGTAAAAATCTAACTACTGTGTACTAAATAATTTCAAAAAATGAAAAATATTTGTTAATTGTAAAGTTAACTAACCTTTTGATGACTTTTTTGTGTCTGCTTTTTGTTGAAAAGCATTTGAATGGTTGGTTGCATCATGGAAGTCCACAGTTTCAGTTGGTTCTCCCTCAGGGGTCCCCAACCTATGGTGAGTTGTATAATTATTTTATATATTACAAGGTAATAATAATAGAAATAACGTGCACAATAAAGTAATGCACTTGAGTAATCCCAAAACCATCCCCCCTCCCTGGTCCGTGGAAAAATTGTCTTCCATGAAAACGGTCCCTGGTGCCAAAAAGGTTGGGGACCGCTGCTCTAGGCGGGTATCAGTCATTTGTGACCTTAAGGGTGTCTTGATTTGGATTAGGTAGGAGAATGTAGATTCACAGCAATAAGTGGTTGAAAAGCAAGAAAGCATTTGTCAGGCACGTTGCCGAAGGCGTGAGTGTTCTGCATTTTTCCATATTTCAACTGGATCTTTCTTAACATCAAACAATCAAACAATGACTTTAAAATATCATCTATGGAGAGCTCAAACAATTCCATCTAGAGTTCTTTAGGTGCCTTACTGATATCGACTAGGTGAAGCTGAAATGCTAATTTGAGTGTGATGTCATGATTTTCAAAATCAGTGAACCTTTCATTGTATTCTCTAATTAATAGGTCTATAACAGCTGTGTATTCCTCAAATGATTTGCATCTATCATCCTGCTTATCAATGACCTTCGCTAGCTGGGGAAAATGTTCACTTGAAATTTCCTTTGGAATAAGAAGTGTTTTGAAAAAATATAGCTTTTTTTCAAAGTGCTTGGATTTTTTGCCACATATCACATATAGATTTAGTTTTACCTTGCAAAGAAATATTCAAGTTGTTTCAATTTGACATGATATTGCACAGAAATGCTGCATTCCTATAGAAATCTTCCTTCAATAATTGACATTGCTGATTCTGTTCTTTATAAAATTTAACTATCTGTTCTCACAGAGATAAAATTTTGGCTAACACCTGTCCCTGCAATAGCCAATGCACTTTAGAATGATATGGCAAATCCACACTAAATACCTCATCACTCAACTTTAGCATGTTATGAAACAGCTCCAAAGCAGAAGGAGGGAGATAAGTGGAGGCAAAGTTGTTACAGGTTATAACCGCATGAAACTAGTTGCCCTCACCATGGCTGTAGTCAAAGGTGAGATAAGATGTGTATACCTTTGCCAGATCTAGCCAATGGGATGGGCATCTGATTCAGGCCCAGCCATTTCTTAGAGCTCTGTTCAAGTGGGACCCAATTGTCCTTCCCAAACAGATATATGACTACTGGGATAAAAAAGGTCTCATTCCACTTGGAATGCTAAGCTGGGAAAAATGTGAATGTGGGCATCCAGTGGCCTTCTTATGTCCTATGCAACAATGCTGTGTTGCATTTACACAAATATAGTTAACAATACTTACAACTTGTTGCAAATTGTCAATTAAAATAGTAGCTTTAGGTCAAAGATTTTTTTGATGCAAGATACAATTAAAAGAAATGAAAGCATCTGGATCTGTTAATATGTCTTTAAATCTGTGCAATAAACCCTTCAGGTTTTCCTGTCATGGAAGGTGCACCGTCTGTATATATACTCACTAAATTTACCAAATTCAGAACAACTTCATGACATTTATCTTGAAAGTCGTTGAAGATATCTATTCCCCATGTTCTATTAGCAAGAGTGCCCCAAACGAGTAACTCTTTATAACAATGAAAATCTTCTGTTATGACCCAAATGAAGTATAAAACCTGCTCTGAGTCAGTAGTATCAGTTGATTCATTCAAAGCGATTGAATGATAAATATTTTCCTTTTGAAGAATTTCATGAAGTTGTTCTGTTAAGTTGAAGGCTAATTCATGCTGCCAATCAGTTATGTTTTCCCTTGAAAGAGGCAGTTGTTTATACTTTGAAACATCATCGGTGTCTGAGCATCCTACAACTTTGACAATGCATTTTTTCACAATTTCTACATCACTGAATAGCTTCCCTTTTTTCCTGAGTATATAACAGTACATAAGCTACTTTGTAAGTTGCTTCAGTGGCATTATTTCCAGGTCTTATTGCTACTTGGAGGAATTGTCTTTGCTTTTACTTTTCATCTTTTAATTTCTGTGATACAACCTTTTGCACCTCTCCCTCTAATTTAAAATATTTGTGGTCCTTATGAGTGTTGTTATGCTGGTGAGCGTTGAATTTCTTTAATGTTGATATTGCAGTATCACAAAGCAAGCAAATCATCTTATCTTTAGCAGAAACAAGATAATGTTGCAATTCCTAATCCTCATTAAAAAAAAATCTGTTTTCTTCCTTCAGCGTTCTCTTGGTCTTCTTTGACATTATGGGCTGTTAACCAGACAGAATTAAAAATACTATCAAGCTGTGCAACTATTCACAAATTCCACTTCAAAGAGAAACACAGTATACCACTGTCAAAAACTGATTACAGACTGGTGTACTCGACCCCCATAAACTGTCACCAACCAGCCTCATTTGGTAGTGGCACCAGTCAGGTGGGGGAAGTTAGAACTAGATCATGAGTGTAGCAGTTGTCAATTTAGCCCTTATGGCTTACTAATGTTCTATTAATAATTGTGCTGATCAATTTGGGAGGATTATTTCTTTGAAACTTATTTTATTCTTTGGTATTTTAAATACGTTCATTTAAAAAATGAAATAAAAATATGAAAGGCAGACAAAAATGTACTAATAAAAACAAAAAGATTTGGTGTGTAAAATTTGGATTCAGTCAAAAGGCCACACTTAAGGACCTAGACGGCCACATGTGGCATTAAGGCCACAGGTTCTTCACCCCTGTCTTAGCCATTCCCTCCCACAGTTCAGTTCTATGTCTTTTTGCAACAATTTCTGAGGGATTTTCTCAATTCCGTAACCCAATTCTTTCACTGAGATTTTATTTTATTTTATTTTATTTTTTTAAGTGACAGGGTCTTGCTTTGTTGTCCAGGCTGAAGTGCAGTGGAAGGATCACAGCTCACTGCAGCCTCGAACTCCTGGGTTCAAGTGATCCTCCTGCCTCAGCCTCCTGAGTAGGTGAGGCTAGAGGCCTGAGCTACCACACCTGGCTATTTTATTTTTAATTACTAAGAGCTTTATTTTTGTTATCTAAATGTCTCCTCTTGTTTCATGGATGTAATATTATCTCTTATTTTTGGGGATACTAATGATAGATTTTTAAAAAAAATTTTTGTATTCCTGCTCCTAACACATTCATTTTTTCTACTTGTATGTTTAGGCTAGTGCTTTCATGTTAGAAGTTTTGCTAAGATATCTGACAGTCTTCACTTGTCTGCTCGTATTTTAAAAGTGGGAGACTAAAAAGCTGATGAAAACCTTCATGTGCATGAGCAGTTGTCTATCAACATTGCATCTAACTGTAGGATGATATAGTTGGACTGGTTCATTGGGAAAACCCCAGTGTCAGTGTTCTTAGGTTTTTACATTTGGGCCAGTCAGATCCATCTCCAGCCTATAAGGTGTGCAAACTGACTTCCTACTTTCTGCTGGCTAAGTGGAGAAAGAAGGCTTGGGGAGAGGGTGGTAGTCTCAACATTTATAGCTATATAGACTCATTTAATTTCTATATTTTAATACTGACCCCACCTTCACCTATGAAAAACAATCCTTTTGTTTTACAGTCTCCTTTTTAGTGAATTCCCAATTCTGTGTAGTTTTATACAATAAGAGCTGCTGCTGACCACAAAAATGGAACAAGCGTGTCTTCCTACTGTCAGGAAATAGGCATATGAAATTTTAACCAACCAGAGGCTCTCCTCCTGGATTTTGAGTTCTGAACTAGTGACACAGGATCTGGGGATGCTTGGGGTCATATTTTTGACCATGTTTGGCAGGTCTGATTTATTCTTTGGTGTGAATATTTTCTGTATTTCTTGCTCTTGTATCATTTAGAGGATTGCAGATTTATGCCTGTATTCAAAGAGTGGTCCTTCCAGGCTTCTATTAACTTTTGTTAGTCCCTTCGAGCCTGCCAATAAATTCTGTATTTGCCTAAGATTACCAGCATCAGTTTTTGTTGCTTGCACCTAACAAATACAACTGCTACCTCTCAAGTGGCATGGGGACTAATGACAACATATAGAATGCCAAAGTTCCATGTGTTTATTATATGGCACCTATATGGTCAAATTTCACCAAAATACATGTACAAAATACATTGGTTTAAAAATTATACTGTGCCTATGCAATTTTGTAATCAATAAAAATGGATGGAATTCGTTAAGAATAAAATCTCACATTTCTTTCTTAGAACATTGTGTGATTTTTTCTTTCAATGGGAAGACTCAACTAAGGGATATCAAATCCAACATTTCTGATAAGATTACATAATCAAACCAGAGTACTGCCTCAGTGCAGATATTTTTGTGATTCCCCCTCAGCCCAAATCAATAACTTGGAGGAAGTGGTTACCTTTTGGCAATTAGCTAACACTTTTTTTCAATAATGAAGGAAAAACAAACAAATCCTTTGCTCTGAATATACACTCAACATTCTACTTAATGGGCTTATGGCATCTTGAGAAATACTGCCTCAAAAATATTGACAGTCCTTTGTACACCTTCTAAGTACTTCTTTTTGTCATCTTATATTTAAGTCCATGAGTGCTAAAGGTCATGAAGCAACGGTCGGAAAAACAGCCCTTCAGCTCATCTTATTTTCTTTATCTTGCTAAATACTTTTTCTGGTTCAGAATTGGAGTGTCTTAGACACCATGTAACAAATAATACCAGCCTTTTCTTGATGCCTTATACTCTATTGTAGAGAGCTAGTGAAGGGCATTAAATAGTAATCCCTACTTTACTTTCTGTGATTTTTGCCTGGACCTCACTGCACACAAACTCTAGTTTTTATTGAAACTCTATAATTTGATAGCAAAACAAAAGCACCTCTTCTGCTTGCTAACTGGATTAACCTGGGCTACTTACTGATTTCCTCTGAGCCTTACTTGCTTCATTTTTAAATAGGGAAATAATATCTGTTCTTTCCTACCTCAAAAGGTTGTTGTAAGACTCCAATGAGGTAATTATGTATGTGACAGCACTTTATGAATTGAAAAGCACTTTTTTTTAATAAGGCTGATGTTCAAATAGGCATAGACAACATTGTCTGTGTAAGGCCATCCTTGCCTGTAGCAATTTAGTGATTCACACAAAAGCAAATGCTTACATGGAAAAATATTCATCCTCACCAAGAATAAAGGAAATGTACTTTCAAACAACAAAAAGATAACATTTTTTTATTTATTAAAAGAGATGTTTAGAAAATAAAGTTATCCAGTGCCAATGAGACTGGGTTGAAATTGGGGCTCATTCAATGCAGGTGATGGTGATAATAGTTTTGTCAAACAATTTGACAATATGTCTATTGAGTCTTTAAACATTTCATACCTTTTACCCACTTATTTCATTCACCAAGAATCACTGCAAATGTTTTGCAATGTGGTTATTTATAATAGCAAAAAATGAAAACAAACTAAATAACCAAAAATAGGAGAATGGCTCAGCAAGTTTTATAATGTTGACACAATGGACATACACACAATGATACCATTAAATTGTACCTTCAGAAATTTTCAACAAGGTAGGGAAAATGGCTGTGATGTATGTTATTGGCTATGTATCTATGGGGTGTGTATGAGAGTGTGTGTGTGTATGTTATAAATTAACTGAAAAGAACAGGATATTATATTTACATATGGCATAATTTCAAACATTTTAGATGTGTCAAAAAAACTCACCTAGAACTAACACACATAAAAATATTAACAGAAGTTGTCTCTGGATGTTGGCATTATGGGTGCTTTATTTTCTATTTCTCTCTATTTTTTTAGCTTTTCTATATTGTGCATTTTTTGTAATCAGAAATTTGAAAATAGTCATTAGGATCACGATATATAGTCAGGGTAAGATACTACTGCTTCACATCTTAAATCTTTGGCTTACTGAAGAAAAGCAATGTTATCTTAAGGACCCTTTGAAATGTAGTTGCATCCAACAAGCTTCCACACAATTGGCTGTATTCCTGACTGCCCATTACTCAACACACTCATAGAGCATACAGATTTTCATGCTGGCATTGAGCTTTGTGACGTCCAAAGAATCTTGTTTTCATGAAAGTCTTAGGACATGCCAATGCTTCTTTAAGAGTAAGTCTGGAAAACTTCCTAAAGATCTTTGCATATAATTTATATTGCAGAGGACACAATCTAAAAGCAAGCTACCTAGAAAGATCTCTGCTTTTGTGCCTCCCCATGGGAAGAGGTCTACCTAAGAGACATGGGTGTTTTTAAGAGATAAGACCATTATAGTTCAGTCTCTTAATATAAGTTGTCCCTTTTAGTCTTATCATATTATTCCTCAGGGGAACAATACTCATTGGCTACCACAACTGACAAGATATTACAGGCAAAGAAAAAAGGGAAAGAGAGAGAGAGAGAGAGAGACAGAGAAAGAAGTGGCACAGAAAGAGTCTTTTATCTAGTTGTAACATATGCAAACTAGTATTCTGGAATAAATTCCTCATGATATTCGTTGTTTGATATTCACACAATTTCACTAAATTCAGTGCTGTGTATTTTATTTTTCTACTTTACGTTTGAAACAGAATAGAAATGTGTCAGCATGTCCTCCAAAAATATAAAGATTACATTTAGATTATTTTATGGTTTATTTTGTAGAATATACACATTTCAAAAAGGAGTGGCACGTTGGTTATACTAAGAATTTCTCCAAGAAATCAGTTTAAATGGTGAAATAGTTATAAGAAGAAGTCTGTTAAGAAGAATTGTAATTTCTTGCTTAGTATTACCAACCAATATCAATTCTATACAAACTGCAACACTGGAAAATGAGCCACATCAGCAAACAGAGAACCAGATCACTTTTTATTCTTGAGGCTTATTCAAATATTTCTGCAATGTTGTTTTGCCAACCAAGGAAAATGGTTGTGAAAAAAGGGCAGGTGTAGCTCCCAAGGTCTAGGGGAGGAATGACTACAGAAGTGGTCAGACTGGGCTTCAGGGACAATTCTGGCATAGCTAACAGTACAAAGGAAACTTTTCAGTTTTAGGTGGACAATGACAGATCACTGGAAATGAGGTTTCATGAAGAGATACCAATGTGAAAGTGTAGTTGGGTCTATGAGAATCAAATGAGATGCATGTGATAGGAAAGAATAATAAAACAAATGGGGCCAATAAAATGGGACTGATAACTCATCTAATTGCAGCTTTAAGGAAGTAGTCGAACTGAAAAAGATTTGAATCAGATATGTAAATCTTGGCAGGAGTAAAAACTAGATGGTTGAGGTAGTAGAAAATGAGAAATTATGTAAATTTTTAAGTGAATTTGAAATGCAAAAAAATGGCCTTCCTGTACCTAAGGTTTGTTTCAAATGTTTCAAGTAGAGGTTCCACCTGAAAAGGAAGAGCAAGCCAATACCAAACCTAGCAAAAGAAAAGAAATAGCTAAGATCAGAGCAGAACTAAATGAAATAAAAAACAAAAAAAAATTCAGAAGATTAATGAAACAAAGAGTTGGTTCTTTGAAAAGATAAAACAAAATTTATATACCTGTCAAGTTTAACTGGAATAGAAAAGAAAGGACCTAAATAAGTTCAGTCAGAAATGAAAAAAGAGATATTACAACTGATACTGCAGAAACACAAAATATCATCTGTGAATATTATAAAAATCTCTATGACCATAAAGTTGAAAACATTGAGGAAATGGACAAATTCCTGGAAACACACAAGCTGAGGGTCAATCAGGAAGAAATAGAACCAAACAGACCAATTATGAGCAACAAAATTGAAGCAGCAATAAAAAATCTTCCAACAAAAAGTCCCAGACCAGATGGTTTCAGAGCTGAATTTTATCAGACATACAAAGAATTGGTGCCCATACTGCAGAAATTATTTCATAACATCGAGAAGGAAGGAATCCTCTCCAACTCAATCTACAAAGCCAGTATCACCTTGGTAACAAAGCCAGGAAAGGACACAACAAAAAAAGAAAACCATAGACCAATATCCCATATGAATATAGGAGCAAAAATCCTCAATAAAATTCTAGCAAATTGAATTCAGCAGCACATCAGAAAAATAATCCACCATGACCAAGTGGGCTTCATCCTAGGGGTGCAAGGATGGTTCAACATACATAAATCCAAATGTGATTCACCACATAAACAGAAACAAAATCAAAGATTATATAATCATCTCAATAGATGCAGAAAAAGCATTCGACAAAATTAAGCACACCTTTATGATAAAAACTCTTAACAAAATAGGCATAGATGGAACATACCTTAAAATTATAAAAGCCATATACAACAAACCCACAGCCAACACCATATTGAATGGGGAAAAGTTGAAAGCATTCTCACCAGAACTGGAACAAGACAAGGATGCCCACTGTCACCACTTCTATTCAACATAGTGCTGGAAGTCCTAGCCAGAGCAATCAGGCAAGAGGAGGAAATTAAGAGTATCCAAATGGGGAAAGAGGAGGTCAAACTATTGCTCTTTGCTGATAATATGATCTTATATTTACAAAATCCCAAAGATTCTGCCAAGAGACTCCTGGAATTGATAAATAAATTCAGCAAGTCTCAGGCTACAAAATCAATGTACACAAATCAGTAGCATTTCTATATACCAGCAATACTTAAGCTGAGAATCAAATCAAACTCTCAATACCTTTCACAATAGCTACAAAGAAAATAAAATACTTAGGAATATATTTAACCAAGGAGGTAAAAGATCTTTACAAAGAAAACTACAAATCACTGAGGAAGGAAATTGCAGATGATGTAAACAAATGGCAAGACATATCATGCTCACGGATCAGCAGAATCAACATTGTTAAAATGTTCGTACTACCCAAAGTGATTTACAGATTCAATGAAATTCCCATCAAAATACCAACGTCATTTTTTGCAGATCTATAAAAAATAATTCTACTACACTTTGCTTGGAATCAGAAAAGAGCCCAAACAGCCAAAACAACCTTAAGCAAATCTGGAGGCATCAGTTTACCAGACTTTAAACTATACTACAAGGCTATAGTAACCAAAACAGCATGGTACTGGCACAAAAATAGAGACATAGACCAATGGAACAGAACAGAGAACCCAGATATAAAACCATTCACATATTGCCATCTGATCTTTGACAAAGTAGACAGCAATATACACGGGGGAAAAGAATCCCTACTCAATAAATGGTAGTGGTATAATTGGGTAGCCACATGTAGAAGATTGAAACAGGATCCATATCTCTTATCACTCACAAAAATTGATTCAAGATGGGTAACAGACTTAAATCTAAGACATGAAACCATAAGAATTCTAGAAGCAAATGTTGGAAAAACTCTTATAGACATCAGCATAGGCAAAGAATTTATGAAAAAGAGTCCAAGGGCAATCACAAGAACAACAAAAATAAATAAATGGGACTTGATTAAATTAAAAAGCTTCTGCACAGCCAAGGAACCAATCAACAGAGCAAATAGACAACCCACAGAATGGGAGAAAATTTTTGCATGCTATACATCCGATAAAGGGCTAATAACCAGAATCTACAAAGAACTCAAGCAAATCAGCAAGAAAAAATCAAACAACCCCATTAAAAAGTGGGCAAAAGACATGAACAGAAGCTTTTCAAAAGAAGGTAGACTAAAGGACAATAAACATATGAAAAAATGCTCAACATCACTAATCATCAGAGAAATGCAAATCAAAACTACAATGAGATATCACCTAACCCTAGTGAGAATGGCTTTTATCAAAAAGTCCCAAAGCAACAGATGCTGGCATGGATGCAGAGAGAAAGGAACACTTATACACTCTTGGTGGGACTGCAAACTAGTGCAACCTATATGGAAAATGGTATGGAGATTCCTCAAAGAACTAAAAGTAGACCTACCATTTGATCCAGCAATCCCACTACTGGGTATTTATCCAAAGGAAACAAAGTCATTTTATAAAAAAGACACTTGCACTAGAATGTTTATTGCAGCACAATTCACAATCACAAAGATGTGGAATCAGCCCAAGTGCCCATCAATTCATGAGTGGATTAATAAAATGTGGTATATGCACACCATGGAGTACTACTCAGCCATAAAAAATGAATTAATACCTTTTGCAATAATCTGGATGGAAGTGGAGACCATCCTCTTAAGTATCTAAAGAATGGGAAAACAAACACCACATGTTCTCACTGTTCAATTGGAACTAACTGCTCAGCACTCATGTGCACAGATGGAAGTAAAACTCAGTAGAAATCACGAAGGTGGGAAGGGGAAGTGGGGTGGGTGAAATCATACCTAACAGGTACAATGTACACTATCTGGGTGATGGGCACACTTATAGCTTTGACTCAAGCAGTACAAAAATAATCCATGTGTGTAACCAAAACATTTGTACCCCCATCATATTCTGAAATAAAAATAAATAAATAAATAAAATTTTAAAATAAAAAAAAAGATTGTCAGATTGAATAAAAAAGCAAAAAAAAAAAAAAAAAAAAAAAAAGAAAAGTAGAGTTTCCAAACCCCAAATCCAATGGGGACAGGCTGGGGATGTAAAAAGAGACACAGGCTATGTGTGGGAGCATAGGGAGGTATGGGAAAAGTGATAAACTGGAGGGGATGGGGTGCATCCTCCAACTAGAGGGGCAGTCACTACTTGGCTACAGCCAACTGTCACTATGCAAATGCATAGCCCTCATCTGGTTTTTAAGGAAATCTGGAAATCAGGAATGTATATGAAATTTCTTACTATTTAAAACAGTGGATTGTGGGCCACGGTTTGGAACTTCTGACCTAAAGATAGAAAAGGCACTTCTGAATATCAGTGCAGTCAATTTAAAAAATGCGATAATGGTTATGGAAGAGTGTCCCTAATATATTGTTGGAAGACACAAGCCAGTTTCAATACAAAATATATTGAATAATTCCATCTTGTAAAGAACTGTATATGCAATTATGGGGGATACAGAACAAATTATTTATAGAGATTTCCAATGTGAGTGGATAAGACTTCCGTATTTGTGTGTTGTTTGCTTTTCCCCAAGATATATCACTTTGTGGTTACCAAATTTTATTGATTATAAGATATATTTTTTCTTCATTTCTTAAAATTGGGATTAGACAAAATTACAATTCATGACAGTTCATAAAATAACAGTGCATTATACAATCAGTTCATCTTAGATTCAATGAAATACGATTTTAAAAAGTTAACGGCAAAAAACTTAAAAAGAAAATTCATTTAACCTCACTTTTTTGACATCTGATGCCTGAAGAAAATAATCTGGTACTTACATTTCTTAGACCTTTTTATCTATTTATAAAAAACCATAAATATATTCAGATAGAAGCTTAAAATTCAGTTACCCTGTTGGCTGAATATTCATCATGATGCCAAATTTCTCTATTTTGTAAAGCATCTGAATTATTTCAATTTCATTTTAGTGGTGGAAGTGTCAGGCATCAGACACCAAAATCTTCAAATGACCCACACATAATCTCAGCAACAGATATTGGGATACTTAAAAATTCTGTCTTCTGAAGATGTTCTGGCCCAAACTGTTAAAGACTAAATTTTCAGAATCCAAAATTGCCCCAGAAAGCACAAAGATCTTTATTGCAGCTTTCAGATCTGAGGCATAATGTGTTCTATATGGCTAACTGCATTACGGAACTGAGCAGTTCCATTCAGCACCAGCTGAAGCATCCATAAGGTCTAGGGTCTGTAATATTGTTAAATGAAATTATGAATAATTCCTAGGAAATACTTAATGAATAATTTCTTTTCCCTCTTCGTATGTGCCATTAAGGCCTAGACCCCAAAGAAATTTCTAATAAAAGTATATTACATTCTCTTTTCTTCATTAGTAGCTACAATAGGTATGTCATTGATGTCAGGGGAGTTCAGTATAAACTTACAATCAGGTATATTGTGAAAAGTATCACAACAGAGAATATTAAAATACAACACAACCAGATCTAGTGATGTGATGTATTTTTTTATGCTATAGACCATGAAATTATAGAATCTCCCATAGTTCTGACGTATTATTTCTCCTCTTAAATCATTATAATCACCAGACCCGTCGCATGCCTCAATCTCTAAATGATAATGGCAGCAGAATCACAGTATAATCAAGGAAGCTCTCAAGATTCATTTTCAGAAAAATATGATGCTCACTCTCACTAAGTAGAATTCTTCATTAATTAATAGTGTCATTGATGGCATTATGTTACCCACCACCAAGTTTCTGAAAATCTTACTTTATGGCATCATAAAAATCAGAATCTGTGGAAAGTATTATATGAATAAATAGTCATATTATAGTCAAACAGGAACAATGGTCTGAAGAGACACTTTAAGACTCCCTCAATCCTCCGTGTTTTCAGGAAATGGTTCTTTCTCCTGGGAACTGAATGAATGGGCTGAATTTTGCCCTCCACACCTTCACCAAATGCTGCCATGGAGGGGCTTCTGGGAGGGACATGCACACTAGATCCCACAGGAGGCAAGTTAGATAAACATTGCCCTCCCTTTCTCCTCCTGAGCTGATGAGAACTTTAGTCCAGGCTCTCACAGCTCACTCCCCGATTGTAGCTTGAGCACCAATGAAACAATCTCATATGGTGCTTCTCAATTAATTATAGATCCAGGATGAGACTCGAATGTCTAGAACAGTGGTGCTTGGCCATAGTAGGTACACAGTAAATGTGGGTTAAACTAATGAATTTTAGACATTGTAAACATAATACATAAGAGAGAAAGTAAAAGTCCTGTTAACCATCACTCACTCCACCCTATAATTGTTCTCCTTTATAGGGACTATTTCCAATCCTGAATACATTTGTGACTCAGTCCAATACCTACACACACATGGATATATGTACACCTCGTTCTATGATTTGTCATCATGTTCATAACAAAAGTGCCATCTTTCCAAGTTGATGCATAGAGTTCTGCTTTAACTACAGTGGTTATATGCGATTCCATATTATTTATCTGATTCCCTAATGACGGTCATAAAAGTGGATTCCAATAAGCAATATTGTACACAGTGCTCTAATGAACAAACTTGTGCATTACAAAGTATTTGAGTTTTTGCTGGGAGATGAGTTACTTTCATTTTGATTTCATCTTCAGCATCCCTCCTTTTCTTCCTAAATACTCTATGCAAATTTTATCCATCTGTGATGAAGAGTTTTCCTGATTGCTCCAGGACATAATCATTCACAGCAGGAAAAAAATTTTGGTTTTGGTGTCAGACACATGTGTTGTTGAGAACTGGATCTACTACTTATTACCAGTGTGGCCAAATCTCCTTGAGCCTTTATATCCCAACCTTGGCAGTTTGTGAGAAGATTGCAGAATGAAATCTATGTGAAGTGTTTAGCATTAGTGGCTGGCATGTAGAAATTCTCTATGCTGAAGAAGCTGATGTAACTTTTACGGCAAAATGACTTGTTAGGTGACCTGATGATACCTTCATAGAGCAATAGCCTAGAATAAAGTAATTCCTTCATCAAACAGAAACTAACCCTTCCTGCCAACCAACAGCACCAAGGGATAATATACAACCAGCTGAATCCACGTGACAATATCCTATGATATTGATGAGACTGTAACAGTTATGATTACAAAATGAGTACATTTTAGTTATACATTTTTACCCATATTTATTATTTACTTTTACCCTAATTCACAATCCAGGAAACTGAGGGTTATTGAGGATTTGAATTCATGTCTGTCTGACTTCAAACCACTGCTCTCTTAATTAAAATGCTAAACTGTTTTCTACATTGTCAAGTTAAAAAAAGAAAATACCGTACATAAAAATGTGAAAAAAATTGCAAATATTATATTCACAAAAAGTGAAATGATTACAGCTTTATTGAGATAAAATCTACATACTATACAATCCACTCATTTTATTATTATGTATTAAACAAAATTTCCTGTTGAATAAGTTAGTAACTTTATAGCATGTTTATTTAACACATATTTATTGACAACCTACTATGTAGTAGGCCCTGTAATAGACCCGTCTCTGGGGATAAGGCCAAATGCTATAAATTAGGGTTTGTCAACTTTGGCATTATTGACATTTTGGGCTGAAGAGTTCTATGTTATGCGGGCTAGTGCATCGTAGGATGTTGAGCAGCATCTCTGACCTCTACCTGCTAGATACCAATAGCTCTTTTTGCTCTAGTTGTGACAACCAAAAATGTCTCCAGATATTTTCAAGTGTCCCCTGAGGGGCAAAATCATCCCTGTTGAAAACTACTGCTCTAGACCATATAGTCAAGCTCCATACAGACTCGCGTGGGCTTGGTCATACTCACACTTTCCATATCTTGCTTTGATTTAAACTTACATATATATGTATTCTTGCATCTATCACAGCACTAAATGTAGCATTTCATCCAGTCTGTGATTACTTAAATATCTGTTGACTCAAATGGTATTTAGGTTTTAAGTCAGTTCTTTATCAAGTGCTTCAAATTACCGCTTTATTGCACAACCCAATATATATTGTGTTAGGCAATATATTCAAAGCCCACGATAATCTCAGAAGTGAGAAAAATTAAATTTCTTAATTTGTATAGTTTGTGCTGTATCCCACACCAGTGAGTTTATTTATCAACTTACATTTTAAATATATGTATGAGGATGTGTTTGTGGAGCTTCCCTACACAGCATTCATGCAAAAGAAACAACAAATGATTCAATAATTCAAAAAGTAAAAGCTACTTTTTTGGGATAAATTTTCTCGTCCATAGGCTAGGTGGCACTGATTGAGGCCTGTCTTCTGGCATTGTTCACACAGTTCAACACTTAAGGCCATTTTGTGGCCTCTGCAATGTCATTCCTAGTTCTAAATTTTTGAATGGGCGCTGTTTCACTTACACGGTTGGGCTCCCAGTCTTCAGGGCTTTCTACTTCGTTTATTGGCCACAATTCATGCTCATATTTCTTTTATGACTGTTAGTCAAATGAGTAGAATGTGACCAGAAATGGTTGTTACATCCCTCTTTAACTCAAGACTGAGTGATGAAAGCTGAAAAGGAAAACTCCCTTTAAAATATGGCAAAGGAAAACTACATTATTCGTTATTGTCTAGTTGGAAATGTCCCCGGTGGTATTTTGTACAACTATTTGAGCATTCAGATAATCGCACTTCTAGTGCACAGGATTCCCACGTGACATACTTGATAATAATTTCTATCTGGAAATTACAGATACCATTACCTAACAGCTACTTTCCTAAATGATTGCATTAGTGAGGTGTAAATCAATAAATGGTGATTAATGAGGTTACATTTCATTTGTGTTAATTCAGTGGTGCTCAATAAAATAAACTTCTGTTTACTATACTTGTTAAAATAGAAACATAGCAGTAAAGTATGTTCCTTTTTCTCCTTTAGTTAACCTTCTCTTTCATGATATGTCTAGTTCGGGCTTTTTTGCTGTAGTAACTTGAAGGGGCAAGGAATAATGATTATTAAAAGGTAGGTGTGTGTAATATTAAGATCATCTGGTGATCATTCATTGTAATCATATAGGTGAAGAAGTAAGAGGTAAGAATGCTTAGGTTTATTGAGCATTTGCTATGTGCTAGGCAGTATGCAACAAGCTTTACATGGATTATATCTTTTGATATGAAAACATGTAAAAGGAACTCAACTGCTTTAGTCATTAAAGAGGTGAAAATTTAAACCACAAGGCAATATCCTGACCTGTCAGAATGGCTAAAATAAAAAAGACAGATAAAAGCCATTGTTGATGATAATATAGAATAGCTAGGACTAATATGTTTGTGGGAGTATAAGTTGGTACAACCACACTGGAAACCTGTTTGCCAGGTCTACTAAAGTTGAATATATACATGCTCTATGACTTATCCTAAGTACATACCCAATAGAAATGTGTACATATATTTACTGAAGACATATACGGGAATATATATGGCAAAATATTTAAAATAGCTCCTAACTAGAAACTAAACAAATGCTTATCAATAATAGAACAAATAATACATTGTATTATATTCACAGAAGGGAATGCTGTGCAGCGATGATAATGGACAAACTATAAGTTCATGCAACAAGGATAATCCTCCCAAACATGATATTGAGAGAAAGAAGCCAGACACAAAAGAGTCCAAATGGTATGATTATATATGTACACATATTCAGGTAAAACTGCTCTGTGATGCTGGAAGTCATAAGAGTGGTAAATGTTGGTGAGATGGCATTGACCAGAAGGGAATGGGAGGAGAACTTCGTTTCTTGATCTGGGTGCTGTGTACATGAGTGTGTTTGCTTTGTAAAAACTCATTGAGTTGTATATCTACAAACTATTCACTTCTGTGTATGTGTTATACTTCAGTAAATACAGTTTACTAAGATATTTTGAGGTATCAGGGACTATCACTCTCCCCCATATTATGGCTGCAGATAGAGAGTGTTGATGAAGTTAAGTAACTTGGCTAAGGTCATGAAGGGAGAATTTGAATCTTGACAGCCTGACTGCAAATACTTTGCTCTTAATGGCCACTCTGAACTCTAGACAAGAGAGATTTAGTTCTGTTCTGTCTTCAAGCTCATCTTTTGTCTCTGATTATCCAGAGTCGAGAGAATGGTGAAAATTAAGCAGGATCACTAGGAACCTTCCCATGCTCAAAACTGTCCTTGAGTTTTCCCCCTTGGTAAAGGTCTAGGAAGAGACCCAGCTCTGACTACAAGTGACTACATAGAGACCAGGAGCATCACAAGCCATGTTTCCCGCCAGTAAATGACACGTGCAATTGAAGGCAATGCACTTCCCTCCAGGTTAGATCCCAAGAGGAGAAATTTAAAGCTGAAGACCTGTAAACACGTACAGGCAAATGTCCTGGGGTATGGAATAAAGAACATAGGAACCGGAAGAGCTTCTGGTGCGATCTGCATGAGGGAGAGGAGTTGGTGATGGGGGGGCTCCGGAGAACAATAGGAGTAGAAAGGAGGAGAGAAATAAGACAGCTTCCTTAATAGTGCTGACAGAGGAAACAGCTATGGGCATTATGAGAACCAGGGTGATGCTCCTTCAAATACACAATTGAAAAGTCAGTGTTGACTCTGTTCTGTGCTGCTCTTATGGAGCAGTCACTGGGGAATGGTGTTAGGCCATAGCATGCATCAATGTGCATTAAAAATGCAGATTTTTGGAGCCTACTCTCAGTGATCCCTGTCTGAAGTGGAACCCGAGAATCTGAATGTGTTCAAGAATCTAACTTAGATAACTCTGATGCACCAATGATGCTTTGGGAAACATTGGTTTAATGAAGTGCTGTTGGAAAGAAAATGCCTACAGTGGGCCAGGCTACTTGTTACAGGCCGTTGAAGTAAAAGGGCAAGAGAAAAATAGAATAGCAGAGGGAGTTCATTCATTTCTCAAGCAACCCTTTTGCAGGTTAAATTTTAATCTAGTTTTAAATTGCTTTGCAAATATGACTGTAATTAAAATATAAGAAAACCAAGAACAAAAGAAAGAGTAAAATAAATTCCACGTAATCCAAGGTATGCAAACCAAATTCATTTCTTAAGTATACTCTTACACGCACATACACACAATTTCTTAAGCCCTCCAGGCTTTTAAAAAATTTTAGCATGATGGATATCCTGGAGATAATTGAAGAAATAATTTAAAATACGTGTTGACGTATTCTGGGAGTTGAAAATAATGATAGCAACACCAATGGCTTGGAATTTCAAAGCATGAAATAAGATTATGCTTATTATATTTTATACATATACTAGGAGAAAATACCACATTTTCACCAATGTAATATTTATGACTACTGTGTGTTTATTTCTAGAAAATTAGTATCTAATTTAAAATTTAATCTAACTTTATGTTATATGATTATTCTTACAAAAACATTGTAAATGTGAATGTGTTTTAGAGAATTCTGCCTTTTCTAACTAAAGTTATTAATTAGAGACACTAGTTGTATGTCTACAATCAAATTTTAGTCTGAATTATTAGTATCTTTGTTAATGGCATCTTTTGTTACATAACCAGAGAATGTGCCATGCTTTTACAAACTGTTTAGAGACAAATATAGAAACATCTGTTCATGTATAATAATGTGAATAGTATGAGGACATATAATTAAAGATTTTAAAATTTGTCTCATGTTGCTTAGATTTTAAGGTTCTCAAAAATCTAGATCGTGAACTTCTGCTTCTGAGTAGGATGTAACGGGTTACTGTGGATGAACATCACTGCTGACAATTAGACAAAACTAGGTAAATTCCAAAAGTCATATTTTTATAGACATCAGAAAGCAATAAAAATCAGACAGACTAAAACACAAGAGTGAAGAGAACCGGTAGGAGGTGAGTTGATAAACTGATGAGCAGATTTTTCCCTGGGGGTATTTGTCATACTGGGCACAAAGATAAGAATCTTGGTGCAAGTAGAAGGTCACTATTGAAAGGAGAAAAAGCAAAGATTTTAGTGGGCATATGAAGCCAGAGTAATAAAATTTGGAGAATTTATTACTCAAACAGACATGCCATTTGTCCATGAATTGATAAATCTAAGGCTGTATAGGAGGCTAAAGAAATAGACCAAAAGATTCTGAAAGGGAGAATAAAACATTCCACAATTTTATGGACTTAGGAAACAAAGAGCTTCTGGGGTAGAAGGCCTGAAAACAAATTGAGCAACAGATAAGAACCCTAAAGGGAGGGGAGGATTAGCACTAAAATTTTGCAATTGATGTCACCTGAGGGCACATACTTGATTGTAGATGCAGCAGAAGCAGAGAATCTAGAAAGGTACTCTTGAGGGACAGAGAAATTTTCTGATATTTCGATATTTGTGTGATCTGACAAAAAAGGTTGAAAGCTTAGGGGCCTCCAATACATAGCCTTAATACATTTACTAAATTTTGAAGCTGCATAAGGCAGAAGGTCAAAGAGCCAAGCCAGCAATTTTTACAGGCCAAAACGGAATCTTCCACAGAGATAGACTGAGTGCACAAAGGTACAGCCCAGCCCCAATCCAGCTCAATCCCTGACTCATTTAACCAGTTAGCCCATCACACAACCTGCCTGAACGGAGGAAAGAGGAAATTTCTTTTGTGGAAGTGATCATTTGAAATCTCTACAGTTTTTTTTTTTTACATGCAATGTCTTACATGCAGTCAAAAATGATTGTACAT